>ML976037.1:16182-89641 GCA_010015635.1 Clathrospora elynae
AAAGCGTCACCAAACCGCGCTCTTGAACGCTTCATTGACAGCAATGAATTGACAGTCCGAATAGAGGGCTGGGTGCAGAGACCCACGACCTCTAGCCGGCAGGCTGTGTGAACGCAATTCCTTTTGTATATAGGCCCATCAGATTGTCACGGCCACAATGCGATTTCCATTTGTATCCAGTCACTACCGAGAAAGAAAAGACTTCCAGTGTGGGAATAGCCATAACCAAAGGCCGTGACCTGATAGGTATTCCCCTGCTATGGACAGGACGGCATGATAGGACTGCAAGGGACGTCGATGGAACTATGATGTAAGCCGGTTTACATCATAGTTACTTGGCCATCCCTTGAAAGACCGGATGGGATAAGAACCCCTCACCGGCCCTCCGAGATAGATAGATCAACCAAGAAATACCATCGTTCATTCTGTTTAGTTATTCGTTTTCAGCACTAGTGCTACGGCCTATCCAACACTTTCTGTTTATCTTGCGTTCGCGATGATGGATAACGTCACTAGACAACTGTGGGAATAACGAAATGCCCAACGGACGGTTTAGGCACCCATGCCGCCAGCGGAGTGAGCCTGTATTGTGTCTCTGTCAACTACAAATGATGGATGGTGGTGAGTCACTTCTTACATACGGGCTTATGTTAAGTATGAATAACTTGTGAATAGACGTGTATTTTTTATAAGAATGGGATGAAATTGAAGATGATCAGGCTCAACCCTCCATAGGCCTGGAACTCCTCAAGTGAAAATGATACCGCCATCAATAACAATCGTCTGACCAGCTGTTATGCGTCAGTATACGTCTTACTCGCAGCTCTCACAAATAAACTTACTCATATAATCGCTATCCCTCCCCGCCAAAAAACTCACCGTCCCCGCCACGTCCTCCGGCACACTCGTGCGCCCCAACGCAATCAACTCATCCGTATACTTCTTAATCGTATCACCCTTCTTCGCGCCCGTCTTCTCTCCCAGCTTCTCATCAATGAGGTCCCACATTGCCGTGCCGACGATGCCAGGCGCATACGCATTAACAGTGATTTTGTGTTCGGCCATTTCCATAGCAAAAGCTTGGGTGAGGCCGCGGACAGCCCATTTTGAGGCGCTGTAGTGCGAGAGCAGGGCGAAGGGCTTGAAGGCTACGATGGAGGCGGCACCGATGAGCTTGCCGGGCGTATTTTGCGAGATGAGTTGTTTGGCGGCGGTGGTGTAGCAGTTGTAGACGCCAAAGACTGCTACATATTAGTAAAGATGGGGATGGGGTGGTAATGAGAGTCTTACCGTTCACTTCGAACATGCGCCTCAGATCTTGCTCTGTCAGGTCGAGCAGGGCTTTAACTTGCGCGATACCGGCGTTTGCTACCATTGTGTTGAGCGGTCCTAGTTCAGACACTGATGCTTGGACTAGACCTTGGACTTCGCTGAGGTTCGATACGTCGGCTATGTATGCAAAGGATTTGCGGCCCAGGGCTTGGATCTCCTTGACGACTTCGTCGGCGCCGGACTTGTTGGTTGCGATGTCATTGATGCAGACATCGTATCCGTCGTTAGCCAGTCGGAGAGCAATGGCTTTGCCACTGTTATGTCTCAGCTTGGTCCATGGACCCTGGAATTGAAGGTGCTCACATTCCGCGCGCAGAACCAGTCACAATTGCTGTCCTATTTTCATCTGTCGAGACAGCGTACTTGCGCTTCCATCGTGGTGCTTGGGTAGAGATGCGAGGTATGGCCGCGAACTTGGGCGAAGCTCGCCATATGGTTCTTGCTGGAAGACGAAATGCCATGGTAACGTGATTACAAGAAGTGGTGAAATATGGAGCTGGAGGTAGTTTAACTAAAGATACAAGTGCTGGCGTCAGGGTAGGATGTCAATCAGGATGGGCCGGGAGCAAGCAGGAAGCGGCTCCACGTTCATAAGTATGTTACCCCGGATCTTCAAGCTATAGCCCCGGGAAGCCATCCGGCCATGCGGAGTATGCATCGACCCCTCTCGTAGCGTCCTGGCGGTCGCGTTACGCGAATCTACAGCTCCCGATCGGGTTTAAAGGGTCCGGAAATGACGTCCCCGAAGTGATGTACCACCATCCAAACCTTCACGAGTCGTTGGCGGATGGGTTGCTATTGGCAGGAACAAGGTGCGGAGAAGGTGTTGGGTGAAGGTGCGGGCAACTTCGGAGGTGCCGCTAACCCCCTTTCATCCTAGACCAGTTTCGCGAGTCTTCACCTCGAGTGCGCGTCGCATCAACAAAACCCCAATTCAACGTCCCACTACCACAATTGCACCATGTCTCGCCAAAGTATGGCGCCCCAGCGCAATCTGTCCCTCACAGAGGAATTGGAGAAGCTGGAGCAGTCCATCACTCTGACGCTGCAAGGTAAAGAAAGCCGGGAGCACCCCACCAGCGCGACTGACAGCAGCAGAAATCGACCAGAACTTCAGCCGCGCCCACCGCATCGTGACGACAGGGATTCTTCCGATTGTGGAGCAGTACGGGAAGCACTCAGAGGCAGTCTGGGAGGGCTCGAAATTCTGGAAGCAGTTCTTCGAGGCCAGCGCAAATGTGTCGCTCTCCGGATACGAGGCGCCAGAACAGGATGAATCGGCCGTACAAGAAGATTCACGGCAGTCCGAACTGTTCGACGAAGAGACGACGATAGATGATGATAGTGTGACGGGAGTAACTACCACGCCGCCAAGACGTTCCTCTGCGACGGACGAGGACGCCGAGTCTATCCTTGCGTTCGACTCGCCCTCGCTCGGGCACAGCACACCACGTGCACCGCCGTCGACCAAGAAAGGCAAGACGGAGGCAGTTGACGATAGTGTGGACGAGGATGAGCCCCAGTTTGCCGGCATATCGTCCCCGTACGAGGCGCTCAAGCAGGAGTTCCGGGGGCATCTTGGAGGGACAAAGACACCCAGGCTGGACCCAGTCACACCCGGTAAGTCACAGGCGCTGCCAGACATGAGTGGCTTCGACTCCTCGCCGTTCGTGCAGCCCACGACGACGAAGAGGCAGCACCTCAACCAGGACCCCCTACTGCATCGCGTGCTAGACAAGACGTTCCGGGTGCAGGCGACGCCGATTATCAGCCCGAGAAAGTATAAGCCGACAGGCGCCTTCACACCCCGCGCTGGCCAACGCGGTGCGCCCACGCCTCGAAGTGCGGCTACCAACCTACCTAGCTGGGCCGAAGACTCATCGCCCCCCTCCTCACCAGCACCGCAACTACGCGCCGATATCTTCTCTCCGATGAAAACACCCCGAACACCCGGCGTCAGTATACAGACACCGGCAAAGGGCAAGCATTCCATGAGCGTGCACAGGACTGGCGGCACGGTTTTCGACGAGAGCGACGACGAGGAGTATGAGCTTGACTTTAGCCCGCCAAAGACTATTCAGTTCCACATTCCGCAGAGCAAGTTGCTGCAAACGCCTGGTAAGTGTAAAAGACCGACGCTTCGCATAATGTGCTAACATCGGTGCAGCTCGCGAAGCTAGTAAGCGCATCGTAGACGACCTGCTGATGACTGCCGGCGGAGACATCACAGACTCGACGGGAGGAATGGACGAGGACAGCCCGAGTGTAGTACGACGGCAGGTGGACCTTGATGACAGCTTCTAGGGTTAAGATGGCTTTTAGGTTTCATCTGATACGTCGTGTAGAACATCATAGCCGACATGGCATTTTACATGGCTATGTTATATTCAGTACGAGAGTAAGCTGTGCCCGTGTGCCCATTTGCATGTGATGATGCACCGTGGAGAGACGCGCTAGGCTAGCGGCTGAGACCCATGCAACACTTGGCCGCTGCATCGTCATTCCGGGATAGTACCAAGCAGACGACACATCTGCACAATGCCCAAGCAGCAGAGGCCACCGACGT
Source organism: Clathrospora elynae (assembly GCA_010015635.1). Classification (NCBI taxonomy): domain Eukaryota; kingdom Fungi; phylum Ascomycota; class Dothideomycetes; order Pleosporales; family Diademaceae; genus Clathrospora; species Clathrospora elynae. The sequence continues at coordinate 20,081 of ML976037.1, forward strand.
CAGGCTACGCGCGGATAGCCCAGGCAGAAGAAGAGGACTCGGGCAGCGACCACGACGAGGACCATCACCAAAGCTCCCTGTCCAACGCGCAGTATGCGCCTATACAGCCCCAACGAAACCCGGGGATGCGCATGTCCGACGCGGACTCGCCCAACCTCAAGAAATCACCATCCGGACGGCGGCATCGGGCGAACTCGGGAGTCGACATCAAGGCCATCAACGCCCGGTTCGAGCGATGGGCCGAAGAGATTGCGCAGAAGTTCAAGATCAAGAAGCAAAAAGACGCACCAGACGACGAGCAGCTCGAGATCCACCATTCCGTCTTCCAGGCGCCGGACGGGGTGCGACCGGCCACGGCCGAGTCCCTCGCACACGACTACGACGGCCTGTCGGATAGGCTGACGAAGCTCGAATTCGACGACATCGTGGAACGCGTGCGGACGGCGATCGAGATGGAGGTGCACCCCAAGCTGATTACCCAGGGAAGTTCGGGCAGCTACTTTGCGCGCACGACCAACGGCAAGGTGGTGGGTGTCTTCAAGCCCAAGGACGAGGAGCCCTACGCGTCACGCAACCCCAAATGGACCAAGTGGATACACCGCAACCTCTTCCCCTTCTTTTTCGGCCGCGCCTGCCTCATCCCCAACCTCAGCTATGTCTCCGAAGCCGCCGCCTACGTCCTCGACACCCAACTGCGCACCAACCTCGTGCCCTACACCGACATCGTTGGCCTCTCGTCCAAGTCTTTCCACTACGACTTCTGGGATAGGCGGGCCTACTACCGGAAGCGGAAGCCTTTCCCCGAGAAGCTAGGCAGCTTCCAGGTCTTCTTGAAGGGCTTCAAGGACGCGAACATCTTCCTGAAGGAGCATCCGTGGCCCGACCAGCACAATCTTGGCGCCAGTGCAGACCGCGCAACGCAGAAGAAGAAGCGACGGTGGGCCGAGGACTGCCGCCCGAGCGGACAACAGTCGGATAACGAAGACGACGATGGGCGCGGGACTACGGATCCGCCACAAAGGAGAGGATTCTGGACCCCGACGCTGCAGCAGTCGTTCAGGGAGCAACTGGAGAAGCTGGTCATTCTGGATTACATAATGCGCAATACGGACAGAGGCCTGGACAACTGGATGATCAAGATCGACACCAAGACGCAGGCGGCCACCATCGTCGCAGAGCCGCCCAAGACGAACGGCGACTTGGGCGAGGACGACCAGCCAAGCGACTACACGAGGCAGTCTATGGAGGGCCTGGATCCCTACGGGCGACGCGAGCCGATGAGCACAGCAAGCCGGTCCAACACACCGATGCAGAGTGGGCCCACGCCTACAGTCACGATTGGTGCCATCGACAACAGCCTGTCGTGGCCGTGGAAGCACCCCGACGCTGTAAGCCACCCTCCTTCCTCCGTATACGGCCATCACTAACATGCCCACAGTGGCGCAGCTATCCCTTTGGCTGGCTCTTCCTGCCCGTCTCCCTCATCGGCCAGCCCTTCTCTGAAGCTACCCGCCGCCACTTCCTCCCCCTTCTCACCTCGAAACAATGGTGGAGCGACACGCAGCTCGCACTGCGGACGTGCTTCTCACAGGATGCAGACTTTAAGGAGCGCATGTACGCTAAACAGCTCGCGGTGATGAAGGGACAAGCGTGGAACGTGGTGGAGACGCTGAAAACGCCTGACCTTGGACCATTGGAGCTTACCAGGAGGGCACGAGTGTGCGTGTGGGATGACATCGTAGAGATACCGATCGCGGTGCCGCTGAGAGCGCCGTCAGCGGAGATGCGGAGGAAGCAACCACCGGGGCGACAGCCTAGGGTGGAGGAGGAGCATGAGGAGATGGACATCACAACTGTCTCAACGCCCCCGCAGAAACCGCAGCCAGATCTACTCCTGAGCTCACCACCGCTGGGGGGCGCACACGAGAACCGCTTCAACCTCTCCCGAGAGTCCTCGTCGCTCGATGTTCGCCGCCCTGAACCTACCTCACCAGCAACCGTAAGCGATGTCTACTGGGGTTCGCGGAACGTCGCAAACTCCACAAGCGGTCGTCCTACACACCACTCACGCATGAGCTACGATGCGTCTCGCCCCAACGCTCGCGAACCAAGAAAACACCACAGGAGGTTCTCGTTGACGAATCGACGAGACCTTGACGAATACGGCTTTGATGACGAAGGCGATCTGGGGTATGCGGCGAATGAGGACATGGAGGGCAATCGGAAAAAGGTCATTGTGGAGCGTTTGGAAATGGTCAAGGGGAGGAATCCGGTGTTTACTTGGTGTTGAGTGTCTGAGGATCGGACAGGAACATGTCTTGCATAGCGGGCGCTTGGGGGGGTTGCATTCTCGGCGTTTTTCAATGGTTTTTGTTGTACACACAGCAATGTAATGTACAGTATTTATAAGCCGCACTGCGCGCACATGATGTAACACTCTTGAATTCCTACCAGTGTCGCACACCGATATCCCTTGAACCCATTCCTCGGCATGACTCGAAAATCTGCCGAGCGAGAATGTGTGTCATCTGACAGCTTCCACTAGCCACCACCTGCCTGGCGCTCAGCCACACCCGAGAATCAATGACTTCTCACCGCGACCATGAAAGGCAGCAGCGTGAACCCCACGCGCATCTGCACTCGCTTCAATACTTTCACCGTTCATCAAGCAGACAAATCGCGCAGATTCATGCTCGACGCCGCCCCGCCGCTGACGTAACACGACATCTACCTTTACTTCTCCGACCGCTGAAGAGGTACTGAGGGACAACACTAATCGAGGCAGCGAGTCTTGCGCGCGAGAGCTCGATCGAATTGTTTCCAGAAAGGAACACGATTTCATAAGAAAGTTACGAACCACGACGGCGCGCACTCGATATCTTCAAGGTTGCTGTGGCGAGCAGTACGACGTCTTGGCGCCCCGATATTAGATGCGCAGCGGCATTCAACATCGAGGAGTAGAAAACGGTGCGGGGTTTCTATAATCTGGGTGCTCTCTCACTTGTGGCCAGAGCTGGAGCTACCGTTTGCTGCCTGAAGTATGAATCCGGCGCTATTACTTGACCCGAGGAGGGTGCGCAAGACAGGTATATATCCCGGATCTCCTACCTTTTACTCTTCTACCTCCCAGTCTTCTACATTCTCTTCTCCTTCGATTCAACTCCAAGCTCCTCGGGTTCCATCATCATACATACACACCAAGATGGAGGCATCCGTGCCGGGCGTACTTATGGCTGATGGCTCGGCCTCGGACACGTCGTCAACTTCTTCACTGGCTGTGCATGAGGCAGCGGGTGCTCAGCTTGGCAACTCCAACACCAATGACGACATTTCCCACGATTCGTCCCCAGAGAACGCTTCCATCGCTCCAATTTCCCAAGAGCTAACCGCGCACGTGCCAGGCGACACCGCGACTCATCACCACAACAATGGCGCACCCGCACCTCAAATCCCGCAGTTTGATCCGCGAGCCCTTCTCAACCCCAAATCTGCCAGCTCCAAGCGCCCTGCATCTTCGGGTGGCGACGTCGAACGCGGACGCACTGACCCCATCATTGCTGGCCAGATATCACTTGTCGAGCGCCTTCATAACGTGCAAGAACGCACTGCATCTCCTTCAAAGCGCATAAAGACCGGGGACCCGCGCCAGCCTCCCGGTAGTCGCCCGAATTTTGCTGGTGAAAGTGCCCTTGACCTTCAGCACCCGAACGGGCAGTTGTCCCCTCCTCTACCCCAACAAGGGCCGCCAATAGATCTGACCATGAGTAAATGCTCTGAGTTTTGCGTACTGGAGCCCTGCTAATAATATCTAGGTGATGATGATGACGATGTCCAAGTCATCGCAGACAACAGAAACGAAGACGTTTGTATTGGGAAACTCAAGAATACGTACATTCAGGCGCATCGAGTTCCCTTCCCGGATCCCAAAAAGTACACAGGAAACCATGGCGCGCAAGGCAGGATCAGGGTGGGGTTTCGCAGGAGTGGCGGCCAGAACAACCTCACCATCATGGTCATTGACGGCATGAGTAAAGAGTTTGGCAGAATCGACATGAAGACGGCACAGGGACTTGCCCCTCTCATGGACAGTGCGAACACGAACGGCTTGAAGTGGATGGCTTGGACCGATCCCCGACGGAAGCAGCCTAACGAAGGACACTCCGGCACAAACATCTCAGCTCTCGTCGGCATGACCCTGCAGCTATACTGCCCACGCAGGATGGCCGATTCTATTGGAAGAACTCTCAAGGTGAAAAATCTGCTTCTGGAAATCCCCCTATTTGAGCTCGCACGACACGACTACTACAATCCGCAGACGTTTCAGTTCATGTCCAAGACACAGGGATCCAACTTCCAGTCGGCGATGGCAAACCAATATGCTTTTGGTGCAGTGCAAAACAACTTCATAGTTCGTAGCGTCGACGGGATTCGCGCTGATGTCGAAGACGTTTTTGATACCGTCGTCAGCACCTCCGAGGAAGTGCCGACTAGAGAGCCATCATCGCTTATCAAGACTGAGCTATATCCTCACCAAAAGCAGGCGCTTTACTTCATGGTCGACAAAGAGCAAGACCATACTGATGAGATGTACGATGACCGCAAAGACTCGCTCTGGAAGCCTCATCATCGGGACAACGGTCGCAAGTCGTATATTCACATCATCACGGGTGAAGAGAAGGCAGAGAAGCCGAAGTCGAGCCTCGGCGGCATACTGGCTGACGAGATGGGTCTTGGCAAGACTCTCAGCATCTTATCTCTTATTTGCGACGACGGCTCACTTGCAGCCGCGAGAGACTTCTATACGAAGAAGCCACCACCATTGCCACAAACCTCGGTGATGATCCAGCCTGTCTTCAACAGCAGGGCTACACTTCTTGTGTGCCCGCTCAGCACTATGACAAATTGGAAAGAGCAAATCAAGGAGCATTTTCCAGAGGGCAGGAGTAGATTGAAGTGGATCCGGTATCATGGCGCGGAGCGCTTCGGTTTGAAAGCTGAGGACCTCGCGGATCATGACATTGTTCTTACTACGTACCACATCATCGCCAAAGATCTGCTGGATAGGAAGCGACCTTTTCCGTTAATCAACTGGTTCCGCATCGTACTGGATGAAGCTCACACCATCCGCAACCCTACGAATCAGTCCAAGGCCGCTTGCTCCATGATGGGGCAGCGTCGCTGGGCTGTTACTGGAACGCCCGTACAGAACCGTCTTGAAGATTTAGGAGCCTTGTTTAACTTCATCCGATTGACTCCCTTCGACACCACCCAGGGGTTCAACTCGCACATTCTTCACCCCTTCAAGAATGCTGATCCCGAGGTTGTGCCCAAGCTTCAGCTTCTGGTTAGCACCGTCACTATCCGCCGTACTAAGGAGATCATCAAGGACGAGGTACCATCTAAGACGGACGACGTTGTTAGGCTGCAATTCTCCAAAGATGAGCGGCAGCTACACGACTGGTTCGAGAGGGACACGCAGCGTAAAGTCGCTGCTGTTACGCAAGGAAACAAGATGGGCGGACACTCTTACGCTAAGATCTTGACGGCTATCCTGAATCTCCGACTCATTTGCGCACATGGCCGTGATCTTCTCAGCGAAGAAGCTCTGAAGACAACCGACGGCATGACATACGATCAGCCTATGGAAATTGAAGAGGAAGGTCAGGAGACGCCGACGCTCACCCGCCAACAAGCCTTTGAGATGCTCGATCTTTATGAGCAGACAAGCACAGACGAATGCATCTACTGCTCGGTCAAAAAGTCGATGCTAGAAGCCGACTCCGACGACGAAGACGAGGATGGCAACGTTGACGATCTCATCGGCTACATGACCACCTGCTATCATCTGGTATGCCCGAAGCACCGCAAGAAGCACCAGAAGCAGTGTGACGATAACAAGCACTCTGATAACACTGTGACGTGCCATGTCTGCGAAGATCGCAATAAACCGACCTTGTTGGAGTTGACGCGATCTGAGTACAACAAGTGGCACGATGAGCGCGAGCGCATGAGGAAGGACCCGAAACTCGCCAAGAAGGTGGGCAGCTACACTGGGCCGCATACCAAGACACAGGCGCTGCTCAAAGACCTCGGCGAGTTCCACGAGTGGAGCGACAAGCACCCGGACGAGCGTCCAATCAAGAGGTAAATTACTCCTCAATACATTAAATAGTCTTTCAAAGCACTAACATGTCACAGCATCGTCTTCTCCTCATGGACCACACATCTCGACCTCATCGAAATTGCCCTCAAGAACCACGGCCATACGTCCGTCCGTCTCGACGGCCGCATGACGCGCGAAAACCGCGACAAGTCCATGCGTCTCCTCCGCGAAGATCCTTCCATCCGCGTAATGCTCGTCTCCATTGGCGCCGGCGGTCTCGGCCTCAACCTCACCACGGCCAACAAGGTCTTCATGATGGAACCGCAGTTCAACCCTGCCGCTGAGGCTCAGGCTGTCGATCGCGTGCACCGGTTAGGTCAGGACAGGGAGGTGGTGATTAAGCGGTTCATCATGAATAATAGCTTTGAGGAGAAGATGCTCAAGCTGCAGGATAAGAAGAAGGCGCTGGCAAATCTGACCATGGCGAGGGATAAGAAGACAAAGGAGGAGGCTACTAAGCAGCGGTTGGAGGAGCTGCGGAGCTTGTTCAAGTGAGCGGGCGTGTGCTTTTTCAGGGGTGTGGAAATGGCTGCTGGTGGAGCCGGAGGGGCAAGTGTATCCCTTCAAGCGTAGGTTTGGGGGCGGAGAATCTGGCCTTGGATCTGCGATGGAATAAGCACGCCGGTTCGCGGGCTTTTGGGGGTGCAGGAGGGGACTATCTGCCTTGATTTGGAGGCGGATACGAGCTTTTCCATGGACTTGGGCAGGCTCGGGTTCGATTTTTCCTTTCAGAGGCGTTTATGACGCGCGGATGTATATGTGCGTTCCCACGTGAGAGTTCTCATATCTATCAAAGCCGCTAATTTGGCTTATCATTCACTTTCATTCTTGCTGCTTTCTTAGCCACGTAGAATAGGCATTTATGGGGGCTACTATCAACACTATATTATTGGTAGAGCATCGGCAGTTCGGTTGAGCGGAGAAACGGGGTGGTCCCGGCTAAAGCACGTTTAAGAACCGTTATTCCCGAGGATCAGTTTATTGGGTGCCAGATTTATAGGATTTTGTGATGCCGGAAACATCAACAATTACCTGCCACAAGAGAGAGAGAAGAGTATCACAAGCTGGTATAAGGAGGGTTGAGAATGTGAGTGTATTATTCATCCCACGATTCGAGGAGCGATGATACGTCGCCGCCCGTCTATCGCTGACCTAACTTATCTAAGCGCTCCGATTCTTACAATAATCCAAACGCCTGGAGAAATCAATCATCTTTTGAGAGCGAAAAGAAAAGGCGAAAGATCTATACCAAACGCTTCGAAGACAGAAATTCTCAGCCACCACCACCTAAGTGGTGTAGTAGAAGTCGGGCCTCACATCGCCCATGTCCACAATTTCATCTTCCGTTTTACCCTGCACCCAAACATCGCGCTTGCCCTCTTTCCTCAGCCGGTTCTCACGCTTCAGCGCAATGTGCATGAATAGAGAGCCACCAAAAAGGAAGAAGAACATGTAGAATAGCACAATGCCGTGGCCGGTGCGGTAGTGCGGCTTCTCAGCTGGGTTGTAAATGTTGGACGAGACGACACCGTTCAGGTTGCCCCAGCCGACGACAACACCGACCATGACGCCGCGCTTGAGGGAGCCTTCGACGTTGTTCGAGGCCCAGGTGAGCGAGTTGGAGACGGTGGGGTAGATGCCGACGGCGCCGAGGAAGGTGCCCGCGTACTGTACGTGTGCGTTTGAAGTAGCGAGCAACATGGCGAAGCCGACGCAGCCGATTAGCGCAATGACCATGTTGCAGTAGCCGCGCCACTTTGTCTTGTCGGCCACCCAGCCCGTGATGACGGTCATGGTGGCGGCGACGGCGTAGGGCGGCACGGATAGGAGCTGGGCTTTGGTACCCTTGTAGCCCATGCCGAGGAGGATGGTCGGCAGGAAAAGAGAAAAGACGTACAATGGGCACAGGCAGCCCATGTAGATGACGGCGAAACCCCACGTCTTCCAGTCACGGAGAGCGGCGAAGACGTGCCGGCGGTCGATGCCTCCGACCTTTGCGCGAGCCTGTCCGTCGGCCTTGAGACGGCGCTGCGCTCGCAGCTTTTCGTCGGCAGAGAGGAAGCGCGCTGTGTCGGGGAAGTCGAATACCAACCACCAACAGAAGATGCCGACGAAGACGGTGATCAGACCCTCGATAATGACTGCGTATGTTAACGCGGGTTGCGGAAGCGTGTTTTGAAGGAAACGTACAGATCCAGCGCCATCCCTCGTAACCACCTACACCGTCCATCTGGGTGATGGCAGCGGCCAGGAGACCACCAAAGGAACCAGCGAGCGCCGCAGCGGAGAAGAAGAGGGCAGCACGGAACCCGAGTTCCTGGCGCTTGTACCAGCAGCTACATGCTCATTAGCGTTTGCATTCAAACCAGCGAGAGAAGAGGCCTCTTACGAAAGATAGTAGTTGACACCCGGAAATAGACCAGCCTCAGCAATACCAAGGAACCACCGGCAAGCCAGCAGCCCAGCCTTGTTGTTCACAACCCCCATGAGCGTCATGATAACCCCCCAGGCCAGGATAATAACAGTAAAAAAGACACGCGGCGACCACTTCTTAATGGCAATGTTGGTTAGCGGCTCAAACCCCGCGTACGAGATGAAGAAGATGGTCAAGGCGACGTTGTAGTCGCGGCCGCCCATGCCGAGATCGGGTTCCATCTCTGCTACGCGGGCATTTCCGATGTTGGTGCGGTCTAGAAAGGAGAGCAGGTACAGGAGCGAGAGCCAGGGGATGAGCCATATGTCCATCTTCCAGACGAGCGCCTTGTCCTATTCAGAATCAGTCAGCATGTGGCAAAAGGTACATGGGAGAGGTTCTCAGTGTACAAGCCTGGCGCGCTCCGCATCGCTCTTGCCCACGTCTGGGTCGGGAAGATCCTCAATATCGCCGCCGTTGCTCCGATTGCTGAGCTGGGAGCTGTCGACATCATTGGCGTAGATTTTGTTGCCCTTCTCGTTGTCCTCGAGGGTGGAATCCTGTGAGACGGACTCCATGGCTGCGTTTTGCCTGCGGATAACTGGAGTACAAAAGTCTGAGGGAACACACTTCAAGGGGGTGTGGGCAGCCAAGGGTCACTATATGTACTCAGGCGTGTGTGTGTGTGTGGCTTTCGAAAGGAAATGGGTGTTGCTGGGGTCCCCACGGCTAGGATGTTAGTGCAACTCGGAACCCCATGGGGCGGTTAGATGGGACAAGATAAAATGGGAAGATTGCCGCTTAGCCCGTCAGCAAACTAGATCCGAGCGTCGTAGCGGAGGAGGTAAAAGAGGAGGTGAAAGAGAACCAAAGGGACCAAGCTGCATCTGCATTCTGCTAGCGGCTGCTGTACTACGTTACCTTGCAGGACGTTTGTCAAGTCTGTTGCACTGTCGCCAGCCGCATTTACCGCTCAAACACGACACTTTCTTTGTGCTCATCCCATCAGCCTGACCGATCGCGTCACACATTCATCACCCAGCGGTTCTCAAGCATCTCTGAGATTGGGTTTCAGCCTCCCAACCGCAATCTCTCGGTCAGACAATGGCACCGGTGTAGCAGCGCGGCCCTTCCGAGAGCACCCAGTTACTCCATCAAACCGGTCTTTAGGCAGAGAGAGCGCCCCGCTCTCGTATCGGGCCAAGCACATGTATTGGGAATCCTCTGCGTTCCAGAAGAACGACAGGGACGGCATAAGATGCAAGTCCTGGGCACCGCCGAGAAATCCATTCCCATCTGATGAAAAGCGCCACCCAAGCCCTTGGCACCACGCCCACAAGCATGGGATAAGAATGCAAGTTGGCGCAGGGAGGTCGTCTTTCAGCCGGCAGGGGAAAACGAACGCGCGCCCCTCTATCTTCTCATTTCGCATCGCACAGCGGCCGTGTGATTGTTTGCGAAATAGGGAGCACAAGATGTGTGGTGGTGGTTGAAGTTCGCAGCGGAAGACATGCCGCCCGGCCCATTCACTACCCTGTTCCGCGTTTCTGGAGATCGCGGAGACGCTTGGCGCCGCCACTAGCTAGTTCAATTGGGGCGCGTGCGCCGCCCCCGCATCTACACACAAACACGCCCGGGCTTCGTCTGTAGTGAGATGCAACTCCCGCCCTCCGCTACCGGGATACAAATAGGTAAAAAGACCAACATCGGGTAAAAGGAATATTCGCCCTCTGCGATTCGTCGGCTCGGCCAACGGAACAATCCGCTTCGCCCTTGCATGGCTGCGGCTTCGCGTACGACAAGACAGAACCCGGATTACGGTTCTTTTTTTTGCGCTCGCACTGCTTGACGCATACTACAGGGGTGTCCTCTCACGCGTGGCCCCGTCTGCGGTTGCAATAAAGTGCCTCGGGTCGTAAGTGTATCGTATCGGTTGGCCAGCGCTACTAAAACACAAAGGCATCACACAACGATGTGGTGCTAAGACATGCCAACTCAGTGCCACCAGCCGATCGCCCATGTGCGCGTCGCGTGTTCAGAGCAACCGTTTCTTGATTACCGACGTGCTGCATGGCCATCTCGATGCGCTGTTGCGGCGCTCTCACGCATAACGTAGCGTTCCTTCTATGATACCCACGACGCAGTCAGCATCTGGAACACCATGCTCTCACGCATTGCTTAAAGCAAGGAGGTTGCAACGAACAATTTCCAAGCGCCCACGCCGCAATGAAGCGAGATATTAGTACAGATGAGCATTGAAATAGCTCAACCGCCACCAGGTATAATCCAACACCAACACTCTTGGTATCTTTTGGCGATCTTGGCGGAAATCATCTAATATTCGTGCCAATGTTTTTACGTTTAGATTCACCCAACTACGAAAACATGGGCTATACGCGTCTACCCCATTTACTCATCCTATCGCATCTTACGCGCAAACATCCAGCCTAGCAACCGACGGATCATGATCACTAACCTGCGCCGCATACTCCGTCCATGTATTCACATGAACGTGCTCATACTCCGCTTTGCTCCTCTTCGCCAGCGTCTCCGACACAAACATGTGGTCGAGCTGCTGGGCATTCATATCGAACAAATACGTATACCGCTCCAGCTTGTCAATCCTGACGACGGCGTCGAGATCCTTGAGTCCTGAAATCTTTGCGTATTGCGAGAGCGGCTCTACAAAGGTAAATTCGTTGAAGTCGCCTGCGGTAATGACGCGCGCGTTTCTGTCTTCGGAGAGTATGTTCTGTTTCCACAGTGTCAGCATCGTGCTCGTGGCTTTGTTTGGGGTGTGCCAAGCGAGGGAAAGGGGAACTCCTTTCGTGCGATGGTAGCGCTCCTCGTGCTACGAGGGAGGGATGGAAGCTGCAGCTACCCCTTTCCGCGCCATCGCGCTATCCCGAATACAGCTGTAAAGAGGCTCAAAACGTACCTTAACGAAGTTTGCAGTGAGACGCGCCTGCTCAAGACGGTCCTCTAGAGCTGCGATTTAGCGACTGTCTCACATGTATATTGGAAATTGAAGAACTTACCCACGCCGCCGTTGACAGGTGGTCGCGCATCGCCGTGCAAGCTAGAACTTCCTCCCTTGGACCCAAAGTGAACGTTGACAGTGAAGAAAGTATCAGACTTCTCCGCGCCTTTCTTGCCAATAACTTCCCACTGCGCAACCAATGGCTTTCTGCTTGCAGTCCAAGCCTCGTTCGCAGGATCGATGCGACCAGGGTTGTACTTGAGCGTCGGGCCTTTCAGAACCTCGTTCGCGTCAAGAGGGCCGCCTGGGTTGGGTTTGTAGAGGCGGATAAGAGACGGCTTGTACAAGTACGCGACGCGGATGTTACCACCCGGCGCACCACCATCCTGATCGTCAACGGGAACTATGTCTGTAAATGTGTAGTTCGGCCCGCCGGCAGCAGCGATAGCGGCAGTGAGAGCGGTAAGTGTCAAGTTTGCGGAAACAACTACACAAAGTCAGTATCACATTGAGACTCCACAATGGTAGCAAAACGTAGCAGGCTCATGTTAAGCGTCGTGCATGGGAGCCCGTCATGGTGGGGCAGTCATGTGCTTTACGACAACAGCACACATGTGTCGATGAACATACGGGAGAAGGGTATTGAGAAAAGTTTTCTAAGAACTCACCTGCGTCGTTGGCCACACCGTTGTCGTCCTGCACCTCCTGGATGAACATCACATCAGGTGAATTCAGGAAGTTGACAATGTGGTTTGCCAAAGCCGGGTGATGAGCAGACGTCGCCGCCAGATTCTCAACATTGTAGGCGCCAAACGTAATGCCGTCGCATTTGCCCTTCGACTTAATATTCGTCGTCTTCGGAACGGCAGGCTTTTGGCTCTTCGTCACCTTGATCGCCGTTGTCGGCAGGATACGGTAGAAGCCGAACGCGTAACTAACAATACCGGTGATTTCCTCGACCGAATCTCCCATACGGGTATTGGTGGGGTTCTTGGATCCATCGAGAGGAGTGCCAATGATGATGGCCTCGGGGTTGGCATCTTTATCCGTCATGGTCAACCCATCGCGGTCGTTGCGTCCAGAAACCTTCCAGTTCCCCACAACCCACGTATCGCCATACTGACTCGGCTTCGTCAGCGCAGTCGGATTCTTCACCGTAACCAACTCTCCAGACAAGCTCTCCCAGAAATCCAGACCATACTTCTGGGGCTGGAGTGCGGGATTCGCAGTGCTGATCTGCGAGACGTTGTTGGGTACTGCAAAGACGTCGCCGCCGTCCAGACTGCTGTACTGTTCTTTTGGTGGATCGCGTGTGTCTTTTCCAATGATGAGCGCTTTGACGTTGTTTCCTGAGCTGACTATGCTCTCCAACACTGGCGCTGACAGCTCGGTCAGGTAGATGTAGTCCTTGTTACTCCTGTACTCCAGCACCTTGCCTCCAACAACAATGCTGTCGCCAACTGTCAGGTTTGCGCCGAACGTATGGCCGAAGACGTAGAGGGACTCAGAGGTTCGCTCGTCGCGGTCCGGTCGGGTTGACCGTATCCAGAGACCATCGGGACCCTTTGCGGTGATTATGCCAGGGACATTGGATACGGTCTGTTCCTTGAAAGGCGAGAGGAACTTGGGCCCGTTGATCTCAGCAATAGTCGTTGCAGAAGACACAGCAACAGAAGCCGTGAGGGCGAAGAAGCGGACGAGGTTTGCCATTGCGACGAGAAGGGTCTGAACGAGGGAGTTGAGGGCAAGAAGAGTGAACCGCTGCCTACTTCAACCCCATCATGAGGCTTGCACCTCTATTATACATCCTAGATCCTGCTCTCCTGCATTCACATCATTTCCAAGCATCCGGTCGCGTCTCGAAGAGCATCCGCCACACTTGTCCTATTCCTGGCATTGTCTAGCTCATTTCCCATCACAGCAGGCCGTGGACTCGGGAACATTTTCACCAAGACACGAGGCTGCTTGGCCATGTAAAAATTCTATGAACTGCCTGATCGTGTGCTTCGGCGTGTGTCGTGTGGTTGGCTGCGTTCCCTGCGGGAGTCTTGGGGTCGTGCCAAGGCTGTAGCCGCATTGGGCAGGTGGGCGGTGGTTGGTGCGAAGATTGAGATTGGGCGGCGAAGCCCGCCAGCTGCTATCAATTGGATCTTTAGGATGGCACACGTGTGAATGCGATTTTGTGGCGCGAGGAGATTAGCCCAGAATAGGAGGGATGCGCATGGGTCTGGACGGTAAACATCCATCGGTTTGGTGGCCCAAACGACTTCATCATCTTTTTACGACGGAAAAGTCTTTCAGACGGGATGAAAGGCATTGCGACGTACTCGCAATTGAGCCATGTCATTCTTCATTGCTTCGACCGCAGACTGACTACACCTGCTAACGACGGCAACACAGCTACAAATCCTCCGCTACCAATCTGCACTCCTCCCTTACAACGGCCAACAAAGCATTCGCACACTCAAAATTATCTCCAGACATTCCATTCCCTACCCATGACCACCAAAACCTGTTCCAACTTCCAATCAACCCTTTGGATTCGCCACACTCCCTTTCCTGGAATAGTACGCCGAATCCCGTCTCCTCCAGTCTTCCTCTTCTTCCTCGTCGTCTTCCTTTCTGGGCTGCTTGCCTGCCTTCTTGTTATAAACTGCCTCTGATGTTGGGCCGGCAGCTTCGTTGGCCTCGGGGTCTGGGGCGTCGGCTGTGGATATATTTAATTCAGGGATGCGTAAATCTCGAGGAAAGAAGTTCATACGCATCTCTTCGTCACTATCCGTGCTCTCCTCGGTTACCGAATCGTCATCGGGCGTTGAGCCTTGCTCAGGTTCAGCAGGAGGGCTACCGTCAAGCCAGCCGGTCACTCTGCTCGTGGAGCTCTCGCCGGTTTCCTCTAAATCGTAAGGTTAGCAATATCCTCATCACCTGATAGGCTGCGAAGTGATTCGGAGCTACATGACTGACACTTACCTGGCAATTGCCCAGGACTCGCAAATCTGGCCTGCTGTACCACCCCTCCAAGCGATGACTGTAGCTCATTTCCCAGTCGTTGCGCCAATCCAGCTGCCGTAGGTCGCATGTCCGGTGGATTAGCAGCGGCTTCCGGGTCGGCGGCAGTGTGCGTTGGCGTCCTGGCCTCGGTGGGAGTGATGAGGCTAGATCCCATAACAGATGTAATGGGCGTTGACGGATCTTGCGACGGCCCTTGGTTTGATGATTGTGCATCACCAGATGGCATAATAGAGGGTTGCGTTTCTGGGGATTGGATATGCTCCGTATCTTCGCACGATGCCTCTGGCTCTGGGCTGTCTTTGGATGCATCACGAGGGTGTGGTGTTGAGGCCCGCCTCCTGGCCATCATTACGATAGGGTGTCTTAGATGTGCCAGACGATCGTCCGTTGTTGCATAACATAATTGTTGCGGCAGTTCCCCGGGCGCTGGCTGCGAACAGCACTTAAATGGGTAGGGCTTGGAGCAAGGCTCAGCATATGGTCCTTCGAAGAATCCTTCATGCTCGAGCTCGGGTTGCTGTTTGATTGAAAACGCTGCTGGCACGTGTGCATATGCCTCTTTTTCGGTCTTCTGGGAACCGTTGGAATCCACTCGCGAAGCTGGAGGCGACGGCAAAAGACGTATCGATATCACTGGTGAGACTGGATCTTCACACGGTGCTATTGTTGGCGAGACAGGGCACGACGAGAATTCTGCATATGGTTAGCAACGTTATTTTGATGTTGGATATGACTGGACTGGCTCGCGGGAAGCTCGAACGTACCTGAACTAATTGACTGCGGAGAAACCATCAATTCAGCTTCCATTTCCTCGAACCGCTCGGGAAAACATCGGCGCTCCATTGCCTGCATCCCGTCGACTGCACATCTCAATCCGTCATTCTCAAAACCGACATCATGGGTCGAGGAAAACTCTAGGCAGTCGAGCAAGCTGTAAGCAAGGCTTGAGCTCGGCTTCGTCTGCGAACTAAATCCACGTTCCACGCTTTCTGAATCCACGACAACCTGCCTCAACATGTTGCTAAAGATGTCGCGAACGAGCTCACTCAAGGGTAGGTTGGCCTCGACTTTTTCGCGTTCGGCCAGCCCCCTATTCAAATTGACCAGCTCGGCAAACAATTCCAACGTGCAGCCCTCGATTTGAGCAGTGATATGGCGCCTCCGCTGCTTTATTAGGAAGACGATCGCTTGCTCCTGGCGCCAGTACCATTCGAACCAGTAAGGGTGTTGGGCCAGGTCTTGTAACCACCCGCCCCGTATAGGCCATGCGTTAGGTATGGATAGTGCTTCCCTGCTTGTCGACTTGTCTGCTAGAAACCAGATTCCCTCTGCTCGCTGTTGTATGAATTCTGTCAGGCGTGTGAGAACTTCGCTAGCTCTCCTACCCGATGGGTTTTCTGTCGGTGCGTCATCTTCGGCAGTGACAGTTACGTCGCCAGCTGAAGTACCTTCCACGAGTGCTTTGCATGGCTGTACTGGGCATTCAGGGCCTGCCCCGGTTTGGATGTTTGCCACTGTATAGGATTTGGTGTCACTATCCTCGGACGTGCTCTCGGTAGTCGCATGGTCTTCGGCGAGTGGTTCGTGTGGTTGAACTGAGGCACTGGAGCTCACGCCGTCATGACTGCTTGCCGCTGTACTGGTCGTATGGGTGGTAACAGTGATGTCGGAATTGCTGTCCGAAAGCTCAGACAGAGTCCAGGAGGCCACGCGACCAGCAAGGTAGAGAGAAAAGTCTCTTTCGTAGAGATCAGCGTCCAGGTCTTCAGTTTCGTGAGTCGCCGTCTCCTTGTTGTCGTCAATATCGTTGACAGGATCCATGTCGAGTAGGCCCTCCACATGAGCGGCTCGAATGTTTCTTCGTGCATTGGGGAAGACGTGTTCAATATACGAGTCCAGATAGACTGAGTCAGACATGATGTAACTCGAATGAAATCACGGTGGACTAGAAGTGGTGGGGTATACTGAGGGTGTGCAGTAAGTTAGTACCTGCGCTGTTAGCTAATGATTTTCTCTCAGTCGAACAACACTCACTTTTTTTGTCTAAAGATACTGATGACCAAGCGATAGGCTACAGTGTTGGCTGATAGCGATGCTGCTGACGTCGTGGAAAGCAATGAACTAATGGTGCGGGCTATGGTAGTGCTGAATGCGAGAGGGTAAACATCGCGACGGGCTAACAATGGAACAGCGGGCGGCGGGCGTGGTTTCCTAGGTTTACCGATAGAAGACGCCCCTTCGTTGCTATCGTATGTGGATGGCAAGCACAACGCGTGGGAATTTGGCAAGTGCCATAACACGTCAACTTTGAAAAGAAAAGAGCCTCAGAGTTGCGGAATTCAGGAGAGCTCGATACAGGACCGCGGTCGGTTTCCCATCACAACTTAACAATGTTTGGACAACAGGTGGAATAAATATGTACTCATGATTTTTATTTCCACAAAAACGTCACTAAACGTGTCATAGTTCCTGCTCGCTTCAATTGCTTGTCTCTCACCACACCATTCTACAAGCAACTCATGCGTTCGTTCGTGTAGTTCCAATCCCTGCGGCTCCGCAAACGGCGTCTCATGCATCTCGTAATACGGGAGCCTCTTGTCCTGATATGGAAGAGCAATGCTGAGTCGCACATTGTCAGTAGTCCGCCTAAACTGTTGCGAGTAATTGACAGCTGTCGAAAGTACCGTTACTTGAGATAAATTGGCCCCATGCGAATTTCCGTACTGAGCCCGAATGCTCAATCGATGGGTTTCTCACAAAACCGACTAGGCATTGCCTCGGAACTTTTCCTCGCCGCCATTATTCTCTATTCATGTCCCTCACCCTCTTCGCAGATCCTTCTTTAAACGACTATCCCCTACCAGCCAAGAAATCCCAATTCCTGAACCCCTCCAAGTCGCCGTCGGCATATGCTTTGGCTGCGCCTGGTACCAGTCTTTGCGCTACCTCACGTTTTTTCTTATTACCAGCGGCCCAGTTCTCATAGCACTGTGATACGAAGGTAGGGTCTTGGCAGAGGAAGCTTATCGGGTACATCAAGCCTTTGTCAATGCTTTGCTGGATAGCACTGCGCAGACCGATATCGCCAGCCCAGCGGTTAAGACCATCGTTGGATGTTGGTAGCGCCTTGAAGATCTCGATCCCGACCATGGTCGACATGGTTAACATGCCAAGACCATCTCGTGGAGACACGTTATAAAGAACTTGGTTTTGTCAGCCACGGTGCTCCATGGTACCCAATAATGCCCCATGATCTTCTAGGTTCTGTGCCCGAGGTATGTTTGTACCCGGGGTATGTGTCCAAAGTATGTTCGGACCCGAGGTATGGGTCCAAATTATATTTGTACCCTAGTACCTGTCAGTTTTAGGACATCGGAGAATCGTGTTGTATTCTGCTCCGGAAACCATGATCTATATAACCGAGGGCTGACGTTGTGGGCGCTAAGCCCTGTACGTACTAGCCTGTGAGTGAGAGCAGATATGATGGAACCTGGGTCATATGCCAATGTCCTCTATGATCATCACATGAGTTCCTCCTGTGAACCTGATGAATTGAGCAAGTTTTGCCATAATATGATGTGTATTGGAAGGCGCGTGAGAGCCTGTATGAGGCTCTCAGAGGCTGCCAAGGCACTGACTACACGCGATCATGTGAGAGGTATCGGTGGACCATCCACTCCTCTCAACAGAACCGCCTGAAATATAGACACGCCTGGTATACCTCAAACATGTGCATCCTAGAAATACCAGCATGCTTGAAACTGTCACCTGGCAAAGGCAGTGGTGTGATCTTCTCGACGTTTGAGGCAAAGACGCGATCCGTGATCTCGTTATTGGCGATTAGCCTCCACATCCAGCAGAAAAGAGCCGGGAGCTCATGAATCGGATACTCTGACTTTGGAGTGTTCTTCGGTCGGACCGTGATACGGTCAAACTCAGCTTCTTCAAGACGAACTAAATCGACTGCACAATTGGTGACAAGTGCTAGCACTATTGATTCATACAGCTCGGGGTATCTGCACCAGAAGTCAAGCACCACTTGACGAGTGGTCTTCGAATCCAACAGGAATTACAGGATGAATAAGAAGAACTCGGTTTCGATCTAGGTCTCGTCCTGTTCGACGATGACCGGCGGCACGGTAGGACGCTCCGGAGGCACAAAATCACGGTCTTCGTTATCTTCGACGTGCTCCATGGAGAGCCACTCAAATCGATTCGCAATAGTAACGGGATCGATGTTGCGCACACTCGACGGCTGACCGTTTGGACGATTCTGTTGCATGGGCATGTCCATACAGGGTGTCAGCCTACCCGGGTTAGTTCCCTTGGGTAATCTCGTCTATATATTGCCCCCATTTTGCATAACTTGTAATACAACCAACTCCCCTTCTTCGTCACTTGACGCCTTGCACAGGCTAAAAAAGGGGAACAGCTGCTCGTAAGCGATTTGTAGAACATTGGCGAAATTGACATGTTTGACGTTACTCTTACTCCCTGGCTCCACGCCGTGGAGGTATTTGTTAGTAGCACTGGGATAGAACATGTGGTGAATCGTGTTGTGTATTGTGCTACGGGAACTGAGATCTATATCTCTGCCGGCTAGCGTTGTGGGCGCTAAGCCTCGCACGTACTAGCCTGGAGTGAGTGAGAGATGGGATGGAACCTGGGTCATATACCCTAAGGCCCACACGGTGGCTGACAGTATTCAGCGAATTACCGTCGTGATTCAATCGCCCGAGAGAATAAGCCATCCAGAAGCCCCGACACACGGACCCTCGGTTCGGAATTTGCGATTGCCCGTGCGATGGGAGTGAAGTCGGCGACGCGTATTCTGAACTTTGGAAGAGGTGCGTTTCCCGTAGGATCTGTCGTTTTATCTTTGGCTTCTTTCAGTGTCTCTCTCTCCAGTCTGAATTTCTTCGGCCCGCTTGGATTGACCGACTCGACTTGATAACCGCATTGTCGAGACGTATCGGCGAGCCATTCCGCAAGGTAATCTTTATCTTCCGTGTACTGTTTGTAGGAGAGCAAAGACGGACCGTCGGCGGTTGCAACACCCATACTGGCGTCGGGATTGATCGTCGTTGCAAAACTGTGCTATATGGTGCGTGTAGCAAGGGAGGTATCAACGAACTCAAATTGCAAAAACATGCGACAGCAGACCCAGTGTAAGCGTATAGATTGGGCATGCCTTAGAGGCACCGAAAAAAAGTGACCTGTGTGGTGGTGGTAGAGAGGTTCTTTGTTGACACTGAAAAGTTAGATTCTCAGCTAATAAAGACGGTACTTTCGGATGCGGGTTAGTGTTCTTAGACTACGCATTGTTGTCTAAATATTTCCTGTAATCACAAACTGCCTATTATAAAACTACATTGCAAATTCCTTCTCGTACAAAAGGGTACATAGAAACTAAAATCCAAAAAAGCACCAGGCATCCGCTCTCCCGCAACGCAAGACAGCTCGCGGGAAAGGACGGAGGGTATATGCCAGCGTGTGTCGCCGTAAGAATAACACAAATCGCCTTCCCTAAACCCTTCCCTAAAGCCCTCTTTCTAAACCTAAACCACAAAAACCCCTTCAAAAATAAAGTCCCATCTCAGTCCCAAACTCCTCACGGGGCTCTCCCATGCCTAAAAGTTTGGTAGTGACGGAGTTTCAGAAAGCGACACCAACAGCCATCCCAGCCACGCGCGGACTTCCCCTCTTCCGTCCATCAGCACCAACATCCTTGGCGTTAATTTCCATTCCCCTCAGCAACCCGAAATGCGGGCTCTGTGGTGGTTTCGCATTCATCACCTCTCTCATGCTCTTCGTGCTGCACGCACTCCGCAGTGCAGCTTCAGCCGCAATCTGATTTTCCTTGACCAGTGTCAGGGGCGCGGGGACGCGCTTCGCTTTTCTTGGAGGAGTGATCGTAGTAGTAGTCGTCGAACATGAAGACGGGGAAGCAGAGCGTGTAGACGGGTATGAAGAAGAAAACAGCGTCACGGTGGCTGTGCCGTTGCTTTCCTGGGAATCTTGGCGTGTGTGCAGGGCGCGGGATCCTGCTGTTGATGGGCGCGAGACGGAAGTGGGGAGAGCGGGGTACATGTCGCATTTGTAGAACGATTCTGCTGTCTTTGGTGTTGTGGGGCGGGATGAGGAAGCCAGGGTTGAAGTAGAGCGTTTGAGCCAGGCTCCAAGGCGGGCGATGGGTGTTGTAGGCGTGACGGGTGCGGGTGGTGTGATTGGGTTAGAAGTCAAGGGCCCGATGTAGGAGCGTGGTGGTGGTGCGAGGTTGAGGCCCGTTGTTCCTCGTCGGGTTTGTGTTTGTGGTATGGTAGGTAGGGGTTTGAAGCCTAGTGGAGCAGAGAAGACGGATCCAATATCCGAGAGTGTTTCCGAACGTACATGCATACGCATTGATGGCGCGATATATGGTATATGGTGTGATGGCGAAGGAGGAGGACGGTTGATGAGTGCGGGAAATTGAGTGTGTGATCGATAAGCGCTTGCGCGCCGTTCTTCAACAATGGTGTTGAGTTCGCGGATCGCATCATCGACATCGGTCTTTGTGCGGCGGAGACTACCGGGTCGAGAAGGTGCAGTATTTGCGCGATTACGCGACGGAGACGGAATGCGTGAGAGAACACGTGTTGGTGACAGCGTTCCGGAAGTACGCGAACGCTGGATTGAAGACTTTTCTTGAATCTTATCGACAGAAAGTGGCGAGTTCTCGGGCAAGAAGGCTAGCGTAGGCGTAGCCATCGTTCCTATGGTAGTACCCGAAAGTCTCCTCTCGTGTGTGCTCGTGCTCTCCTGACTCTTCAAACTGGTCCCCCTCGAAGCCGTACCGACAGCTTTGCGTTGGATAATATATGAGGAAGTAAAAGGACTTGAAGACAACGAGTTCGTCCGTGAATCTCTCACTCGAACGACGGCCTGGGCAGGACGGTCCAGCTCTGCTGGTAGACCACCCCAGCAGTCCTCATCATCGAAATCGGGCAAGGGAGAAAGACGGCCACAGCCGTCGGGGAGGTAGATGGAGAGCTCAATAGGACGAAAGCTACGACGACGGCGGACGGGCATAGGCGCTTCTTTAACCATAGTAGGGATATCATCAAGACTGTCGAAGTGCCTGAAGTCCGTTGGCCGGCTGATGCTAGGCCGAGACTGCGAACGTCGTGGTCGCGTGAGTGTAGAGATACTGGCCCGGGACGAGGCACGTGCAGCGTACTCGCGACTGCTTGAGACCCATTGCGACACATGGTGGCTCATAGATTGGCTCGTCGATGGGCGGGGGTATATTGGCTCAGCGCATGGCTGTGGTACTGATCGCGGTTGTTCGTAGCATATCCGCATGTCTGACTCCCCTATTCATCGATAACATTAGAATGATGTTGGAGTGGGCACCGGAACGACAGCGAATGGTCCCAGTATATTGGGTTGGTGTTGGGGTATATTGATCAATATGACCGTAAATGCCCCGATTAAGGAGAGCGCATGATGCAACTCAACAAGAATAAGAGGGATGATGATAATAATCGATCGATGCTTGAGGAAGGAACGAAGAGATTTCGAGGAGACGCATGAATAAAGAAAGCAGATGTGATCGTGACAGAGAACAGAGTAAAGTCCCAACATACCAGTAGCCCTCAGCCTCTCAATCCCCTCATCCCCACCATCCTCCCTTGATGCACAGCATCCAAACTTCATGGCCAGCCACGGACTCCTCTCCATCTCTTGCATTCTTTCCAATCCAGCCATAATTCTACACTGCAAACCAGTACAGCTAATAACCCATCGTCCAAATCCCAAATCCAAGTCAAGTATCCAGTAAAGAATCGAACAAAACCAGATCGTAGAAAACGTCGCACCCACAGCCAGGCAAAGCCAGCAAAAAAACCAAACAAGACGTGAAGAAGAAGACGACAGGCAGGTAGGTAGCGCAAGAAGACCCAAGTAACCCAAAGAACAAATCAACCGACCCGGATAAAAAGTCCAGCCTGCTTGCCTTGTTCCCTCGTTTTTGCCCCGGGCCCAGCCTTCAAGTTCAGCAAACCGCTCTGAACCCGTAGGTCACCAGTCCTCCACATAACCTTCCCATTCCCACATTCCTACGCGCACCAATGGCAGCCATCCCAGCCATAGTAGTCGTCGACACACCATCAAACGTGTGGAGTCCATGGCTTGCGCATTAACCCTCTCTATACGACTCTGCTAGGTGATTGGTTGGAAAGGCAAGGGTAAGCGCTCACGGCACAGCGGAGACCTGCAACATCGTAAACCAGTAGCCAGGCAATAGCGCTTGCGTGTTGAAACTTGGCGGTCCCGGGCCCGGTATTGGAGTGATTGCTGGTTCGGCCCTCGTATTAATAACAAATTCTGAGATCGCGCATAATGTTCGAGCGTGCGCTGAAGTATTCTGTTGTTGTTGTAGACATGAACGGGGTGGTGCGGGGATGCCTCGCGCTATGCAACAATATTAAGGACATATTGAAACATTAAACATGGTGATGATAAATAGTAAGGGGCGTTATCATATCTGAATATCGCGAGATTAGTTTCAGAAAGATGACGATAATGACGATGATGATATTGGTGTTGGATTGACAATAACACTCTTGTATAGCTCTCGTGTGCCGTCTTCCAAATCAGGTCGCTATTCCCACGCCATCTTCCACACACACTAAACCCTTCACGCATTTGGCTCCTCTCAGCCAATTAACACCCCGTACTACCTCGCTTTTTAGATAAAAACCCAAAAAAAAGCCCCAGCAGCTTTGCAACTGCTATTCGCTTTGACTTATTCATCCTAAAACACCCCATTGATGAAATGAAACATGACATATGGCGTCCAATAGCAATCACGAAGCGACACGTTTCCAAAGATCTTCTTACAATGCTTCGCTGGTGGTGCCAGCAAATCATCCAAAACAGTTGTCAAAAGACCCGCTAGCAACGGGAAGGAAGTCGAATCTAAAAGGCGTGCAACAGCCCTCACACCGGCGTTTTCCAAAGCAAAACACTGGGTTTCTGGCATTAAATCAATTAGGGAACATATCACACAAACAAGACAAGCTATATATGCTTGACGGTGGTGATTACTCAGGAAACATGCAAGTACCGCGTCGGAAACAACTTAACTTATGATATAACGGGTAATTCCAACGTAAATAACGTGAAAGCTATACATGTATTCCACAAAACGGGTATAGAACATATCGACAACGCAGCAATGCCAACGAAACACCTCGCTGACTACATGTACAAAACGCAAAAGACGTGCGGGTGTACGCCACCCTGCCGCACGGCAGATACGCTGGAACCTCCAGAGGAGCAGGAACGTCTAGCAGCAGATACAGTCATGCAAGGCCTTAAGCACCTCGGGGCGTCATCAGTTGTCGTTGTTCCAAACATCCCGTTCCTCTCTGAAACTGCCGTATGACGGACTCGGCTGCTTTTGATCTTCGTCATCTTTGCTCTCATGATCGCTGACATCGCGCGTCTCCCAGTGATTAGCCTCGCTGGAAATAGGTGGTTTGATTCCCTGTTCGCGTTGCTCCTCTTCGCTCTGACCTTCGACTGCAAAAGGGTAGGATAGGTTGTGGTCAGCTTCGGGGTTGTGCGCCTCAGGCTCGTCGGGGTTAAAGCCTGTCCGAACCTCCTCCTCTTCGCCTTCATGGGGATATGTATGGCTGTCCCAACGCGTTAGTGATGTACTATGACCATGGTTTAGAGAAGACTTACACAAAATGCTTGGAAGGAACCTCATTCCATCCAGGACCACCTTCCTTCCGCGCTCTGACACGATCGATTTCCTCAGCATGGTAATCCTCTACAACCAGGTCCACAAGTTGACTCTTATCCGACTTCGCAGAGCTCGAAGAAGACGATTTCTGACGAAGGAGGTTGCTCAATGGGGCGCGCGACTTGGAATGCGACGACTTGGAACGCGAGGATTCCCCGTTGCTTGATTCGTCACGCTGCTTGCCCTTGTCTGTGGCCTCTTGGAGGTCCCTTATCTGACTCCTCCGTCTTCGTTTGTTTTGCTCGGTCGGCTGCAGGAGATGTCTATTGGTTGAGGCAGTAAGGATGGAGGGATCCGCGTACAGGCGATCGTCGCGAGATGGTCGGTGAGCCTCGATGACAGGGTACTGCAGCTTGGTCAGACGAGACGTCGTGTGTGGGTGTGTGTGTGTGTGTGTGTTTAAACTTACGTTCCAATCACCAAACTCGAGCTCACGCGCGTTTCCAAACAGCCGCTCGTCGTCATCATCCAGCGTAGGGTCCACGAAGTTGTCAGGTGTACCGTACTTGGCGCCTTGGTCGTTGAGCACTTTATGCGGCCCTGGGCTCATGGCCCTGGCGCGACTCGACGTCACCTTGTTAATCAGAGGTTCCTGCTCCGACCCTTGTCCAGGTCTCGGGATCCAGTACTTTCCCTTCCCTCCTCTCTCGTACCTCATACCTTCTGCCATACGTGCAGCGCGTGACGACGATTCCTCGTGTGCAAGCACATTATCGCGCGCGTCGAAGTGACGGTATTCGTAGTGATTACCAGCAAACGTCTCCTTGGTGTCCTGAATTAGATCCAGTGGGCCGAATGCGTCTCGCAAGGCGTACTTGACGGGCAGACGCGCGGCGGAGATGGTCTCGTCGGCATAGTCGTGCCAGGAGAAGGCATACCAGTGGGCAACGGCAAAGATGGGCATCTCAAAGCAGATCATCGCGTCCTGAATGGCAGCAGCCAGGTTGTCAGGACTGTAGCCAGGTACGTCATCTGGTATAGCACCGAGCCACACGAGAATAGAAAGGAAGAGGCCCTGCCAATAGGAGGCGAAGATGATGCCCTTGATGCACAAAAACTTGGGCATGGGCCGGAAGGGCTTCAGGTCCGTGGACATGCACACCCAGAACATGGCGAGGGCGTACAGACTGATGGAGATGCTGACGTTGTAGATGATGCTGCTCCAAAAGTAGCCTGACGTCACGCCGATGTAGCCCTCCTGGTATGTACCCGTAGCCTTCATGACGATGGTGGCTACGGACAGGACCGGCTTGACCCACGTGTACTGCAGGATGCCGCGCTTTATGGCGAGGAAGGTGTGGGGGTCCGAGATGTCGATCTTGGCGCAGACGAGATTCAGTGGCCACGGGTGGGAGACGGGTGCGCGGCCGGTCATGAGGATAATAAGGGCGCGCTCGCCGCCGATGAAGTTGATAAGCAGCTGCAGGAAGGTGTAGATGGTGAAGGCCTGGGGGTGTTAGGTGTTAGTAAGCAGTCTTCACGTTGTATGCGGGTGGCACTTGCCTCGTAGACATCTCTGAACGGCTCGACATAGGCTGCGGCCGTCAGTGAGACCAGACTTGCCCACGACGTGCCCGCGTAGATGGGCACCCTGTATGCTATCAGTAGGGCCATGGAGCGGGACTGAAGGTACGCACATGAGCAGTATGCGCACGACATAGCGCTGCAAGACGGGCTTCCGGTAGTTTTTCCTATGCTGGTTCAATATACATGCATACTATCAATGTTGCTGGGCGCGCTCACGTCTGGAGCCACACGGCACTACAGCTACGTCAGCGGAAGCAATGCGGGATGCGGGCGGCGATACGCACACGAAAGTGACCAGACTGGCGACTAGGGCACACGCGCCTGCTACAATGATGACGGCGCGCGCGAGTCTGGCTCCAGTGCCCCCCGACATGAAGTCGGCTGTCTGGGCGTCCGTTGGGGTGCCTGCAGCCATGGCGGAGGCGGGCAGCGACATGTCGAGCTGCAGAGTTGCTGCGACCAAAGAGTGGGGTTGGTCGTGAAGAAAGGAGCCGTCTCAGCGATAGACAGCAGCCATGGTGTGCTGAGAGGGCTACTTACTCCCGGCGGCGTGGTCTTGCTTGCGGAGGATGTGCGGCCCAAGCTCTTCCCTGCAGCTGGCCCATGACGCGCATCCGCGTCCGCATCCGCGCCTCGAGCCCTGGGCGAAGCAGCGACGCCAAATCGTTGCGAGCGACGGC
This sequence comes from Clathrospora elynae, assembly GCA_010015635.1. NCBI lineage: Eukaryota > Fungi > Ascomycota > Dothideomycetes > Pleosporales > Diademaceae > Clathrospora > Clathrospora elynae. The sequence continues at coordinate 46,649 of ML976037.1, forward strand.
AGCCCGATTGAGCAGGAACCCCCCAGCGCTCTTTCCCTCGCAGCACGTCAACAATGCGCGCCTTCCCCGCAACGCCATGAAGCAGCAACTCGACTTCGACACCATCCGCTGCAGCAATGGCGGGAATCGTCGCGGAGCCCTTGAACCCGCGCGACGGCTTCAATTGGTGAGTCCTCGCCTTCAATGGTACATGCCTGACCCTAACCCTGTACAGGGTCTTCCTGGTTGAGCTGCTCATCTGCGGCATCCTCACTATCTTCTTCCTCTTCTACTTCAACCGCCTCTTCGCGACCGTCGTGTCCTACGGCATCCGCGCATACACCTGGCACGCCTTCAACGCCTATATCGACATCACCTCGCTGCAGATCTCGCTGCTTGGCGGCCGCATCTTCTTCAAGGACATCCGCTACCACGGCCACAATGAGACGATACTGGTGCATGGCGGACACATCACGTGGAACTACTGGCTGCGGCGCGTCAAGGACGCGGGCGTCTATGCCGACGACGACGTGCCCGACGATGCGAGCAGCCGCCCGCCCAGCTCGCCCACCAGCCGCTCTGGCAGCCGCAGCGGGAACGTGGACAAGGCGGAGAAGGGCGGCAAGCAGACGCGGAAGGAGCTGCCGTGTCGCTTCTCCATCAAGATCTCGGGGGTAGAGGCCTTCCTGTACAACCGCAGCCTCGCGTACGATGGCATCATCGAGGCAGTCGAGAAGAATTCCAAGGCCAAGGGTGCTGCTGCAAAAGAGCAGTCTCACAATGCATCGGCCACCGGCTTCGAGAAGGCGCCAAAGACCGAGGAACACCACCTCAACAAGCTGAGGAAGGCGCACACGGACGGCGAGAAGAACATGCCACGCCCCGACACGGGCCGTTCCGCCTCGTCCAATTGCAAGAAAGCAGACATCCCAGCCTTTCTCCGCCTTCTGCCCGTCCATGTCGATGTCACCAAGGGTGCCATTGTCGTCGGCAACGAGCACACGCTGGCCGTCATTACTGCCCAGTTCGACAAGGCAAGCGGGACCCTGGACGCTTCGACATGTGGTCCGCTGGATGTTTACCAGCAGCTTTTCAACTTCCAGGTCACCCATCCCGTCGTGCACATGAAGCCCAATCCCGACTTCAAGATCGGCCAACTCGATTCCGCCGCCAAGTACAAGCAGGAAGCAGCCCATGGTATTCCAGAGGACACCATAATTGAGAAAGAAGGGCGATACAGGAGATACTTGCGCTGGCTGAAGAAGCTTTCGAGCCTGTCGAATATCTTTGCAAAGGACTCTGATTCCATCCATACACACACAAAGTTGGGTTCGGCAAACAACACCGCGCCGTTGAACTCTCAATGGCACTTTCCAGGACACGACCGCTGGAAGGGTCTAGCGCGCTACCTCGACGACGCCATGAACGACGGCCATGGCGAATGGGACGGGGTTGAGTACGCGAAGGCCTCCTTGATCGCCGACTGTCCGTGTGTCAATGTCTCCTTTTACTGGGACGTAACCGGGCCAGTACCGAATGAGATGGACCAGAGTAGGTACATCGACCCTGCGCACCCTGACGACATCAATGGCGGCCCCCCGCCTGACTATGGCATGGACATTCAAGTGTTCGGAGGTACCATCAACTACGGTCCGTGGGCAGATCGCCACCGCGGCATCTTTCAGAACATGTTCTTCCCAGCATCACACGTCGACGCTGTTCCCTCTTCGCCTCTCAAGCCCGGCGATCCGCGCGTACTGTCTGTGTTCAAGCTGTTTCTGAGTATCGAAGAGGAAACAGTGCTACGGATACCGATCCGCGAATCGTCCAAAGATTGGAAATGGAAAGGCAAGGCACACACTCTGGCTGCGCATGACAAGCCAGGTGCCGACAAGAATAAAGGGAAAGCGAAGTCTCGCATCCGACGAGGAAAGAATCGAGACAACGCTGGTGCGCAGAACGTGCGCCCATTCGCTTGGATCGACGTGAAAGTTGCCGGCCAGTCATCTGTCAACTACGTCATGGACATGTACGCCTCGAAGCAAGGATTTCAGAGTAAAGTGGATGTCGATATACCCAGTATTGAGATATCCTCCAGCGTAAATCATGGTCTGTTGTGGCGCTCTGGCGTTCTCGCGCTTGACTGCAACCTCTCGAATCCCCTTGGCTGGAACACTCTGCGGAAGTGGACGTTCAATATCAAGTGCCGGGATTTAGAACTCTTCTTGCTCAGAGACCACTTGTTTCTGCTGACGGATCTCGTTGCCGATTGGGGATCAGGTCCACCGCCCGACTACTTCCTTTTCGTGCCTTTCCAATACTTTCTCAATGTCGACTTCTCCAACTTCAAGTTGTATCTTAACACGAACGACTCGAACATCATCAACAATCCAGCTGATCTTGACGACAACAACTTCATCATTGTGTCTGGCAAAAGCTTGCAGGGAGATGTGATCATACCGCTGGACAAGTTTCGACCGCTTCAAAATGAGATCAAGTTCGACGTCAAGGGTCAGCATCTAGGCCTTGAAGTCCTCATGCCACAGAAGAATACACTGAAAACGTTTCTTCAAGCGCCGAATGTGGCGCATCTTGGTGGTCTTACTCTGACCGGTAGCCATGTCTTCATGACTGAGACGTCGACCATGAACACCGACAGGCTCTTCATGGACGTTCAGGCCCACAGGCTTAACTTTGAACTTTACGGCTGGCTCATTCATCACTTCATGAAACTCAAAGATAACTACTTCGGCGATGACATGCACTTCAAGACGCTAGAGGAGTTTCAGGGGCTTCCGAGTGTTAACCTGGTAGCAGACGGGACGGAGCCAAATGGCCAGTCAACAACCATCTCAAACGATCTGGACGTCATTCTTTGCATCTCTGCGGATGAATCCAGTGTGCTCGTGCCTTCCAATCTGTATTCAGCCGAGCGCAGCATTCGAGCCGATCTTCCCTACGTTTCAGCAGATCTCAGGTTCACCAACTACTATATGGATCTGATGGTCAATTGCAGTCCAATGAGCATCTCTCTCGGAGGACTAACCTCAAAATCTGATCTTCCGAACGAGTTCACAAGCGGTCGTACTGAGCTGTTCGTTGACTCGATAATCATGTTCGGGCACCGCCTCTTTGGCCTACCTCCCGTTGAGCCTACATACGTTTGCAACTGGGATTTTGAGGTAGGGACGATATCTGGAGAATGTACCTCAGAGTTCATCGAAACTGCAGCGGGAGCAGCACGCTCCCTCGCATTCACCCTCGACGACGATGAAAACTCGCTACCTCTCACCGAAATCCCCGTGATTCACGATACTACCTTCCTCAGATTGAGGACTCGCGATGTCCACGTCTGGTTGCATGTCGCGCAGGAAGCTTTGCTTGTTAAGACTAGTCCTGTGACTCTGAATTTCAACGACCTTGCTGGGAGCACATTCTCCGAGCGACTCAACGCCCATATCCCAGACCTGACTATCAGTGCTGTCGATTCGAAGTCTGCATCTCACCATAGGGTGCGCTATGGAGAGAAGGAAACCGTTGCGACACATGCCTACCTCCAAATGACGCTGTCACTTAACATGTTGACACGTAAATTGGACTTTTTGGAGGAACGTAACCTTCAGCAAGCTCATATGCACATGCACGATCAACGGACCAATCGCACACATTTCATGGTCGTCGATGATCCCAGCTCTTCTTCTCGCCAAAACGACAGCAATCGGCAGGATGTCCGGGCACCCGCTATGCAGTACCCAGACGTGCCTCATCCCATTTTTCTTTTCGAATCTTCGAATCGCCAAAGTGGTTCGCTTGTTTCATCGCGACTTTCTTCAGATCGCTCATCTACTAGAGGGCGGCAACTGCGTCCCAGTACGACGCGGTCTACATCAAGCATGTCACTGACGGGTAGCATTCGGTCTACACTCCGACATGGAGTGACTAGCAAAACCGCGGAATCCAGCAGAAGTCGGACGCTACTTGGCGGGTCACCAAACCGCAATGACAGCGAAAGCTACTTTAACACGTCTCGTAACGAAGACGAGCGCACTAATCGGAAGGCAGCCACCTCGTCTCTGGCCTTGTCCAGTTCTCTAGCTGCGCCCAACATACCGTTGGACCAGATCGAAGTCGATTTGTCTGATGTTCCCTCTTTCCCTTCTCTGCCGGCTTCTGTTGACAAAAAAGACATCGATGGCATTGTTTTCAACGACGTGTCGACCAATCTTCTGGACGAGAGCTTCACACACACCAGCATCTTGATCAGTGCAGAGCCGGGCATACGCATTTATTGTACACCGGAGTTTGTGAAATGTGTTTCCAATCTCATCGAGCTGGTGCAGCCCAAGCGCCCTGAAGACATGTTGGATGATTTTCAGGTCAAGGTCATGACGAAAATCCTCGACAACAGGAAACGTCTAGAGGGCAAAGGAAGCTCACTTGAGTTCAGTGTACGGGTGCCGTTTACGCACGTCCGATTTCGACATGGTTTCCGACCTCACTCGGCAGGCCAAGCTGGACAGGATCAATACGATATCATACTCAATCGGCTGAAACTCGCTGCGAGAGTCAAAGAGTACCCTGGCAAACGAGCTGGCGAAAACTCACTATCGTTACACACCACTTTGGGCTCTCTCGGGCTCTCCGTGACCGAGCCGAATTGTGATGGCCTAGACGGTGGTGTTGCGATTCAGGCTGAGGTCAGGGATGTCTTAGTTTGGATGTTACAGAACGAAGAAACTTCGGTGAATGTTTCTTTCCGGTCATTCGAGAACGCCGTTGCAAGTAAGAAGGTCGAATACCTTGCAGCACTCATTCACCGGACAACGCTTCTGTCTGAGAGTTTAGTCACCGAATTCGCCGAGATAGAGAAAAGACAGCAACACCGACTGTGCTACTTGGCCTGGTATCTCACGAGTGTGCAAGACCAGTATCCTGACCCCGCTTTCCTCACGAAGGCATCTTACGCGCTACGAGCCGCCAGGGATCATCTGCGCAGTCATGACTCCTGGAAAATCATTTCCCGTTTTCGCTATACGTGGCAATGTCTACCCGATACTGAGAAAGATGCAATTCTGGGCGATTGCTCGCAGCCGGATATTGTTTGTCCCGAAAATGTGGAACAGAAGATCGTCACGATGTGGGATCAGTGGCGCACATGGGACCTCGCGCATGTGCAAAAAAGTCTCGCTATGAGACTGTTATTTGCCCATGTTGCCGAAAAGCTACCGACATCCGAATCAGCGCCTTTACATATCGACATCAAGTCTGCAGAAATAAAATTGATCATTGATCCCGGTCCACGACAAAGCGAAGTCTCGCTACGCCTCTTAGCGATCAACGTTGCTCTGCTGCCTCCTATGAAACCGGCTGGACTCATGTTGGTGGGCGGTGACACGCCGAAGAAGTCTACGATCGTTCAAGTCAGCTCGAGGGATAGCTCTTTGCATGTCCAATGGGAAATATGTGAGCTTGCAGAATCTTTGCTAACGCTTTTTCAAAAAGAGAATCTTAGAGCGGCAGAAGAGGCCATATCAATATCGTCTCAGCCAATTCAAATGCAAGTGCCTTCGTTCGACCACGATATCCAGGTTATCTTTGCGGTGGACAAGGTCCAAATCACACTTGATACTATCAACCTCCAAAGCATCAATACCGGTCGAAGCATGCGCTTCTCCTTCATCGACGCGGACAGCAAAGCTTCGGGCTTTGGTGAGGTTGTATCTGCCCATCTGCATCTGGAAGTCGCCGTCAGCGAGCTCTCCTCCCGGTCACGATTATTGGCCAAAACCCAGTTCGAACGCCCTAGCTTATACTTCGCCATGGTCGAACATGGAAGTCACAGCACCATTCCAAGCGAGATTAAAGCAGCAGCAGCAAGTCATAAGATTGTCGTGAAGGTTCAAGAGGACATTTTAGGCTTGATCGAAGTAGTTGATACCGTGCTCAAAGACGAGATTGCATATTTTCATCGGCAATTTGCAGTCATCCAGGAGGTCGCAAAGACCACCAAGAAGGAGACCAAGCCCGAGGAAACGGACACCCAGCTGCCGAACATCACACTGGCTTTGTTCATGGACGCATATCAAGTGGAACTAGCTGTGCTCCAGCCGCTCGGTTGGTCAATAACCGGCTCGTCTGGACGCATTGCAGTCATCCCAGCGCTCGGCAAGGACGTAACATTACGTATCGACTACGATCTCGAAGCGAATTTCCACAGGTTGTACAGCAAGTCTAAAGACGGTTCCCATGTCATCAGCTCGATAGAGTTGCCTCCACTCAACGGACGATTGACAGTCACTCAAACCAACACAGAAACGAATGTCTTAGCCTCCGGAATAGTCGAAGAGATACATCTTCAGGCTTCGGAAATCCAAGCTCTCGTCACGACCATCAACAAGCCGGAGATTTCACACATGTTAGAGGCAGTTCAAGGCGATATTGAGGTTTTGAAGACGCATATTGAAGAGTTATTCCCAACCTCTGCGAACATTCCCGTGGTTAAGACACCCACTTCCTCGAGGGAAGTATCGTTCGGCGTGCAAATGACGTTTCATGGAATGCACATTCTCGCGAGCGCCCCGGGGCAATACCGAGACTCGCCCACAGCAAACCTCGCTTTCCGATTATCGACTGTTCAGCTGAAGGCTACCAACATCGACCCAGATCAGAGTATCATGCTGTACCCGGAAGCTGCAATTCGAATCCGAGAAGTCACAGTCGAGATGAGCCTGACTGATGCTGACTCCGTTCGCCGTTGTGGCAATCTTACCTTCAGTGCAGTATTTCAAGCCGCGACTGAGAAAGACTCCGAGCCTACCCGCAGGGTATACCGTCTCCGTAGCTCAGGTCTAGAGGTCAACGTCTTTGCAGATACGGCATCGGCCGTTGTGGATGTGGTAAATCATCTACAAGACAAGATCAAGGACCTGGACCTATCGAAGGAGAAGAAGTATCTGCGACGACTTCGACACACGAAGAGTAGAGTCTCTCACAGACGTGGCCAAAGTATCAAGAGCGACACACATGAAGATGCCGACAGCCTCAGCTCGGGGGCTCTTTTTACCTCGACTTACTCCCTGGAGCTTCTTGACTTGCAGGTCAGTTGGATCGTCGGAACCTCGGTCGCTCCATTTCCCCAATGTGAGAATCACGATCTTGTGCTCTCGTTTGCAAAGATCGACCTGTCAACTCAAAAAGATGATGCCGCCCGCTTGATGATCGAGGAAATGCGGTTGCAAATGGTACCATTGTCGGCCAGCAAGAAGACTCGATCGTCGAACTCAGCACTACTGCCTAAGATGGTTTTCAATGTAGCTTACGCTTCCACCAAGGATACACGAAAGCTTGCATTCTTTGCTGCAGGCAAACCCCTCGATCTTCAACTAGACTCGCACTTTGTCTTGCCAGGGAAAGTCATTGAGCGATCTATCACCCTTGCTGGAAAAAAGTTTCGCAAAGCATCTGCAAACTGGAGCATGACACCGACAACGACCGGCGCGCAGCGAAAGAACCCTTTTGGAAATAAGCGTTTGGCTTCAATAACTGTCGATGCCAACTTCGCAGGAGCGGTCGTACACATCAGCGGGAGTGACTGCGCGCCGGTCCAAGGCGCTTCAAATCGATCGCAGCAGAAAGGACGGTACAGCCAGTTCGTTGGTGATGGATCTAAGAGCAGTATGGCCCTACGAGCCCCGGGCGTGGCCGTGCGAGTGGAATATCAAGACGATGGGAGTGAACCTTCGCTAAACGCCGAGCTCCGTGTCGACGGATCAACCAACACACTGCTGCCAACTGTGGTGCCTATCATAATCGACATATCGGACAGTATCAAAGCTGTAGTTCGTGAGAAGGACGACGAAGACTCGTCAGATCCACCTGAAGAATCAAAGCAGCAGTCCAAACCGGCCGCAAAATTGCTCGAGGATGAAAACATCATCACCGCCGACCCCACCACGATTCTAGGTCGGACAAGACTGAACCTGGGACTCCGAATTTGCAAACAAGAGTTTAGTCTGAGCTGTCAACCTATCGCCCGTGTCACTGCCATCGCCAAGGTTGAAGACATATACATCACCATCAACAGCGTCAAGTCTCAGGAGCACGGTCATTTCTTTGCTGCATCGGCCGCATTTGAGAAGCTCCTTGTGACTGTCCAGCATGTGTATTCACGCGAGTCTACTTTCAGCTTGGACATGGAGTCGATCGTACTTTCTCTAATGAACAGCAAGCATCTGAGTGGTACTAGTGGTATTTCAGCCATTCTCAAGATCAACCCAACAGCCCTCCAGATCAATGCACGTCAACTACAAGACTTTTTACTGTTCAGGGAGATCTGGGTGCCACCGGAGATTCGGCGAGCCTCCAAGCCTCCAACACCGAACGTGAGTTCTGAGCCGCAGGAGTACCTTATCCAACGCTATCAGCAAGTCGCCGCTGCGACGGCCTTCCCGTGGAATGCTAACGTGGCAATCGCGGATGTCAAAGTCGACCTGGATCTAGGACAAGCGATCGGAAAGTCGTGGCTGCATATTCACAACATGTGGGCGTCGTCCAAAAAGAGTACTACCTCTGAGCAAAACCTGTGCATTGGTGTCGAGAAGATTGGCATTGAGAGCACGGGCCGGACGAGTGGTTTCATTGAGCTGCACGACATCAAAGTTCGAACATCCATCGGATGGCCGCCGCAGGACCCAGGAAGTCGTCAAACGCCGCTCATTCAAGCATCGATTGCCTTCCGTCAACTGCGAGTCAAGACTGGGTTCGATTATCAGGCGTTTGTCATGGCAGATATTGCCGACTTCGGCTTCCTGATGTATAACGTTCGACAGGAGGGCGAGGATATGCAAGACCGCCTTGTTGCTATCCTTGATGGTGGTAAAGTGCATGTCTTTGGCCATGCTACCAGTGCTTCACAAGGCCTAGCACTGTGGCAGGCGATTGAGCGACTAATTCAAGAGAACAAGCAGGCATACATGCAATCCCTCAGAGACATCGAGAAGTTCCTCAGGCGCAAGTCGTCAGTCGCCACCCCATTCAATCGCTCCCCATCGTCACAGAGTCAGATCACAACTAAACTAGACGACGACAACTTCAAGGCCCCAATCTCGCTGCATACGGACGTCGTGGTCACGCTCCGTTCCATCAAGTTTGGCGTCTTCCCCTCGACCTTTATCGACAGCCAGCTCCTCATGCTAGAAGCCGGCGACATGCAAGCCCGTTTCGCCGTCGCGCTCGAGAAGGAAACCAAGATACACTCCAGCCTCGGCATGACACTCGGCCAGCTCTCCGTCGCACTCTCATCCGTCCCAACGCCCAAGAAAAGCGTCCCAGTCGCCGAGCTCACAGTCGAAGACGTCGCCGCAAGCGCCAGCTCAGCACGCGGCGGCACCATCTTGAGAGTGCCCAAAGTCATTGCCACAATGCACACGTGGCAGGTACCGAGGAGTACGCACATCGATTACCTGTTCCGCAGCTCACTTGAAGGCAAAGTGGATGTCGGATGGAACTACTCCCGTATCTCATACATCCGCACCATGTGGTCCAACCACTCGCGCACCTTGGCCTCCCGCCTCGGCAAACCGCTCCCAGAGTCAAACATCAAAATCAGCACGAGCCAAGCGCTGCAAGACGCGTCGTCCCCCGACGACCCTTCTTCTTCTCCTTCCCCTTCATCACCGTCATCCGCCTCTACCTCTACAACTACTCGCGCACGCGCGCCCTCGGTGTCATCAGACAACCAGGAGAAAATCACGGCCGTCGTAAACGTCCCACAGAGTAAATACGAATACACAGCTCTCGAGCCGCCGGTGATTGAGACGCCGCAGTTGCGCGATATGGGCGAGGCGACGCCGCCGTTAGAGTGGATTGGATTGCATCGCGATCGGCTGCCGAATGTTACGCATCAGATTGTTATTGTCAGTTTGTTGGAGGTGGCGCGGGAGGTGGAGGAAGCCTATGAGAGGATTTTGGGGAGTAGTTAGGAGAAGAATGTGGAGAAGGGGGAGTGACGGGTGGGGGAAAGGACATGGTCCAGGCTTTTTTATTCCAAGATTGCGTTTTGGAGGTGTTTGTGGGTTAGAAATTAGGCGCACAAACTTTTTTCCCTTTTTCAGGAAGATTCAATCGCATGAACCACAATCGTGCGTGCGTGTGTGGCTCGGCCTTGATCATCAAATTCAGCTTGCGGGAACCGACCAGTTACCCGTTTATGTCTTACCTACATCCCTCCCTCTATTTAGGTACACGGCCACCACAGCTTTCCTTTGGTAACCTTTCCTCAATATCTCCTAGCAAAGCAACATCGAATGGAAGCCATGTACGTAAACACAGGTTTCCTTGTTTCAGGCCACTTGACTAGTCCACTGACTGTGTCGCAGAACCATTGCTGGCTGGGATGGGGTCCGCATTGCAGACATTGTCATGGCGCGACATGAGCAGTGCCCGGCCATATGAATATTTAATGTACTAGTGAGTCCTGCGGGGTCTGGGGTCTGGGGTCTGGCTTCGGATTATTTGGCCTGGACACACATCCACAGCCCCCAACACACAGACACTGCACTCTGTTACATTACAACAGAAGGTTGCTACTGTACAACGAGACATGGAGACGACAAGCAAGTGGCGAAGACACTCCAGGCCTACTACCAATCACAGCTTTAAACTCAAGATTCCTTAAAATATCGAGTATGCGCTGGGGCAAAAAAGCTCCGTCTTGGCCATAGAATTCTGCTATGAGGCCGTAAGGTACATTAATACCCTGTCCTGTTCCGACTGTGTCTTTCCGACTGACGTGTATATTATATTGAGCTTGCTGCCTTGTTGCTGGATGACATAAGCTGATGCCTGCTCGCATCGGGGCCCGCAGATGATTACGGCGAGTCTTGACATGTTAGGCAGTCGTTAGGCAGTCGTTAGTATTTTAGGAGGCCAGGTATGACTGTGCCCTTCAACGAGGCGAAGCTCGCATACCCCGCCAAATCAGCGGCAAACCATCATGTGTAGATTAGCAGGAAAGGAGTAGGAGGGTGTGGGAGGCGACGTTTGGTGTGTTACAGATAGATGAAATTATGTAGCGTATAGTTTGTGCCTACAGATCACGGAAACGGGGAGTCTCAAGGATAAGGGCCGCGCGGACAGAAAAGGAAACAAGGCTGACACCGAGCCTTCACCATGCAAAACAACAACATCGAGAGGTGGCCCACCACCACATAGTATGCAGAACCATCTAATGCGAGATGACCGAGTGTATAGGTAATAATGTTTCGAAAAGCCGTACAAAGCACCAAGCCTGGGGAGCGACGATAGTAAACGACGTGTAAAAGTAAGCGCCGAACTGAGGACCGTAAGAATATAGACAATTAGAAAGATAATATCGAAAAGACCAAGAATAGCAATCTAGCGCCGGTGTGATGCAGACCCGTTCCCAGCCTAGTATGCAGTCGTAATCGAGGCGGATGCTCGAAGGCACCACCTGATCGCTCCATCCGTACGCCGTAATCCTGTATATGTATGCTACCTTGATAAGAGATTCGATCATGAAACCAAGAGATTATCGAACGCCGCCTGCCTGGGGTATCGTGTGATGCCGTCCATGATGGAAAAAACCGAAAAAGCGCCGCAGTCAACGCCACATGAATTGAATAATGCTGATGATTAGAATATCTCGAAAAGACTGTGAGTGGGAACATGTTTGCGCGTTGCGCGAGGCGGATCGACCATGAGTGGTGTGGAGGACCATTGGTGCAACACCCGATCTGGTTAGACATTGATGGATCATGCGGACATTGGTGGATCACCCGACGCGCATCCTGACCCACCATAGCCACATCCGCGCAACTCAGCGGACCCCATCTTCAACCCTCACTCTTGCTACACCCTTGTGGTGTTCTCACCATACTGCTGGTAGGCGTGCTCTGCCGACATCTGGCTGAGGTCGGGTGTCGCGTTCGGTCGTGACATTTGCAACGAATGCGTGGCAGGCGACACTCCCGTCGCAACAGAGGTGTTGAGGTACCCGTAGTCCCACGATCCCCGTCCTCCTTGAGAGATTGCTGCTGGATATTGCGACATCTGGTGAGAGGGCGCGCCCCACTGAGTCATGCTCTGTCCTGAAGGTGTCCTCTGAGCAACCGGCATGCCATGACCTGCTGACCCCTCTAGACCAGCTGCCATCTTCAGGTGGGGAGATAGACTCGAAGAGGTCAGGTTGGGTGTGTACGCGCTCGAAGCGATCGAAGCAGCTACCGATTGCGGCGAATTATTCCGATGGGCGTCCATGGTTGCCTGCGAGATGCTCGGGACGTACGTTGATGTCGATGCGATGGGGAGCGATCCGATACCAGCCGTCGAGGAGTAGCTGGCAGACTGTTGAATGTTAGCTTCATGTTGTGCTGTACACTGAAACGGAACGTACATATTTGCTGATGATCTTCTTCAGCGCATGTGACAGGATCTTCCATGGAAATACCTTGACGTCCTTCTCGATATTGCGCGGCTTTGGATTCGGGAATCCCATGATGACTTTGAAGAAGTCTTCACTGTCTGGTTTGGCCTTTGAGACCGTAAGAGGCCGAAATCCTTCCAGATTGCGGCGTATCCGGTTCTTTTCTTCGACAGTAAAGCGGACGTTGACAAGCTGCTCCAAGAGATATATCGTGTCCACGCTTGTGATGAAATAATCATCCTTCTCTTCCCACCAAATACAACTGACACATATACTACGCGCCGGTCGATCCTCCGGCGCAACGGGATCGAAAAAAGTCGTTATCGTGCTGCCCTGCTGCGACCTTTTGAACTCTACGAGGCGTCTCTTCGCATGTAGCTCTTCCTGTGTCCAGCCATCGCTCATCTTTTCAAGGTCCCCATCTATCTTCAGAATGGCCTTCGTCTGATACATCGAGTACGGGTTGAAAGGCTGCATAGATGAAGTGCTGCCTGGTTGCGCAAGATGTGTAGCCCGCACCAAGACTGGCGCCGCAAGTGCAGAGGGTGATGGAAGAACGGTGGCTGTAGTCGAGGCAGGATGTCTTCCTGCGTGCGCAAGCGAGCTGTAGCCTCCGTATGAGTGTAGGCTCGGCGACATCTGTGGGAGCTTGTAGTCCCCATGACTCATGCTCATGCCCGAGGGAACAGCGTAAAGGCCTTTCTGGGACATGGAGGAGGCATAGTTCGGCTGCTTTGATAGATCGTATGCGCTACTACGGCCGTACGCATCGGAAAGTGCGGATTGGGCTGGTAGCGGTGATATCTGAGCACCAGAGTAGGCCCCAGACATAGAGCGCGGCTTGGCTTGGAAACGGAGTGAGTTTGCTCGCTTTGCCGCAGTGCTATTGGAATAATCTTGAGTGTCTCCGAACTCGGTTGAGTACTTCCGTTTCTTGGAGAATTCGGGGGAGGACTGATATGCGAGGTTTGGTGACATATCGGTGAAGGTGAATTTTCCAGCGTCTGTTTGGGATCGTAGATGACCCATCTTATCCTCGATCTGTAACTTCAACATCATGGTGGGATTCCATGAGTTCGTCAGTGGGAACGGAGGTACTTCGACGTTGAGGACGTAGTTGTACCACTCGTCGTCATAGTTCACTTTCTGTAGTGCGGCAACGCACTTCTTGGAACCAAACATGAGTATAAAGGTGTGTTGATTCGCAGCGAGGTCGTAATTCGTCCGGAGTTGAAGAGATACCGTGGAACTGGCGGTGCCTTGCGTGGGCGTAATCGGTTCGGTTATTTCCGTTTCACTCGCTGTATGTGAAGCGGTATGACGACCTCTTGCATCAATAAATGAGGAATCAGGTTGATGAGCCTCGATACCGCGTGACTCGTACGTCGAGCTGGGAATGTAGGGCATCTCTGCACTTGAAGGCTCATGCGTTAGTTGCGCGGGCGCATCCGTGTATTGCGAGGCAAATGCAGGCTGTGCAATGCCTGAGTAGCTCCGAACCTGATTTGATCTGGTGGCTTCGGAATCTGAAGTGTGGGTGGTCAGTCAACGTGCTAATCGTTCTCACGTGGGCCCATGCCGGGTTCATCCGACCCAGCTATGGCAGCTGCCCTTCGAAACTCGTCAGATGAGCCGCACACCACTTACCATACACATATTGTTGGTTTTTGTTGTATCCCGACATTGGCAACAATTTCGCAGCTTGGACAGCCTGAACAGTCTGAAACCTGCTAAAGAGGCTCGGACTGCGCTGTGCTGGAATTCGGCCCGTACTGTTATGATCGGCGCCTATAGCGAAGGGCGTTCGGTAGCTATCAGGCTGAGGCCATAGAACAGTTAGCAGGCAACCTCGAGGTGGGGGTTGAGTCGTAGGCAACAGCAAAATGGTACTGGGCTGAGCGCCCAATGCCTTGAGAACCTGCGGCGTAGGAAGGAAAACATACCTGATAGCTCAACTCCGTGGTGCAGGCCAGCTTGGCGGTTATGTCGAAATTCTGATGGAAATAGCAAACCTGTGTTACTGACTTGTCGGTAGTGGGATGATCGTCTAGGGGTGCAGAACCTGTGGGGGAGTGGCGTGGATCCTTCGAACCAGTGTAGTGACAATGAGTCTTGTTGCATGTAAATGTTGCGCAAGTGGGCTTGAAGCGCTGTTGCAGTCGCAAAGAGCGGCAGATTCGGAGACCAACTGGGTGGGCCTTGTGACCAGTGAAGCCGACAAGAGTAGTATGCCAGAGACAAACGATCAGGGTGTTCGGGAGATCGATTCATACGGGGATCAGGGCGACTTTGAGTGTGGGTGTCAAACACGGTGAGTCCAGCTCGTCGCCCACTGCGGCTCAGACAACAACAGCTCCCTATCGACGAAACAGAGAAGCGGAAGCGTCGTTCTGGCAGCAGTCGAGACTGATTCAGAGCAAATGCCAGGTCCTGAAATGAGTGTGAGTGACTTGGGACGAAATGTCGCATGTCACGACCCGCATGTCGATGTGACTGACGTTTTGACTTACATAGCAGACAAAGAAGCAGAAACATAGGCTAGGGCTGGCCAATATGCATGAGGCTCGGCAGCCTTGCAGTGCGGGTGGGAAGTTGATGAACAGCGGGACTACGGAGCTATGACTGTGGAGTAGGCGACAGTTAATACCAGGTAGAGCTGGTACACGGCAGAGGCGACGAAGCAACCCAGGGCAGCGGCAAAGGGCGGGATTGGCCAGCGTAGAGGCGAAGCATAGACGCAGAAGCAAGGAAGTGCGCGCGAGCACAGTGAGCGCTGAAGGGCTCGGATGACTCTTGGTGATTACCGATCCCGTCCACCTGGTAGCCTAGCGGGCCAGTGAATGGCGAGGCAGCCCTCGAACGGCTAGCACTCTGGCCGTTGAGCACCACGTCGTGCAGAGCCTGACAGCTCCAAGCTTTGTATAAGAATATGCAGACGGCAGGATTGCGCGGACGGCGGCCTCCGTGCGCTGCGGCTCTGGTGGTGGCCGCTACGGCGCAGCACCGCAGACTAGCTGGCCGGTAAGCTGAGATGGGCGGCGTCCTGTGAGTGGTGAAGGCCGCCTGACAGCGCTGGCTGCGCGCGGTGTGTCAGGAGAGACAACTCCAGAACGCGGAGCCAAAAGAAACGATACTACAATTCCAGAGGGCGTTGGCCTTGTCCGGGTACCTGAGATGGAGAGTGGGGCTCTGAGACCGCTGCAGTGGCAGGAAGCGCGGATGCGGAGGACTGGGGCCAAAGCGTCGAGACACAATCCGCGAGGCGTCAAATGGGTTGCAAGTGTGCTGAAATACAAACGAGAGACGTGACGGCGAGCAGATGGAGATCAGTGGAGGTCAGTAGGGGTCAGTAGAAGTCAATGGCGAGGATATGCAGGTGCTGGCTATGGCGAAGTTGACACATTTGCCGGGCGTATTAGAGCAGAGCGGCAGTGACAGAGAAGACGATATACATGCGGCTCAGCACGACGTGAGCATCAGCAGCAAGTCCATGGCCTCGCATGCAGACAGCTGTCAGGGCGAGCCATGGGCCTGTGGCGCGGAAGATACCCCCAGTGCTCTGCGGGCACTGACTGCCAGTGCACGGTGATGCTAAGCGTGGCCCCCTTGTCTCAGCGCGCGGTGGTGATGGCAGACTCGCAGAAAGGGTGGAGGTATGAGTTGGAGTGTGGTGAGCAGCGAGCAGCGAGAAGCGAGAAGCGAGAAGCGAGAAGCGAATCGTCGGCCGTCTATTCCTGGTGTGGCTTGCAGCCAACCTTAATCGCCATCCCTGCCGCTTCCTGCGCATCGCCTAAAAGCCACGCAAAACAGCCTCCCAGGCACCGCAACGCTGCGACCGACGATGATGCGCCAGCAAAGCGAGTCATCGCTGTCCCACGCAGGCGCTGTTTGTGTGCCCGTCGGCGTCGACATTGCTGTCGTCGCCATGGTACGCCGCACCTCGAGCGCATGCCGCGCGCGCCTCCCTCGCCTGCCGTCGCGTCGCAGCTGCTCTGTTTGTGCCCCGCCGCCGCATCGGGAAAGAAGCAACGACACCCGTCGCCTGCCGGCGGGGAACGAGATGAGGCTGACTCCTTCCGCGCTGACGTAGTCTCCATACACCACTAACGCGCTCCCTTGCGCGCCCAGGCAATGCCCTCTCAGCCGAACATTCATATTCTTAGAACGCTGATGCCGTATCACCCAACGCTCTTGCCCCGATCGGGCCCATTAGCGGATTCCCCGTGGCTGTGTGTAAGCCGCCCGATGACCAGAAGCAGAGTATTGCAAGAAGACTTTACCTACACCCAAGCCGCTTGTCGTGTAGAATGCAAGACCTCCGCAAATTGCACCCGAACAGGTACGCCCGACTGGTACCTAAGTCCCCAAATTCCTGTCCCCTGAAGCCTGGACAAGGCCGCGATCACAGTCGTGAGTCGTGACTGCCAGAAAGAGATCGTCGTGCACACTGCAACGCGACGCGTTTGCACTCACCATGGCTTCGGGCCAACCTATCTGGTGCGCTCAAGCTACCACGTCGCGCTTTGCGCTGCTGGGCGGCATTGGTTGCGCATGAGCGAGCCGAAATTGCTGCATTCACCGTGAGCAGAGCCGAAGAACGTACAATGGCTTGGAGGCTTCTTTTCGACCAGGATGGGGCTTCCACGAGGAAGCAGGCCATGTCCCCGGGTAGTTGCCTCCAACATCTGAAACTCGTCTCCGGGTGCTCGTGGTACAAACCGAGGGGCCTTCTGCAGTTACCCGCTTCCCAAAGATGCCCGCTGCAATACCCGGACACTCCAAAAATTTGATATTCACTCCAAATCGCACTGTCAGCCACCAATGAGCTTGCAAAGGTACCTCAACCGGCGAACACACAACTGTTCCGCGCAACGAGAAGTGGCTTGTGCGACCATGCCAACGGGTCTTGTACTCGGGGCCATGTCGGACTGCTGGCAGCTCTCTGGCAGGGTTCCACAGACTGGACACTAACTTTTCATCGTTGCATCTGCTATCCCAGAACGGGTTTTACCTGCTCCAGCTAGTCGTCACGAAACCTTCCCCGAGATCCCTTGAGCCAGTTCCCTGCGCAAACACACCAAGCATCGTTATCCTTTCATCGGTAAAAACTACTTCATGCTTCATTGGCTCACCGTGCAGTTCAAATCCCCATTTTAATATACAACAAACGAATACAAATTGCACCCTCGCATCCAAACGCCGTCGATAACTTCACGCACTGCCCCGACGCGTCGTTCCGCGGACCATCTTTACTACTAAGACTGTGATCAGACGGCACGCCCGACACCCATGCAATTTAGAGTTCATGCGGTTACCTCATGTCAGAATGAATCGCAAAGCTACCATAGGGCTGCTTCACATTCCATGCTCGGTCGAATGCCGAAAATCCTTGTGGCGGATTTCGGTTTGCTACGCAACCCCTAAAGAACCTGGTAGCCGGGTGTCTCCCGTATCTCGTTGCACAAGCTCTTGATCAGGGTCGTCACAAGCAAGGGTAAGCTTCCCGACTACCTGGTCACGTCTACGAGCCCATCGGAGAGTTTGACGTGGGGAAAGATCGCTCTCTGATCATGCACCTACACGGGTAACCTGCATTGTACTAACGAACAGATCAGACGCTTGGTAAGAGCCAGCGTCACTGACAATGCGGAGATTCCGACAACGCAGAGCGTGACACGCCGCGAAGCTCGGTACGCTTTCGATCGTGCTTGTTGCCACTCATGGACGTGCTTAAACGCAAATTCGATACGAGACTCTCGATCACTTAATGACCGACGTGCAACATCACTAACGGTTCTGTCTCACACGCTTGTTCGCCTCCCTCGAGCTCCAGCCATTCGATGACTTGCAGCATCTCCCTGACGTCCGATTAAAGCCACTAGTAGCACGATACGATACACCGATCGTCACGTATGCACGTGACCAATATCTGGATTAGGACGGCGCGAACATTCCTATGTAAGCCATTGACGACTTCAGCGACATACGTCAGTTAGGTATACGAAAACAGCAACCAGACATATATGTATCTTGAACATCAACGCATAAACGCTCTCGAAGGAAGAATGTGAGCTGGAAACATCAATGGCCGTCTTGCAGAGCAATACGGTCAACCAACCTTGGATACAAACCCCAACATCGACAAACGATTGACTAATCAATTCAGATGCTAGAAAAATCACCGCAGGTCGTCACCTACGAGCGATCAGGACCACCTGCAGGTTTGAAGAAACGCTATTTTGCTGAAAAAAGCAGCCAGTCCCTCTAGACATTACCATCATTCGTTAGAAATGATCCCTCACCCCGTGTTATCTTCGCTCATATTTGACAGACTGCGGTACAGCTACCCTTCGTCGCCACATTCAAGAGATGCGCAGATTCTTTTGTTATACATCCGAACACATCACAATAGGCCTGCAAATTGTATCACCAGCAGCGTGT
Source organism: Clathrospora elynae (assembly GCA_010015635.1). NCBI lineage: Eukaryota > Fungi > Ascomycota > Dothideomycetes > Pleosporales > Diademaceae > Clathrospora > Clathrospora elynae. The sequence goes on from ML976037.1 coordinate 65,511, forward strand.
GTGGAAGAGTGCTGGGAGTAACTTCAAGATCATGAACAGCGCAGATTAAATGGATTGTGTGTGGCTTTACTGCCGTACATGCTCCCGCCTTCACTGGATCAACACAACACCAGCTAACGAACCAGTTTCTGATACGAAGGACACTAACCGCACTATTCCCATCATTTGATGTCCTCCGGAAATTCACACGAATGCCCGAATCACTCGTTCCATCATTTGAGTTCCGTCACACAGTTTATTTGCACTTGAGGACATTGAGGCCGCCGAGCGCCAAAGCAACGCACGGAGTGGGAGCAGCGCGAGGTACTGGTAGATAAATTAGTCAGCAGATATCACCGAGGATCTCGAATTCGTATATAGAATGTGGACTTACGGTCTTGTTTTACTCCATCGAGGTTTTGATTGACAGTACTGGGTAGCGTCCCAAGTCCGCCGCCAACAAGGCTGGGGATATTTAGCGGAAGACCTGCGACAAGCGGAGCAAGCGCGAGGAGGAGAAACTTCATGTTTGCTGATAAGAGGGCTTGTGTTGTGGGTTTGGAGCAGGAGTGGTATGATGGATGATCCTGGATGTCGAATTTGGGTGTCGAATATGAGTTTCGAATATGTGAAGGACGAGAGGAGGTATGTGAGTGAAGGTGAAAAGTGATGGAGTAGGAGAAGGGGTTATGTATTCGAGTATTTGACAATCCTATGACTTCTCGCCAGCCTTCGGGGTGACATCCGACTGTCATGCTCGGCGAGGAAGTGAACCATCGTCGATAATATCGCGCGTCGTAGTTTACATTGTAGTCGCTATATGAAAAAAAGACGATGCCTCAAAGTCTGAGATCCGCGGCTTTCATGATAGTGAATAGTGCAGTGGTCCAAGCTGCGCAAGCTCTAGATGGAAGTTGGTTGAAACGATTACCTAGCGCGGCGCGCGATACCATGGTCAGGCACTAAAGTTGGAAGCGGCGCGCGGGACGGCCTCCCCGCCGGGCCTTGACCCCCTCTTTGGCGCTTATGGTCTTTGACAGCGACGCGGGGTATAATTTATCTGTCATCCAAGCAGAATAAGGAAAGTTGATACTTGACCATGGTACACAGATCAGCTTCCCACTTCATCACAACATCGCCAACCACGGAAGGGAGTCTGCGGTCATTTCTTTCATTGGTGGCGCACGGTTGCGGCTCGATTTCGCAGTAGTCCTTTTTTTTAATCATTTACACGGTGCCTATCTATTGCTAGCATAATTACAATGAAGCTCATGCAGTCCTAAGGCTATGGAGCGCTGTGCTTCCCTCACTAATTCCTCTTCGCAGTAGTATGGCTGAGTGGCGAAGTTCAGCTTCTAACTAAGAGTAACAGAATTCCAAATTCAACCATGGGACGCATCTTCGCCCATCTAGCCTACAGTATGCTATTCTTTCTTTTACATAGCTTAATTATGACCAGCTTTACTTTGCAATCAACACGATTTTCCCTAGTCTCCACTTAGTCTACACATTAGCATCCGGCCACTGAAAGTTTCACGCTTACAATCTACGGGTTGCACTGATGAGGTTTTTCTTGATACAGGTTCTCCGTTGTCAGGTCGGATAACCTCGGTGGGTAACGATCTAGACAGCCAGTCCGCGTTACACAATTATGCGAGAAATATCAGCAATACCGTAGCACGCATCTAAGCTTACTGATGACCTAATCCACGCGCATATCAGCTATTGCAAGACTGCAAGTCCTAACATTATCTGACGATCAACAGCCATGACTGAGCGACGATCTTTAGTTACAACAGCGACACAGAAATGCGGTTAAACCCACTGCACTGCAGGTTTGCACAACGCTTCGGAAGTCCGGGAGCTCCGCAGCGTGCTAAAAGCCAGTATGTAAGCTTCCTCCACACAAAGATGAATAAAACATCTGAGAAAAGAAAAACAAGATGCTAAAATCAAATGGGATGAAGAAGAAAAAGAAGCTGAAATATACCGCCAGCTTTTCTACAAGAGCGACAGAAATTCACCGGCACCCCAAGAGGTGAAAGCACCGTGTCGCAGGTACCCTGGCAGCAATCCGCTGTCGTCTTACAACCGGGAACTATTTCGTGGTTAAATACGTGGTTATGCGTGGCTGGCAAGCGAGCGAGGGCGTAACTTACGAGCCTCCCCAATGCAGGTTGGTAGCGGCGCTATTGGAACATTGAGGGCGGAAGCAGCTCCGACTACAGCGAGGATGAAAATTGTAGCCTTGATGGTTTAATGGAGATGGATTTTAGTGTAAGAAGAAAAAAGGTCAGAGGTAGTAGAGGGAGGCTTGTATGAAGGTTTAAGAAAGGATGATAATTGAGTAAAGAGATTATGTTAGCGGAAGAGGACTGGATTTGTACCTGTATGTATAGCAGTCACGTGGCAAATGAGAGATTTATGCCCGACTACACCGCTGTGGTAGTTGGACGAATTGTGGCTTATTCAATGTCCACTTCAATAAAGCCTCTGTTGCATGCATAAGCGAAAAGGGTCTTTCGTGGTACCTTATTACGGCTTTTGTAACTCGAAATCAGCAAGAGGCTTGGGTAGTGCAGAACGAGTATGACGCAAGTACGAGAGGCTGATGAACCTAATACTCCCGGATATTAGGCAAGCAAGATAGAGGTTTTACAAGTTTTAGTTCTCGTGGAATGGAAGGATACACGAACTCCGTAGACTTGCATGTTTTAAGGATCGTGCGTTTTCCTAATGTATCTTAGAATCTCAGCACAAACGGAATATAGAATATGTGCTTTTAGGGATAGTGTCGCTGTTATGTATGTCCCCTAGTCTTTCCCTCCTGTACTTCTACATCTGCGAGTTTATAAAATAAAATAATAGCAGCACGTACACATGTTTTGTAACTCTATTAGTATTAAAATAGGAGTTTGAAGTTTTCTACGTCTCCAGGTGTTAGTGTTACTTTATTGTCTTAAAAACATACAACTGCTACCTATGTGTTTGCCTGTCACTCTCGCCGCTATTAAACTCGTCAAAAGTCACCTCCCCTCCTCTATCCACATTCTTTGGCATTTAACAGGCGATCCCAAAACCCACGCTGTCCGAACAGAAAAAAAGGCTGCGCTAGAGATCCTAAAGCCTATCTACGCTAAAATCTTTAACTCACGCTTCGCATTAACTGCGTTGCTAAAATCTTTAAGTCACTGATCGCATTACCTGCGTTGCTAAGACTTTAAAAAACGAATGCTTAGAACCTATGAGAGTTCTTCAGCGTGAGCACGAAAAACAAACTCTAAAAGCACGGTATGCTCTAAGACGGTTGTCTGAGTTAAAACACTTCTTATAAACTTTGGGTTCTAAAGATCCTCAGTCTCCCGATCGCCTGCTACTTCGAAAACCGGAACAGGTATCGCGATGTGCTTGCCTGACCTGGCTCGCTCATAGCTATAAAACCTACCATTACTTGCTCTTCCCTTCATCCACAATCTTCTGAACGGGGCAACACCAAAATAAAAAAAACCGAAACGAATATGATCTATGAAGATTCGTGGTCGAGCGGGCCAAAATTCTTCGACCAAGAACTCATGATGGGCATGTTCTCCTCTCGGCAACCCTTATAAAAAAACCATCCATGTGGACCTTGTTTCTCTCTTAACACTCTAAACCTTCCCTAAATATCAAAACACTTCACAATATTCCGGTTATGCGCCGTCGCTCTTGCTCTCCGCCTTCCCCGGAAAGAAGAAGACAAGGAGACCTAAGAATCTGGACTAGGCATTGTTGCATTCATTCCACAAGTGCAAAACCTAAAACAAAAATGCATTTACAACTGGTTCATGGCTGTGTTCTTTGCCTTTGCACAAAATCCACCGCATAATACATACATGTGTGAGAAAGGCTTCTAAACGCTATGCGCTATATCTACTTCTTGTTCTATGAGTACAGAACCTAAAGATGCTTATATAGAAATCCCATAGCTGTGTTCTTTACCCCTGCAAAAAAATCCACCACACCACGTAAACATGTGCGAGAAGATCTTCTGAACGCTATGCACTACGGCTACTTCTCGTTCCACAAGCGTTACGCAGCATCTAAAAGTGGACGAAGATACGGTCGATGGTTGTGCGTCTTCTCTGCTCGAAATATCATACATGGGCAATACATGTGCTGGAAAGCCTTCACACGCTATACGCCACGCGCACTTGAAGAAGATAAGTACAATCCCATGTGAGGAACGTATCCGGGTGGAATATTAAAAGCACTAAGCTTCTTCTGTTCCCTTCACCTTATCCATTGACTCCTCTGAGCAAGTCCTAAAAAAAACACCTATGCCTCATGGGTGCTCTGAGGTCGAAGAATTCGAAACAATATGGATTGGAATGCATGTGCGAGCGTGTCTCTTGTTCCCAAAAATGTGGTTGGAAAGCATTTATGTGCCTGGCGATTGTGCAGCGTGAAAGTCCTCGCTATACTCTAAAGCTAAAGGAGACCCCGTCATGTTCTCGGGTGGTGGTGTTGTGTCTCCATAGAGTCAAGCCCACCCCGCCTCTCCGTGCTTTCGTTGTTTTGCTCCATTTTAAGCTGTGCACATCACGCTCGAAGTATGTCTTGCGATGGACTTTAGGTGTTAAAAATGGCGAGAACCAGCCTCAATGTTTTGTGTTTGGGTCTTTCCCTTAAAGCAACTTTAAGGACATACTATGTTTAATAACGAATGTACTCACCTTAACACCTCGAGTCAAAAGGTTAAAGGGGAGATGTAATGGCTTCGTTCTCGCCCCTCGTTCATCCCACAATCTTCACCTCTTTGCTGTGTGCTGGAGTCTCAAAACCAAAGTTTACATGTATCGTGTTTGGAGCCGACGGGCCAATTTCAAAAGCAGCTGCAGAAGCAACATAAGTCGTGGCTTGTGCTTCGGAAAAGCTCAGATGAATGTCGTGTCTGGGTCGGAGCGCGCGCACCTAGTGACGTAGCTAGACAGCGCGCTCGAATGCTCACCTGGGATGATGATGTTGCAAAGTGAAGTTCGTAATGGGGTGCTGACACCCTTCAGGCCTTGGTGATGAGGCTCCACAACGGTCTATCATGGGTGGTTGGGGTTAAGATTTTGACACTGACAGTTCCACTCGAGATGATGTAAACTTTGAAGTTGGCTGCATGCCTGAAACGACGCTGCAGGATTGGTAAGCTTCGGGAACTAGCAAGCTAATGGTCCATCTCCCGCTACTAATGAAAGTATTTGTCGTGCAGTCCACAGCTGACAGAAGACGCTCAATCGCGGGTTGTTCTGAAAACGATGTTTCGAAGACGTGCGAAGTCGTGTGGATGACATAAGCGATGTGCATGGTTGCTAAGCTCGTCCGCAACCGGCCGTCAACACAACTTACTGCAGTAGCTGATTAGCCGATCAAAGCCAGCGATAGTGAGAAGCTCTTGAGCATACCGTGCTTCATGACAGTTGCCTCCGGATGGGCCAGAGTTCCGCGTATCAATGGGGGCGTCCGGCGAGATTAGCAGATCCCGGCTTCGATCAGCGGCGTCATGGCTCGTTTCGCGGCTCTGGTGCATCCCTGTCGTCAGCCTTGCAAACCACGAGCTGGACAGAATTTGCATCAGGCACAACCTGTAACATGGCATCAGCGACGATAGCGACGACGCTGCATCCCCAGCCTCTCCTTGGCGTGGAGCTAGAGTGTTGCGGCCGTCGCCGTAGATCCTCCGCAGCAGTCGGCCATACACGGCGGCCAAACAGCGGCGGTCCCCTGCGGTGATCTGTCGTTCGTTACTTCACGATTGCACTCGGTCCTTGGCAGCTTGCGCAGCCCTTTCCTCTTGCGCACGAGTAGTGCCGCCGCGCATTTTCTGCGTTCAACGTGTTTCGGCGTTCTAGATGAGCTTCTACAGCATTGCGACCGTACACGCGAGGGATATCCAGCCCCATTGTCGCTGCCATTCGCTTCAGCACCATCGTTATCAGTGTTTAGCCAGCCACGCGAGAAACCGGAGGAGGAAGGTGCGCCCGGAAGCAGCATCGCAGAAGATTGGAACGGCAGGCACGACGCTCGCGAGTGCAGCGCACGCTCTTCAATGCGACGGCTCTCCTCGGTAGAAAATACTTCTGAGCAAGACCAGCCCGAGTCGACCGCCGCCATTCCACCCACACCGCCCCCGGAACATGGCGACACGCCCGACACGCGAATCGAGGGCCTGCACGTGAAAGCACCGGACTGGGTGAATACAGATATGGAGGTGGAGGGCCACAACAGCAAATGGCGCCAGCGACTGCGCAACCCCTGGGCATGTTCGCCCTACACGCTGGTGACGACGCTGGTGGGCTTCGCCGCTATATTCCTCATGGCGCAGTCGTTCCTGGCGCGGCAGCTGGACGTCAAGGGCTGCGAGATGTCGTACATGCGGCCCTCGTACTCGCGATACAGCGACTTCGACACGGAGCACACGCGCTTCGCCAGCAAATACTCGCTGTACCTATACCGCGAAGGCGGCATGGACGAAGACACGCGGGTCCGTGATATCCCGCGCGCAAAGAGATGCTGTACTGACAATGCCCCAGGTCAAAGGCGTGCCTGTGCTCTTCATACCTGGCAACGCCGGCAGCTACAAACAGGTGCGCTCCCTCGCCGCCGAGGCCGCATACCACTACCACAACACCGTCCAGCACGACGTTGGCGCCAGCAAAGCGGGGAAGCGGCCGCTGGACTTCTTCTCGGTTGACTTCAACGAAGACATCACCGCGTTCCACGGTCAGACATTGCTAGACCAGGCCGAATATCTCAACGACGCCATCACGTACATCCTATCCCTATACCACACCCCTGGCCGTTTCCTCCGCGACTCGAGTCTGCCTGACCCCACCTCTGTCATCATCGTCGGCCACTCTATGGGCGGTGTGGTCGCCCGCACCATGCTCACCATGCCCAACTACCAGGCGAACTCAATCAATACCATCATCACGCTCGCCGCGCCACATGCACGACCGCCAGTGTCCTTTGATGGAGACATCGTCCGCACCTACAAAGGAGTGAACGACTACTGGCGACACGCGTACTCGCAGAAGTGGGCCATCGACAACCCGCTTTGGCACGTCACCCTCATCTCGATAGCGGGCGGAGGGCTCGATACCATGATCTCGTCGGATTACGCCAGCATCGAGTCCCTGGTACCCGAGACCCATGGCTTCACTGTCTTCTCGTCTTCAATGCCCAACGTCTGGACCGGCATCGACCACCTCGCCATCACCTGGTGCGACCAACACAGGAAGGCCGTCGTTCGCGCCTTGTATGATGTGATCGATGTATCGCGCGCAACCCAGACCGTTCCTCGTGCGGAACGCATGCGAGGCTTCAAGAGGTGGTTTCTGACAGGGCTGGAGGACATTGCCGAGAAAACCCTGCCACACAAAGAGGCGAAGACACTCCTTACGCTGGAGGAGGGTAGTGCGATTGTTCCAGAGGGCGAGAAGCTTGTTCTGAGGAGCCTCGGAAGATCCAAACAGAGACCGAACGCCCATCTCATCCCTGTGCCTCCGCAGGCACCCGGAACGAAGTTCACCCTACTCACGAATGAACAACTGCATCATCCTGGCGGACACGGCATACTTGATGTGCTCTTCTGTACCGTGTTTCCGTCACAGCCAGGACAATCAACCACGCTCTTCTCGATGAATATGGACCTATCTGGCGATAGCACGGGTGCGACAAGACTTGCCTGCAAGAACGCTGCGTCTGATGTTATCGCTCTTCCTGCATCTACGCGTCAGTCAACATACCCTTTTAAAACGGATGAACGCCCGTTCTCCTACCTCCAATATGACCTTGAGGATCTCACAGAACATCAGTTCGTTGCTGTAGTTGACAAAGCAGGCGAACGCAGCACAGGATGGGTTGTTGCCGAGTTCAGCACTACGTCCGATTCCCAGGTCATGGTTGATATGGGCTTGCAGCGCCTTTTGATGACCGGCCTTTCACTCCGACTTCCAGCACGCCGTCCCCTGATGACCGATATTAAGATCCCAGCTTTGCGTTCGAGCCTTCTGGCTTACAACATTCACATTGGCAAGCAGTCGTGTGACAGAGGAGAGCTCTTCGCTCCGCTGCTCCGCCAGTACATCACGGACGTCTACGAAAGCAAGTTCTTCGTAAACGTAAAGGACGCCAACATCAATCTACACGGTGTGTCGCCATACATGCCTTCCGCGCTTCACTCTAAACAGCCATCGAACGGGCTGTCGCTGCAGATTTGGTCAGACCCTACTTGCGACAGCAGCGTGGAGATCAATCTCAAGGTGGATATTCTGGGCAGCCTTGGAAAGCTATGGATTCGCTACCGCATCGTCTTCGCAGCTTTCCCGCTTCTCGTCGTCGCTTTGGTTCTTCGCCAACAATTCAGGACGTATGACGAGACGGGCATTTTCATGAGCTTTGCCCAGGGAATGAATGAATGCTTGTGCAGTTCGCTTCCGCTCGCACTATCAGCTCTCACCTTCCTATCAATAGCGCTGGCTGGTGCCCGACATCAGTCAAAGCGCTGGCCGCTGAACGGAACATCGGTAAACGCAACAACACATTTCGACAATGCCAGCAACGAACTACTTCTCGGCTCCGACGACACCTTCTTCTGGTTTCTGGTCCCACTGTTTGGCTTGATGTGCATTGGCATCTGCGTCGCAGTCAACTACGTTGCGCTTCTGCTCGAATTTCTCCTCGCGTCCCTCTACTCCTTTGTCAGATCATCTAAACTTCGGAAAGACGAGGCGAAGCGGACGCCATTAGCCTTTGCAGTAACATCGAATCGGCAGCGCGTCATCACAACATGCATCCTGTTATCACTCGTCTCGACTGTGATACCGTATCACTTCGCGTACGTCGTACTCTGCCTCGTGCAGCTCGCCACCAGCGTCCGCGCCTTCCGCCTAGCGAAAGAATCAGCCCTCGATTCGAACTACAATTTCTTCAACTACGCGCACTCAATTTTCATCCTTATGCTCTGGATCCTGCCAATCAACCTCCCAGTTCTCGTCGTCTGGGTCCGGAATCTCGCCGTGCACTGGCTCACGCCTTTCTCGTCGCACCACAACATCCTCTCCATCATGCCCTTCATCCTAATCGTCGAAACACTGAGCACCGGCCGTATGATTCCCCGAGCTGAGTACAGGGTCTCATTCTTCACCAACATCCTGCTTTTTTCAATCGGCGCGTACGCTGCTGTGTATGGCGTCACGTACGCGTACGTCTTGCACCATCTCGCCAATATACTCTGCGCGTGGCTCGTCGCGATTCATTTCGAGCCTTCGACGTTGTCGGCGAAGCGAGTGAGCAATATGCTCGGGAGCAGTAGTACACAGGATAGCGAGATCAAGAAACGACCATAACGGCAGTAATCTATCCGTTTTTCCTTGTTTCGAAGCATGTTTCCGCCTCTGTGGTATCATCATCGAGTCTGCGCTTAATACCCCGTTTTCCTTGTTGTTGTTGTTGTTGTTGTTGTTGTTGTTGTTGCTGTTGTTGTCCTTGCTCTTTGTTTCGTTTCATTCAATGCATGTCCCGGATATGGCGTTTCAACGGTAGACAAATATCGAGCTAGCATTTTCTGGCGATGTACGAGAGCGTTTTTTTCTTTTCTGCATGACGAGCGGTTGCCTTTGGGCTGGATTTCCCCTCCTTTTTTTTGCATACGCATGGAGTAATGGGTTCGAGATGGGTCTTTGCGGGTCGGGGCTTGGGTAATACGGCCGGACTGTTTCTGTCTTAGAGACGTAGAACGAGAACGGGTCGGGAGCGTAGCGTAGCGCCAGAGACTCGGAACAATGCGCGTCATAATGTAATGGAGACGAGAGACATGGCGCAGCGTTGCTGCGAGTACATATTGTTTCATGTTAAATACAATACTACATTACATCGAGGGTTTTGTCCATGTGCCCTGCTTATCTACACTAGTTATTCCCGTTATTGCATGTTGTGAGCCCCCAGTCTAGCTTCCAGACACAAAGTGCGCAGATGGAAAGATGACGGTTCACGAGTGACACGGAGCAGAGTTGTGACTGCGAGACAGTGCAACGATTCGTACATTGCTGCTACATATATGGTAACGAAACACTCCAGGGCCATCTTTTAGGGTCTAAACGCCCAGTACAATGCAACACAAACCTCCATCTTCCCCTATCCATCTTCCCTAACCCATCCCACTTCATCTCCTCCGCTTCCCCCCACCACCACCGCCACCACGACCACCAGCACCCTCCCCCTCGCCCTCATGCCTCCTCTTCTTGCCCTCCCTCTCCCAATACTCGGCCTTCTCCTTCTTCTCGCGCTCACTCTTCTTCTCCGCATTCTCAGCAATCTTCTTCTTATACGGATCCTTGCGCTCATCCTGTTTCTTGCGCCTCTTCTCCACCTTCTCATTGCGAATAGCAACAACCTGATCCATCAGTCTCCTCGCTTTCTTCTCCTCACCTCCCAGCACAACAGCGCGTTTCTGGAGGTAAGTTTGTTTGGACTGGGGTTTCATGGTAGCGATTTGACTCTTGAAGGGGAGGTCTGCGGCCAGTTTCTTGGGGACGCGGAGGGGGTTGAAGACGCGCGTCTGTCTTTCTACAGGACGGTAGGCAGAGTTCTTTACGGCGGGGGTGGCGATGCCGTTTTCATAGCGGACCAGGCCTGTGAGACGCATGCCAGCCCAGGAAGTGCTCTCGCCGTCTTGGTCGGCGGATGCGGGCGCGAGAAGGTTGGTGACGGTGTTGTAGAAGCGGCGGGGTTTGATGGGGTACCATGCCCGCAGGAACACAATGTCACTCATGAGGATCTTGTCTTCAAAGGTAGCGCGGAAGTTGCCCTCTGGCTTCGCCAAGGCGCGTTTGATCTGGCCGCGGACGCCGGAAACGGTGCGTATGCTTGCGCCTTCGAATTTTGCGATTTCGAGCGACGACTTGAACATGTCCTTGATAAAAGCAGTGTTCTTGAAGATCTTGTAAGGGTGGCCTGTGAGCTTGAGCTTCTTTACGATTTCGGTAGACTCGTCGACGTTAAGTACGACACCCGTCGCCGATATCCTGAAACCAGGCGCCTTGTTCGACAAACTCTGTATGCAGACAAAACCGGTATTCGGGGCGACGAGGGGACCGTAGAAAGTGCCGAAGCAGTGCATATGCTCGGGCGTGTACTTCAGCATGCGATTCCTTATCCGCGAGTCGGAAATGCTGTAAATGGGCAACGTCTGGAAGCGTCGCCATCCCAGGGAGAAGATGAGCGGGTCGTTGGTTTTAAGAATCTTCTTGTGCCAGCGGTGGCGTTTGATGCGAATCTGGACATAGCCGAAACGCTCTTCTGTGGGTGTGAGACCACCAATGAGGATGGGAAAGCGGGGGTTGAAGTGTGCTGAAAACTCGTAGGGCACGTTTTCAAGGACAATACGGGCGTATGTGCCCGCCTTGTGGCCCTCGACGCGGGAGCGAGACAGTTCGTCCATTTGATCGAATTCGGCGCGGTTGATGTCGAGTTGTTTCTGAATCATGGCTTTCTGCGCATCATACCAGTCGTCTTCGCCGAACTCCTCTTCCTTTCCGGCTTCCTTACGGGCGTCGGCCTTGTCGTTCATGAAGCCTTCTCGGTCCTCCTCCTCGAATCGCAATTTGAGCTCCTCTTTTCGCCGTGCGTTCTTCTCGCGCTCTGCTTCGATTGACTTGGCTTCGTTGTCTGGCTCAGATTCCGCAGGCTCGGCACCATGCTTTTCGCCACTCTCCAAGTCTTCGAACTCTCCATCGCCCTCATCATCATCATCATCATCGAAGCCTTCGAAGTCATCGCCGTTCTCCTCGCCGTCACCACCCTTGCCGTTCATGTGACCGGTAGCAAATCGGCTCATCAGAGCCTCGACGTTGTCTTCGTCCTCCCACTTCTCAGCCAACTCTGTGTAGTTGAATCTGGGGATGTAGCGATCTTCAATGTTTGCGGCATCCTGGGCTTTTGATTTATTGAAGAAGTCGCCATCTTCGTCCCCTTCCTCTTCGAGATCCTCTTCCTCGTCATCGCCTCTCCACTTCTTGATGACATCCTCTGGCGCAAGTTCCAGTTTGTACATCATCTTCCCGAGATCTGTGACGCGGTACGGTCGTTTTTGTGCGTGTAGCTTTGCAGCGTTCTCTCGTAGGTTGGCTTTCCAACGAAGTGCGCCCTCGTCATCGTCCTCTTCCTCTCCATCTTCCGAATCGAGGTCGCCCTCGTCGAGATGGTCCAATTCGGGCTCGTCTCCGGATATCGATCCCAGGTCGGAGTCGCTGTCCGCAAATGCTACGTCTTCAGCTGCATCACCATTGGCTTCCTTCTCTTTACGCGCAAACTTCGGCTTGCCATTTGGGGCACTCTTGTTGTCCAAGAAGCCAGTGTCGTCTTCATCATCCTCGGCATCGCCATTGTCCTGCTGCAGTTCCTCGTCATCGCTGTCAATGCCATCCAGATCCGCGTCGTCGACCTCTTCAGCCTCGGCTGCTCTAGCGGTACGATGCGATCTCCGTCCGGTATCTTCGACATCATCCTCGATCTTGTTGACCAGCTCGCCTCCGCTGAAGAGCCTGAACTTTCCATCATCTTCACCAAGCAGCTTCCTCCCGCCCTGAAGACCAATCATCATCTGCTCTCCAAGTCCACGCTCGGAGTAGTCGGCCTCCGGGTCGAACGTAGCGGTCTTGACGTCAATGTACACAGCATCCTTGTCGACGAGTACCCCACCAACATCCGACATGGGCGCATACAGAATCTTCTGCTTCTCGCCCAGTCTTGTGCGCTTCTTCTTGCCCGACGCCTTCTCGACCTGCTTCTCCGCGAATGGTGTAGGACACGGGTCCGGTAGCGCTTCCGTCGAGGTAACGGTAAGATCGCCAACACCAGGTATGTGTACGCGCGACCCTCCAGCGGGGAAGTTTGTGCCGCGTAGGTATCCGTATAGGGCTACCGAGCGGTCGCATTTGGGATTCTGTTCGATATCGGTCGGGGGCGTGATGTCGAGGAATCTGTCCGCCAAACAGTACGGATGCGAGTTCCTCCACACGAGCGGTCGCGGATTTTTCATCACACTTAAGAATCTCGAAAGATTCATAATCTCTCTGTCCGGGTACCGTCCATTTACCACACCACTGAGGTAGAACAGCTTCGCGCCCTGGTATAGCTCGCTCCAGAACCTATGCTTCAGCCTCTTCTTCTGCAGCTTAAGCGTCTCTTGTTTCCGGAACAGATCCAGGTGCGTGAGGATACCAAAGACGTTTCCAGGCATGCCGCTCGCGCTCAGCACGTTCAGAAACTCCATGGTCTCCATTTCGAAGCCGTAGTTACCGTCGATCATGAGCAGTACGATGTCCACGACCTTGGCGACGTCGATCATGCTGGCGAGCGAGTCGGCGGGACATTCTATGAAGGTGAGGCGTCGGCGCTTCGAGGTTACGACTGTGAGGGGGCCGGTGGGCGTGGAGAGGGTTTGCTTGGTGTATCGTCGGATCAGGCTCTTGATGAGCGTGGTCTTGCCGACGCCTGGGGGGCCGACGACGCCGACGATGATTGGGGGCGCTTCCTCGGGGAGGCGGTCGACGAGCGGGACGTGGAGGCGCTTTTCTTTGACCTGGTGCTGTTAGTAGGGGATTGGCAAGGAAAACGCGACTTGGCATACTTCTGTAGAGCGCGCCGCCTGCTTCTTGAATCGTCCTGGGGCTGCATATGCGAAAGCCTTAGGGTTCGGTCCTCCAGAGTGCGGCTTCTTTTCTTTGACGGCCCGATGTGGTCGGTTGGCCTGGTTGTCGGCCATGTTTGCGGTACTTGATAGTGTCCCCTCACCAGACACGTAATATCGCAGTTCTCGGCAGTGATTGTCCGAAGAGTGGCGGCGTCGTCGTTGGGCGCAAAGTTCGAAACCAGCGGCAGTCCTTCGCGGTCCTGACTTTTTCGAAGCTAGCCGCACTAGCGCTGCAGGGATACGTTATCGATAAGCGCGCCTTCCCGGTCGGTGGGGCACATGTTCACATTGGAGGGGTCTCCAGCGAAACGCACGTCATCGTCATAATCAAGGCTCGAGACACTGTTTACCCAAGCCTGAGGTCGATATATAAGCCGTCGATACGCTTTGACACTCCGAACCTATATCCCACTTACCGCACAACCAAGTAACACTTACATTTCGACCATCAACATGGCTCAGTTCAACGTACGCGTCTCCTCTTCTTTATTCGCCGAAACACAGATACTAACACCCTTGAGATCACCCTCAAGAAGGACGCCCCCAAGGAGGAGCTCGATGCCGCGAAGAAGCACGTTACCGACCAGGGTGGCAAGATCGTCCACGAGTTCTCGCTGATCAAGGGCTTTACGTGCGTACCCTTACTTCCTTCACGCAATACTATCCATCCCCTTCAGCTCCACATATCTGAAGTTCTGTATAATAACATCAACTCTAGTGCCGAGATCCCCGACGACGCCATCTCAACGCTCGAGAGCAACGAACACGTCACCGTCGAGAAGGACTCCGAGGTCCAGACGCAATAGAGCGTCTACACAACCGCCGCTGATGGTCAAAGATCCAGACGTGATCTGATGACAGGGAGCTTGAATCATAAGCATAGGTGCTCGATGGGCGTGCACTTCGGTATATAGCAATGATGAACTGAATACATTGACGACAACAAGGAACTATTCCCCTCGTGCTCTATCCCTAATACATGTCTTCTTACATAACTAACACATCCCCTAGATCCCCAACGAGTACTACAGTGACTCGCTGCTGACTCTATTCGTCACATTGCATCAAAGAAGTAGCGAGCCACTCCAGGCGTCGTATGTAGGATTAGGCAGTGTCTGCATCGACATGCGCCGGAGCTCACTCCGAGACCATCCCAAGCTACCACGGCACTATGATACTGCGAGTGGAGACACTATCTCTAAATAAAGAGGGGTGCAGGTGTATTCCAAACATAGCTCTATATTCTCAAAGTCTCCATCCTCACACTGGAACCCTCCTATCGAGGAGATTATGAAGAGGGAGCAGTATAAATGAAGCGGCAGTCTCTTCTTTGTAGACTATAATCTGCCCTACTCCACGGCTGTCTGTCACATATGACAAAAGACTGCGGCAGTAAAATGAAACGGCAACACTAGGAACCAGCAGCGAAGCGCTTCAGGCCTACTAATTACAATGTCAAACTCAGTACCCCCTCAATATTTCTCCGTCCTCGACTATTCTGGTTGCATGTGCTGAAAGGCAGTGCAAACACACCACCAAGCCGTATCCTCTCTCCTCTCTATCTCTCACCTATACAAAACACGTGCGTCATTTGGTCCCCAAAACCCTCCCCGCCACCGCTTCAAGCAAAAAACACACACAAACACTATACAACAGCAAACAAACGTCCTCAGATCTACATATCCGTGATCCAACTCCTGCACATCCCGGGTGTGCGCTTAGAACTCGAAGATGTCATCAATACAGTCGTAACAGGCGGCGGGGCGGGTAAAAATTGGGTGCAAAGCTGATCGACAACCCGCATTTACTAGGATGCTGGGGGCAGACGTATGCCAGGCCATCATTGATAATGCGTCGAATGAATGGGTGTATAGCGATACCTCAACGTCCTCTACTAATACCAATAATCCAACCTCTCATCTCTGTCTCTTCCTCGCTTCCTCCCTCTGCACCTCTACATTCTCCACTCGACCCACACCCCTCAAACTGAGATAGACATCCGTTCCCCATCCCCACAGACTCTGAACTGCAATGCCTCCCCCAAAGTACTCCGCATATGCTCTTCCCAACGGTAGTCCATAGCCCAGCCCAGCCAGGCTATTCGCGCCATCACCTCCAGCTCCGGAGAAAGCATTCAATGCATCCATCCCGCTTGCTGAATGGGTATTACCGGAGAGAGTGGAAGAGGCTTGTGCGTCGTTGAAAGTCGTGAAACTATAGTCCCAGATATGACCGTAGTTCTCAGGCGATATACCGCCGCCGCGGTCGCGGATCCGGATTGTGACGCCCGGGGTACTGTGTTTGAGGGGGAGGATATTGGAGCCTGTGGCGGGCGAGGTGGTAGTGTTATTTCCGGTGAAGCACTGCGATGCTACATCGGCGTTTCCTTGATCCTCGTTGTCAATCTTCTTGTTCCGGACATCTTCGGGGTCCCTGGTGCTTGTGTCTTCAGATGAAAGTTCTGGCAGAGGGGCGATAGTGACCTCAATGGGTTCGCGTTCCATTCCGCTCTCTACCGTTGCGCGGAAAGCGTTTTTAAGGAGCTCGGTGATGATGTATTCGAGGTGCACGGGGATGTGTGCAAACTCGTACTCTGGCTCACCGTTGATGATGATGGTCGGGCGCACGCCGTACTTCAGCTCGCAGATCTCGCCCACGACGTTCGCGCAATGTTCTACTATCCGCGCAGGCGTCAATCTGGTGTCAATAACACCAATATATCCCGGGTTGTCGTCCTGCTCTTGCATGAATTCGCAATGCGGCTGACTAGAAAAATGCAGAGACAGGTGCTGCTCCGCAATCAACCGGGTGCCTATCCGTGCCCGTAAATGCTCGTCCAAGAACCGCGTCACATCTTTCGGAGTGATGTACTTCCTAGCCTCTAGAAAGCCTCTCGCTAGTATACTAATTGTATTCGCATGCGTTTGTACCAGGTCAGCCATGACCTCTGTAAACTTAATCTCCTCCTCCAGCGTTTTTATCTCCTGCTCAGCCCATGGCAACAGCGTCGACAGACTGTGCATGTAGTTCGAGTGTATCTTGGAGACATGTGGATTCGACACGACGATGAAGGGAAGGTTGCGGAGCGATTGTATGCGATGCGCGAGACGTGCTGGGAGAATGGAGAGCGTGAAGTTGGCGGATGTAAGGAGCTGCTGTGTTGTAAGGGGTGGTCTTCCATGTCTTTGGTGCACGCGACAGCCGTTAGCCAGTTTCCATTGTGCGCGATGCAGAGGTTCGGAACTCAAGACTCACTTCACAAGGTCGGCAAGAGTCAGCGGATGCAACGGCAAACTCGCCAAATGTGAAATATCGTTTTCGGTAACCGTTTTCGTGTTTAACTTCTGGTGGTGGTTCCCTCGTGCGAACAGCGTGCTGCTCGTTCTCCGAGCTGTGCGCGGACAGCATAAGCGTATAACATGCGATTGGATGATCAGAGGTCGCTGTATATGTGCCATTATTTATATTCGCAGCAGACTCCTGTTGCTGGACTTCTTCGTGGAGTTGGGGTATCGAAGAAGCAGTCGTCAGGACCTCGGGAATGCCGGAACGGTGCGAAGGATGCCTACTAAGTCAATAGAGTCATTCAAACTTGAGTGCTCCAAATATTAAGGTAACTAGTCATCGGGACATTTCAACTGAAATCTGGTCGGACGTGCTTGGTGACATCGTAGGAGCAATAGAGTTGAGCGGGTGGTAGTTGAAGCTTCTCCAAGCTCAGGCGGGATACGAGGTGTCGGTTAGTCACCAACGTCATTCTTCCGATACCGCTTTACTCAAACCTCACACCCGCGTACTCAAAAGACAACCACGCCGGGCAGAGTCGTTAACAGAATGCGGTACACAATGTACTTTCGCACCTCCATCATGACCCTGTATATTAAAATTAGGCAACAAAGGGAATTCCCGTCCTCGCTCTAACTCACGCAAACATCCGTGACAAGCATTGTGAAGTATGATGGGAATCTATTTCTACCTTCTACGAGCGAGCAAATCCGCAAAGATGCGTTCGTGAAGATTTTGTTATCCAGACGCCGGGCATGAACCATGATCCGTAAACACTACTGCATTATCATGAGAGGCCGACAGCAAGCCGGCATGCACCATAAACCGCGAAAACCCAATAACCGAGGAAAGAACTTTTGCAACCTCCTGCACAGCTCTACAAGTCGTCCTCGTCGGAGAAGACCTCCTCGCCGCGCTTGCGGCGGGCCATGCGGTCCTTCTTCTTCTTGCCTGTGTACTCGTTAGTAGGAAATTGTGGTGGGGTCGACTGGGGTACTTACGCATCTCGCTCGATGTAAGCTTAGCCTTCTTCTTGGTGCTAGCGATTTTGTTGCCCATCGCATCAAACTTCTCCTCCTCCTCACCATCGTCCTTGGCCAGACGAGGTCCGGCACCCTGACCCTGCACCCAGTTGTGACCGGAAGGCGTCATCTTGCCGTCCATGACAGCCCAGACCTCCTCAGTGAGGTTGGCAGTGAACTCGGCGGAGTGAGTGATGATGATGACACCACCCTCAAAGGTCTTGATGGCCTTGGACAAGGCACCAAGAGAGTCACGGTCGAGGTAGTTGGTGGGCTCGTCGAGAACGATCAAGTGAGGACGTTGCCATGAGCAGGCGGCAAGAACGACCTTGACACGCTGTCCACCAGACAGACCACGCATACGGGAGTGAGAAACCAGCTCAGCGTCGAGACCGAAGTTGGCGCAGTGAGCTTCAATCTCCTTACGGACCAGAGGACGGAACTGACCGCTGGCGAGAGCTTCCTTCTGGTCGACGTCGGCAACCATCTTGGCGTGGGAGGCCATGATCTCAGAGCGAGGAATCCAGGCGTTGTCAGCAGACATCATAGGTGTCCATCGCTCGTTCTTCAGGCCGATGTTCTCACCGAGAGCGAACGAACACTCGTACTCGTACGAGTTCTTGAACTTCCTACGGGAGTTGATGCCGATGACACGACGGTCGGTACCCTCGATCTTGTAGATCTTGTCCATGGCCTTCTCATCCTCATCGGTGATGATCTTGTTGGCACGGTCCATGGTCTCGCGGTCCTCACCAGTCTGGAAACGCCATTGAATGTACTCGGAAGGAGTCTTGTCCAGGTGGTGATCAATATGGGCGAAAGCGTGCTGCTTGATGTAGGCGATACGGATGTTCTCGTGGTGGTAGATCTCTCCGGACGTGGGAACAAGCTCACCAGTCAGGACGTTGACGACGGTAGACTTGCCAGCACCGTTGGGACCAATGACAGCAATACGAGAGCCGAGCGAACACTGGAAGGAGATGTCGGTGATCTGGGGCTTGGAGGTACCCTCGTACTGGAAGCTCATGTTGGTGGCACGGAGGATGGCCTTGGCCTTGGTCTTGACACCCTCAAGGAAACCGGGCTCGGGGAACTTGAACTCCATGTCGGAGGCGCTCAGCTCGTGGTACGACTTGGCGGACGGCACACGCTTGACGAACTCATCAAGGTTACCACGGTAACGCTTGAGCTTGAAGCGCTCGTAGTGGATGACGTGCTGAACGATGTTGTTCAAGAACTTGCTGTCGTGGGAGATGACGATGGAGGTGCAAGGGGAGTTGATCAGGTAGTCCTCGAGCCACTTGACGTTCTTGACGTCCAAGTGGTTAGTCGGCTCGTCGAGAAGAAGGATATCGGGCGACTCGAAGACAGCACGGGCGAGCGCGAGCTTCATCTTCCATCCACCAGAGAGGGCGCCAATGGGGCCATTGTACATGTCGTCAGTGAAACCGAACTCGTTAAGGGTCTTCTGGACCTCGGCCTCGGGCGTCTCGATGCCGACAGCCGCGAGCTTGTTCATGGTCCAGCCAAGAACAGTCATCTCAGTATCGGCAGAGTCCAGGTCGTGCTCGACGTAGACGGTCTTGACCTCGTTCTGCTTAGGGAAACCCTCGACCTGCTCGTTGTTGATAGCACGCATGAGGGTGGTCTTGCCGGAACCGTTGGGGCCGAGCAGACCGTAACGCTGACCACGCTTCAGACGGAGATGAGTCTGGTTGAGCAGGATCTTAGCACCGTAGGCCAAGTTGAATGTGCAGTTGCAAAGATCCTCGCCCTCCTCCTCATCAGGCTCGACGGCGCTCGCGGCGGCAGCACCAGGAAGGGAGCGCTTGCGCACATCCTCGGTGATGTCCTTGGCCTTCTCGTCGCCAACAAGGACGGCGACGAAGGGGCCGGCGTTAGCCTGCCAGTTCAGGCCTTCGTAGTCCTTCTCGTCGATGAGCTGACCACCAATGGCGCCGACGTAGTTGACAACAGGCAGTAACCGGTCGTCGATCTTGAGTGAAGATGGAAGGGCGGCCTTCAAGTTAGCGGCAATGGTGGAGATGTCACCAGACTTCTCGATCTCGGGAATCTTGCCGTCCACGACGTGGCCGACACGGATGAGGGTGTCGAGACCCTGACGGGTCTTCTCACGGGCCTCGGGATCAGCAAGATTGTCGTGGTTCTTCTCGAGCGCAGGCATCAGGCGGGGCAGGAAAGCGGCGACGATCTGGGGATCCTCGACGAGCTTGCACATGTTGTCGATGATGACG
Source organism: Clathrospora elynae (assembly GCA_010015635.1). Taxonomy (NCBI): domain Eukaryota; kingdom Fungi; phylum Ascomycota; class Dothideomycetes; order Pleosporales; family Diademaceae; genus Clathrospora; species Clathrospora elynae. Next base: position 85,775 of record ML976037.1, read on the forward strand.
GCCGCCTTACGCTTGATGGCAGTCTCACGCTCGACGAGACCGCGCTCGAGCAGGGGAACCATGATGGCGAGTGTGGGCTCGTGGACATCGGTGACGAAGGTGGTGGCACCGAGCAAGTGGACTGTCTCGGCGACGTTCTCGGGCTTAGCGATGCACTTGATGAGCTCGGGGATGAAGCGCTCGATATCCTTGTTGGAGATGAGGGAGCAGAGCGTCTCCATGGTGCCGTACGCCGCCTTCTTGACCTCGGGCTTGGTGTCCCACATGGCTCCCGAGATGACGGGGATCAGGTCGGGGACGCGGAAGGCCATCTGGGCGGGAGCCGACTTGGTGAGCACCTCAATACACTTGAGGTCGCACATCTTCTCGGGCCACTTCTGCGCGTTCTCAAGCGAGTGGATGATGTGGGGGATGATGGCCTTGACGGCGTTGGGGTTCGCGGCAGCGACGATGGACTCAGCGGTGGTCTGGGCAGCGACCTTGACGCCGCTCATCTTGTCACCGACAGCGGCCAGCACGTTCGGCAGGAGGGAGACAAGGTAGGGCTCGACGGCTGCGGACACGTGGGCGTGCTGGGCGATTGCGCGGATGGCATCGAGGGCGCGCTCACGGGCGACGGCATCCTTCTTGCTGGCGAGCTGCTTCTTCAGCAGGTCGACGGCCCTGGGCGTGTTGTCAGCAATTGTTGGGTGCCATGGTGGGGGGCAAAATTCGACGTACTTGGTGGGGGCATCAGCCTCCTCAATGTCGCCGTTGATGAAGATAGCAATGGCCTGCGCAGAGGCGTTGATCTCATCTTGGGCCTTGGACACGGTCAACTTGGTCATCATCTCCTCAAGCGCCTTGAGCGCCTTGGAGTTCTCCGACTTGACGTCCTTGGCATCGTGCGAGGCAGCGGGAGCCATTTTGTCAGGTGTGTGGGGGGGGGAGTTGAGGGTGGGTTGAGTGTAGAAAAGTCGGGTGGAGGAGGGAGGGCGGCGGTCCTTATATGGCCACAGGCGGCGGGGCCTAAAACTCTTCGGCGTGAAAAGATAGAGCGAATCTATCGGGGTATCAATAGCACGGCCGCGACGGTGACTCGCAACCTCTAAGCTACCTGGCACAACGACACAAAGAAGAGAAACTTTGGGTCAGCCCAGCGTGTAAGTGAGGTGAGAAAGGAGGCGCACAGCTGCTGGTAGAGGGGCTTTTTATCTCTTGGTGGGCTGTCTCGCTTTTCGAAAAATTTGGCAGGGTAAGCCGATAAGATTAGCGCAAGGCCCCTGCGTCGAGCAACCGGACACCATCGCCTTTGCGCAATTGCCATGAACGCAGTCCAACAGCAAGAGATTTCACTTTTGCCACCCCACTATTTGTTTGCAATAGAGAGGCAGAGGTAATGCCGCCGGCGAGAGCCATGAAAACCCCACGTGCAAAAAAGGCTCTCTGCTTGTGGCGAGTTTCAACATGCGTGCTGACCGCCTTTCAAGAACGAGCCGTAGCCAACGAGATGCACCTAACAGTTGAGGACCGCAACTCGTCCTAGCACAACCCACAGGCATTCGTCTACAAAAGTAGTAGACTTGCCGGTCGCTGTTCGTCCAGCCCTGCCAGTTTGTCACGCTACGGCCATCAGCGGAGGCTCCAGACTCGATCCTATAGTACCTACCCGATTCTGCCGACGTGGACTTGTTCGGTAGAACACATTTGCCACTTGCTCCCGATGCCTCCAGGTTTGTGAAAAGCAAACATCCGAGTGTTCTGACCGAGTCACTGCCAATTATAACATGGACTTCTTAGAGATTATCTTCCGCGGCCCTGGCGCCCAGCTCATCAGCCGCGCTTCACTGGGTATATTCAACGAAATCATTTGAGACTGCACCCTAGTGTTCCTATCAGGCACTAGCGCCATTTTGAAGAATTTCTCCGTCCTTGAATCCAACGCTACCAGCACCGTCTAGTGTGCATCAGACCGGAGTACGGTGCCTTGTTTCCAGGAACCATTGTCAGAAGATAGCTGCCCTGATGGAACTGCAAATGGATTTCGTGTACCCAGCGGGCTTTGTCACAATGGCAGAGGTCGCGGAACAGCATGTTCTTCAGCTTCAGCCATGCGTTCAGAGCCAGTCCCCACCCCACTACTTATCGATATACCCCGCGTTTTGTCACTATCTCCGAGAACTTTACAGTACGCTTGCACGAATGCGTCCTGCTAGCTATGACTTGCATACCAAAAGCGCGCCTTAATGCTCGATATCATCGCCTACAAAAGTAATACTATTTCAAAAATATTATGGAAGACACTTCGCATCAAGTAGTCGTGCCTGCAGACACCCAGGGTTTGCTCCACCGTGTTGTAAAATCGACTCCAGACATATCTGAGAGCTTCTGGCTCTCCATAGCACAGCACCGCTACAAGACAATAGTCGACCTGCGAACGTACCACGCTCATGGCAGTCTTAGACTTCGTTTCAGAGTTCATTGCTCGAATCGTCGCAACGCAACATGGCTTGGAAATCGAACATCTTAAACTTTATAAACACTCAGATCTTCGTGAAGTGGTGCAGGAAGCGCTGACGAGAGCTGTAGATCCCGCCCAGATCAAGACAAGCATACAACTGAGCTTGTATGCTTTTGAGCTGCGGTACCAGAGCTTGGACGCAAGCTCTTGACATAAGCGCGTTTGATGTCCTTTACCACGTAGCCGCAGCACTCCCGTTTCCTACTTTTTCAGAAACAGAGCTCGAATTCTCCCCATGACCATCTCAATTGCCTCATTTTCTTCAGGATCCCGACACAAAATTCCATGGAGTGGGGGGCCTGGAGGTTTCAGTATTGAGAGTGGGGAAGATGGGTAAAGGTGAGAAGTAGAAACAACGTAGGGAATTTAAACGATTGTGTGGGCTGGAGAGACGCATTAACCACTTGTTCTACAAATCATGGTTTGATATTTTGTGGAATTGCTGCATCGGGCTCTGCACATGTGGTCTTTCGCTTTTGTTTTCGAAGGCAGACACGAATCCTTAAATTTGAAGACGACGGCTTTTCCGCACGCACGATTTTCATCCAGAGTAGCGTTATTTCTTTTGGTGCACCACTATTCAGGATCGACAAGGAAACTCGTCCCGGTGTATAGAACGCCGTGAGCAACCACAAATGAACGCAGCCATGTGTAGCTGGAGCGGGAAATTTTGGCCTTTCAATGCCTCAAGTAGATGGGCCGGCTTCCACACGCACACAATGAGTCCGTGTAGTATTTCTGAGCTCAGGGCACGCCTCACATGCGACTCTTGCCATCGCGTGTTTTTTGGTGCTTTCCAGACCGCCAGACTCCATGAACAGATTTGCTGGTTGTTTTGAGATTTCATATGGAAGAAGTGATAAGGAGACAAGAGGGCGTCGAGTTTGTCGAGGTTTTATATAGTACTTCTTCCGGCCAGAAACAGAACACACAAACATCAGTTACAGTGTTGAATATGAGTTTTGAGAGTTCGCCGCCATCTGGACACCTCTTGATGTCTATGGGGTGTTTCTAAACCGCGAAAGTTGCCATGAACATTCGTTGATAAACCCCCCAAAAATTGGTCCTGCTGCACATCACAGTCATAAGTCGCGTAGCTGCAGTTTTTAGTAAAAATTTCAAAAGGCTTGCAGAGAAGAAAACATCACATAGCATCGAGCGGGCATATTTGTACTTCGCGGAAAAATACGGGCATGCGACAAGCAACAATGAGCTCTGGACACCGTGCTTCAAGAGTATAGAGTGTTTTTCTCAAGGACGGGAAGACAGGTACATTATACAGCTGTGTCACGGGTACCTTTTGGGTGTTTGTAACTTGCGTTTTAGCGGCATAGACACATGATGCGGACACACGTCGATTTCAATGT
>ML976037.1:91101-165628 GCA_010015635.1 Clathrospora elynae
TGGACTAGCCTTGGCGTCCAGTGTATAAGTACCACGTGATTCGGTGGGGTGAGACTGAGCCAGTTCATTATGGCTCGACTGCGCCGTCTTTTTGGAGCCTCGCCTGCAGCAAAATTGAGTTCGGATGCTGTCAGGGCTGCAGTTGCGAGGTGTATACTAGAAGATGGACTACTGTATAATTTGACTTTAAACGTCGCCTGAATGACCTCGCGTTCGGGGTAAGCTGCTTGACTTCGATGTCTTGTTGGGGCTCCACTAGTAGTAATTTCCATGTTACCCGCGTTCAGGGTTAGAGGGCAGAGAAGAGTAAACGAGGAAGATTTTGCTTTTGACTTTGATCTCAAACCATTGCCTGTATGAACTTCGCGTTCTCCATGTGATACAGAAACAAGTCTTGCACGACAGTACCCTCAACCACCCAGCTTCCATCAATCTCCCACCCTTGCACGAAACCATCTAATCCCTCCCTTTCAGCTCTTCTAGCCTACCATGCAACCTCTCCCACCCCTTACTATCCTCCCAGTTCTCCTTCCCTTTCCCCATAACACTCCGCACCGCACTGCGCGCCTTGAACTTCCAGTCCTTCGCAACTAGCTCTCTACTACCAGCAGCCAAGCCCTCCGTCCTCTCCCTCGGGCCCAGAGTCTCATATGCATCTACGAGATCGATGGTCTGGTCGACAACAGCATTCCATTCAGCTTCGGTGCCCGACTCCCACTTAGGCTGTGAAGTCACAGCGCGCCAGGCCTTCTCGTGGCATTCCAATGCCGAGCTAGGACGCTGTGTATGCGTATACAGCGTGGCAAGGATGTTCCAGAGCTTGGGCGAGAAAGTAATGAGGGGCTTGATGTGTTTCTCAATCAGCTCGTTGACAAATCGCGACAGACCTGGACGATTAATGTCGAAGCCGCCTTCGACTGAGACGGCGTGTTTGATGAGCATGTCTATAATCTCGGCATCGACACACTTCTCGCCTTCGATTGAGCCGCGGATCTCGCAGATGCGGCGCTGTGCGGTGACGACATCACTCCAAGACGGCGGGGTCGTGGAAGCAGCAACAGCGAGGACGTTGTTCCAGATGCGGAAGTTGTCGTGCTTCAGCGTGGCGGCGCGCTTGAACGCTTTGAGGGCGTCGGTGCGTGGGTGATTCGTAACTCGGGTTTCTTCAGTCCCGTCTTCCGTCTCCCTGACTTTTGGTTTCAAGTGAAGCAGTGAGGCTGCAAGATTACTCCATGCCTCTGCATCTTGATCGTCAAGCTGTACGCAGCGCGAGAATGCTTCAACGGCGTTCTTGAACTGCAGAAGCTCAAGATATGCGCAGCCGAGGGCGAACCATGCAGGGCTATATGTGCCGTTGATTTTCAGTGAGAGCGTGTATGCCTCAGCAGCCTTCTCGTAGTCTCGTGCTGCAATGTAGTGTTGGCCGAGTGTGCGCTGAGCACGAGCGTAGCGCTTGCCAGAAACTTCCCAAGCCTTCTCGTACATTGATATATCGTTATCAATATCACCCAGGATACAGTAGTAACGCGGTGCTTCAGCTGATGGCGGATCACGTGCGGGTCCTTCCCAGTTCTCCGCGTCCAAGTCGGCCGTTTCATCGTTGCCGTCAGTGGCGTGGAATAGCTGCCTTCGGATCATCTTGCGTGCCTTACCCTCATTTTCCGTGGCGGCATAACACAATGCTGCCTCGGCCCACATCTCCAGCCTCTCGTAAATGTCAAGTGCGGAACGCAGACCACCAATGTGTACCCAGCGAGCGGCAAGCTCAGCCTCGAGTTCCCAGCGCGAGGGTGAGGAAAGAGGGAAGATGTAGCGGAGGCGCTCCTCGACTGAAGCGGCCTCTCCTTCTTTCGCTTGTGGGAGAAACGATGTGACCTTTTCACCAGTCTCGGCGTCATTGGTGGCATCGCCAGAAGTTTCTGCGATGACCTGATCCACGAGTGCTTGTAGTTGTAGCAATCCGCGCTCCATCGTTCTTGACTTGTAGCCTTCAATGCGACTTCTGACAAGGAGCGCCTGTGTATAGACCTGCCAGTTCGAGCTTCCGCCCTCCAACACTCTCGTAGCGTATGGGATAGTTTCTTCTCTTGTGATCCCGTCTGCGGGATTTGTGTTTTTGATGCTCTCAGCCAGCGAAAGCAGGATGACGGAGTCGAGCGGATCCAGCAATGGCTGGTTTGACGGGTCCATACCTGTGAGCGATGCTGGTAGCGCAGATTCATCCTTGATGTCGGTGGTAGCAGTATCATGGGTGAATGCTATCGAGTCAAAAAGTGTATCGTCGTTCAGATCCAAGGCCTTGGGTTTCGAGAGTTCCTTGGTACCATTCGTCTCAGATCCTGCGCTTCTGGCAAGTACAAGCAGCTGGCTCGTATCGTTTTGCTGGAACTTTGTTCTCTTTCCCATCAACCCAGTCAGCGCGAACTCAAATTTGCGCTCTGACGTCGCTTGGTCCAGGTCCGCTCTAGCCTTTTTGTCGAAGCCATGATGCGTATGGATAGCCGCTCGTTCTACTAGGAAGCTCGTGTGTAGATCACTGATCTCCTCGATCTTCCCTGAGTTCAAGATCAAATCCTCCACAACCTTCAGATCATCGTAAATAGTAGTCTGCAGGCTCGGCGCTGGCTCGCTCAGTAATCTCTGGTGTATAAAGTTGACTCTCAGGCGCAGCCAAGCGGAAAGCTCAATATTCTTCTGGATTGGCGGGCTAATCAGGATTGTCTCCGCAAGACACAGCAGCTCGATGTTTGGCGTGAGCTTGTAAGCGGCGACTCCATCTGCGCTCAACGATGCGATCAGATCAGTGCGTGCTTTGCTCAGCGCCTTTGCGTCACCTGATATCTCCTTCGGTAATAGGGCTTCAGCGGGGTTGAAAGGTAGCGGTGGCCCCGTGACATTGGACTGCAGGAAGGTATGTAGTGCCGCAACCGCAACGGTAAAGAAGAGATGTTGCCGATATGCTGCCGTTTCGCGTATTGGGGTTGACTCCTCTTCATCTCGTTTTGACAAGATGAGACCTAGGCGGTGGAAAACATAGTCGCTCCAGAGACCGAAGCCACTTCTCTTGACGTCTTTCGTTGTCTCGTTGTCATCGTGTCCAAACAAGATCTGAGCTTCCGGTAGCTGGAGCACGGCCAGGAAATCACCCGATTCAAGCGCCTTCAACACGCTCTCAAACACAGTCACAAGCTCATCTGGCAGAGAACTGCGGAAGAAGGTGAGGAATACGTCGCCCATGGCGATATTCTCAGTGGTTTTGCAGGTTCTCTTGAGGTGTCGAAAAAGCCGAGAAAGGCGGATAAGGGACGGTGGATGCCTTCGCAGCACAATGTAACAGCGATCGGATGACGGTACTCTTGGGACGGTTGGAATTGATCTTGCTGTTTTCCGAGTTTGCAACTTGAGGGGCGGGGTGCTCTTGAAATTTGCGACAAGTTTGGCGATGAGTAACAGTGGAGAAAATTGGGGTGTGGCATGCCTAACTACTTTGGGACGGGGCGCCCTTTTACCCTTTTCTGTCGTTGCCTCTAAATGTGGGCATTCAACACTAACGTCCCTCCCTATGTGCCGAAAAACCGTAAGGGTACATCGATTTCACGCCGCTCAAAATCTGCGCACAGCTTGAAATCTGTGTTATTTGTCGGCTGTAGGTAATCCTGAACACATGGGTATCCTCAGACCTGAAAGTTATCATCGAATTTGCTGCTGCCGCGCCTGATCTGTAGAGAGTTATCTTTTGTGGTGAAACAGGGTTCTTACATTATAGAGCTATCACTAAACTATAGCTGCTATGGTAACTGCCAGAACGGCCTGAAATAAATCTGTGAGCCTTAATGCAGTGTTAGAGGATTGTCATTAGCCTTACGTCTGTTGTAGCGCAAGGATTCATGCAGGGTCGCTGGGCGGGTCGGTACTTCTGAGCAAGGCTATTGCCAATCCTGGCTAGCGCAGAAAGATTCCGTACATCACATGATTATTATGCTGTAATTTAATCGTTAGTGGAGTAAACTAAGCCTACAACCTTTTAAGCTTGTGAATGTGCCGCGGTTTTCTACTGCCTACGTTAGTCCATAGCGTAAAGTAGATAGCCATAGCTGGTGTTCAAGAGCCATATCTCCGCACAAAGCGGCGGTTCCCTGAATCCTAATAACGCAACTTAACTCTATAGCCCCTGCGGGTCTACTTACCAGCGGTGTTGAAGCGTTAGCCTGCGTTATGTCTAGAGGTAGAGCTGGTGATTTTTCACAGGCTTCATCCGGAAGCACGGAACTTATTCGTCCGATCAAACCGAGCATATCATAGAAGTACCGAAGCTAATGCTCTTGGCAAGCTTAGAAGTTTTAGCTCAAGTGGTGCGGTATTTAAGTCATCAGGTACTGCCAGCTAATGCTTGGATCTTGGAACAACACGCACGTTATGGCTCCCTCAGCTCAATCCAAACAATCACTAGAGTCCACGAACAAGTCATTGTTAACATCGCCATCATCAACAACCCTAAACATTATCAAAGCACTCTCAATCATCCGTATCGCTACGGGAGCAGCCTGCCTTGTTGCACCACGCTTTACATGTGCGCAACACAATCATTACCTCCCAGCTGAACATGCTTTTACAATACGAATGTTGGGCGTACGAGAAGGTGTAAATGGAGGCCTTCTGATAACTGCGGGGAATAGAGAAAGCGGAGATGGAGGGAAAAGGTACGTTCACCTAGACGTGAAATGAAAAGTCACGAAGACAGATGTGGCCGTGAAACTGACAGCTTTGTAGAGAGATTCGCAGGGCAATTTGGGCAGGTATGATAGCGGACGCGGTAGACATTGGCACCCTAGCTTTCGGGCTTGCTATGGGAGAAGTCGGAAACGCTACGGCTGCAATAATAGGCGGGGCTGCTGTTGGAGCAATTAGTCTTGCTTTACTGGTTTTGAGGGACTTGTAAGGTCTTTGCCCACTGTGGTTTGGTTTAATTAAAGAGGCGTGTTTAGGATATAGAACGAATAACAGGCAGAGGACTTAGTTGCATGACGACGAACAGAATGATGTTCTAGAGAGCGTTTCTCAAAGGTCGAAGCCCGGTGCTTGCCTGCGACACGGTTGGTTTGATCAGAGACCGCAAGCGGGCAACACTAAAAGCTAGCGAATGTGCTGATATAAATCTGCATTAGTTACCCAAGATTGGCAATTAGCAGCAAAAACTCTGTAACAGCTTTCTCTCTGTGAGGTAAGGTACGCCTTTTCCTCTTTCGAAGATTGTCCGTGTGCGCGATAATAGAGCGCAGCGAGATGGACAACGCCCATCCCGATCAGGCAGCGTACATTTAAAAAGACCTGAAGAGAGGACTTGTGCTAGTATCTGGATAGCTTGGCCCATGTCAACGATCGTTGTGGTGGTGGGAAAGGCACAAGGGACGCTTGACTGCCAAAGCTAGTCAGCGCGTGACCGTCTATCGACGGTTCTGGAAGAGCGCCACACTTCGAGCCAGTAGGGCATAGCGTAGAGTACAACACAGCCAACTCACGTAAGCGCACTAAGCCTCCTTGCTAAGAGACATTGCAGACCTCCTCGAGCGGATAAATCCGGAGTGCAAGTTACCAAGGACTAAGTGTATTCTAGGCTTGGAATTTTTTTATTCTGTGATAAAACTACTAGTCTGACGCTCCGATGTTCGAAAATCTGTTAATAGTCGTAGTGTAGTACCGGTAGGGGTGCAAAGTCAATGCGGCTCTAGATGCACTAAACAAAACGATCGACAGCATGGCCAAGAGCGTTTTATTTTTTGTGCTGCACACTGGTTTTGTGTAGAGAAATGTCTAAAGAAAAATGACCCAATAACTAGAACTTGATAGAATTGCGGGGTAAGAGTTGAGATGCCTAAACAGTAGATTCATTTCGGCACGTTGGGTTTTTCGGCACCCAGGGACGGAAGTTGCACCGTGCTCAATATTCATCGAGCCTCGTTTTAAGGCTCTTGCGGTGCAGATGAAGTATCGCGAGTCACCGTGGATGCCTTCACAGTATTGTGTTGCACGTGATGGGACTCCCGGCTTGCAAGTTAATGCAATCAAATGAATCTACGTCTCGCAGGTGAAGGTAGGCGAAGAATGCAGCGGCTGACATGATGAGTGATATAGAGTTGTTCTACTCAAAGTGACTACTGCGATTTGGGGCACCAACTGGACAGGTTGTCCTCGTCACAAGCCATGCTACGTGGGTATACCATACAAATCGCGTTGCAACAGAAGACAAGACGACCTCCGCTGCACGCTTAGTCCGAGTCGCTGCTCGACGAGTCGCTGCTCTTTCCTCCCCTGCTGCGGCTTCTATGCTTCCTGTGCTTCTTCTGCTCCTTTGGGTACAACCCACCCAGACCGGCAGACGAACCGGCATGCGATGAGCTATGATGCGACGAGCTGTGGTGCGAGGAACCGTGGTTTGAGCTATGGCTGCTGTGCTTTTTATGCTTGTCCTTTTCTTTCCTACTAGCAGTCAGTATACCATTTCCAGGTAAAGTGGGGCGTAGATTGGATGGTATTCTTGACTTACTTATCGCCCAGCACATTCGCGCCAATGGCACCAGCAACCAGCCCGCCTATAGTACCCAGCGCTCCGCCACCGAGCTTGTTCCCAAGGAACGCTCCACCTGCGCCTCCGATGAGTGTTGAACCGAGACCACGATCGCCTTCTGCTGGTCCGCCTGGCGCACCAGGCTGGCCATGCTGAGGCGCACCATAACCTTGTTGCGGGTCGTGATAGCCCTGCTGTTGATGCGCCCCGTACTGCTGGGTGGGGTCATTGTATCCTTGCTGCTGTTGGTACGCGGGCGGTGGGTAAGGAGAGGTGCTGCGGTTCAGATCGTAGCTCTGCTTGTTCTGATCCTGGTGAGGACCACCGTAGCCTTGCTGAGGCGCTTGTCCATAGGGATCGTGCGAACCTTGAGGAGGGTAGGGACTTTGATGTTCTTGGTTGTACTGGCCATGAGGTTGCTGTCCCTGGCCATACTGATCGTGCGATGGCTGACCGTATGCCTGGCCTTGCGGAGGACCGCCCTGGCTGTAGCCTCCATAGCTCTGCTGCTGCTGATTCGCATCGTGACTGTAGCCGTAGCCTTGACCGTGGCCTTGGCCCTGGCCCTGGCTGTAATAGTCTTGGCCCGACATGTTGTCTTTTTGAATAGTGTGTGATAAAGGAGTGATAGTACAGAGAACGCGCGGGGATGGTCGTTATGTGCTTATGGCGGGGGAGGAGCAGGATGGTGAGACGCTTGGCTGAGGGGTTTGCGACATCACACGCGCACTTTAACTGCGATACGCCCTCGTCTGGCGCTGACTGCGGGCGCCACATGGTGCGAAGTAGGGGCGGTCATGCCCAACGAAAGCTCCATGGGTGCATTGCGGCTGGGCTGTAAGCGCTTGGTAGTGTGGAGTCGGAGTTCACCGGAAGGTACGAATAAGGCGTGGCTGACGGAGGCGCAGCACGAGCCACCTCGATTCAATCTGCCGATTACTACCTTCACCGCAACCGCAACCCCTCTTGTCCCAGATCAAGTATCAGTCATTCTACATGCATGATATGTATCTCAAAATTAATCCGTAAGAGACAGCTGTCTTGTCGTTCCAGGAGTCTCCTGCTCTCTGTCCAACCTCTCTTATCCTTAAACACCCCGATAGAACCACACATGATAATCCCTATCCTGCTGTACCATTTCCATCCGGTTCGAACACCAGCATCAAGTCTCGGAATCTGCGCTCTTTGTGTCTGTTGATGGTCAGGGCTAGAGCATCAGACAGTACGTCTTCCCCAGCACCACTCTCGTCTAGATGCACTTGAGCGAAAATTTCGTTGGTGGCCGAGAACGGAAGGATGATGTTTGGCCCTTTGTGCGGAGACTTGTATCCGGGCATTTTTCGTTCGATCCAAGCCTGACTGACAATGTATGGTGCCAGTTCCAAGGCCGGGCCAGCAATGCGGATACACTGCGTAAGACTGTTCTCGAACAAACCAACATCTCAGTTGAAGCATTGCTCCATCGTCAGCCAATGCCCATCCACCGACTGTATGTGGATTGCGAAAACGTCCACATATCTGTTCTCGTAGTTCCAGAATACCTTTTCGCCTTGCCAGCCCATCCAGGGCCAGCTTGGAAATCCCTCGCGTCGACGTCCCGCTTTCTGCGTCTGCCAACAAAGCTTCATCGCCCACTGTTCTTACGGCGGTAGAGAGTCGTCCCACGAGGAGGTCTGCGTGATGGGAAATTCCCAGTTGTGTGGTATTGGAAGAAATCTTAAGATACCTTGGCAGGCGTTGAGAATATCAGAAGGGTATTTCAGTTCTCTGCTGTCGTATTCACCTAGGAGCTCGTCCGACCTCATCTTACTCTGTCGTTCCGATGTTATTGGGAACATGCCTTCAAGATCTGGAGCAGCGAGTCCTTGGAGTTGCTCCGTGGTGCGAGAAAACACATCCCGACGAATTGATTCTTGGCAGTACATCTGGTCGCACAGGTAAACTACTTCGTTCTCAGTGAAGGTAAGATTACTTGTCGACAAGTATCCCTCCTGGAATGTCCAACCCCGACTCCCCCACTTCGATTCGGAGATCTTCTCGCCAGACTGGAACATTTGAACCAGTTCGATGTCTCCTATGCGGAGACGTTGTTGCGGAACCCGATGCGTTGGTCCAACACCAGGGAGACCATAATTCGAATTCTGACCTACAGCAGCGACGATGTTCAATTGCGCTTGCGAGTAAATGCTGTCCATCATCTGGACTTGAACGCGCGTCTCAGTCGCATCCTGCTGATCGATACACTAGCACCATTATTATGTTTCCCAGAAGTCAAGTCGAGATTCTCTTACATATTTGTCAACCCAGAGGTATTCATAGCCCAGAAGAAGACAGACTTCGATGGCGTCCTCAATTGACCTTGGATAGGAGACATCGGTATAACTTGATGGGGCTTGATCGCCCCACACGTACGATAACGCAACATACTGACAGTCCTGATGCGCCACCTCGACAACAAGCTTCGCCCGGCAGTCTATCACCTTGAACCCAGGTACGCGCTGGGCGTCTCTAGCGTCAGTACATTTATGTTGGTGGCGACCTTTACAGGACTTAAGCCATTGTCGAATCAGCTCAACATTGATGCGAGCAGGATCAATACAACGGGGCGCCAACTCGTCATGCTCTGACCACGGATGTAGAACACCAAACGTTCCCTCAACTCTCCAGCACCGCAATTCTTCATCAAAGCCCTCTAGTCGAAACAGGGGACTATGCTCATAGCCTAGGGAGTGATGTCGACTTTTCGCCTGTCCGAGTAGCACGCAACAGAGACAAGTGACACCAACAAAACAGTTTTCGAGGCGCAGCCCTGGGGTCAACAACTTTCCGATGAATTGGCATACCAGGCAACTAGAAGCTATAAGTTCTTCACGCGTCTCGTTGACCGCGAAGATATACTTGGCCCATATCGGGTCTGGAAGCTCGACACTGGCGACCTTGTGCCATTGTACACGGCAACATACATCGCAGAGTGTTGTACTAGCAGGAGACAAAATTGTATTATTCTTGTCCTGGTTGGCAAAGCTAGTCAGGCGGTCGTTTTGACGTTCGTGTTCGCACTGCACGCTCGTCAATCTCAATGCCAAACATTCATCTACCGACCCACCTACCTTGGAGCAAAGACCGTCTGAAGTCACTGAATCAGTGGGTTCAGGGAGCAGCCAAGGAATAGTATTCGAAGCAGAGGGTGGTAGGTGCTGAGTGGTCTCCGTCTCTTCTGCTCCGCACGTGGTGTCTTCCTCCAGGAATAAGTCCATCGCGATGTTCGAGTCTTGATGTCTATGTCAAGAGAAAATAAATTAGGAGGCGGTATATAGATAACTACAACCTCCCGGTACCCGCCGCGTCATATGGACGATAAACTATGAGAAGTTTTAGGTTGCCATATACTGGGCGCTTACAGTGTGAGACATACTCGCGTAGCATGCGCAACCTTGTCTGAATACTGTGCCACTTTGTGACAGCAGATGCAGGTTGCGTCTAATCACACCACACTGACCCACTCGGATTCTTCCGCATCCACCGATACGCATAGCCTAGTACCTAATTAATCTACTTTAGCACACAAAATTCAAAAGCGTAGATTAAAGCTTATCTCTTCAAGGATAGACTCCAACATCTCGCCCCATCCATCAACCGCCCCGTCAACCACCCATACTTCAAAAGACATCGGACACATCTAACTTCACGTATGATCAGATGAAGACAACATCTATTCGTGTGGGAATCGAGAATGCAGAGATATGGATAACGAGTAACTCTGGATGTGAGTATCATAGATGACTGGGGACAATCTTGGGGCTGCCAGACTGTTGTGACAACAAAAAAGATTGATATTGCTAATAAAATATACATACGAGATAGCAATGATCAAACAGACTTCAATGTGAAGCAATTGTTACCCCCAATTTCACTTCTTCTTCTTCTTCCAACCACCTATTCCTCAAACCACAACACGTCCCCCGTATCCCCAGGCCTCCCCAATTTCACATCACGCCAGCATACCCCCCCGCATATCTTCCGGCACGGCAGTCAATCCCCTATCCGGCGTAAATACCCCATCATGCTCATCGTGACCCTCTATCTGATTCTGACTCAACGGCGACGGAAGCAAAAAGTGACGCAAAGATCTCACGCGAATCGGCGTACCAGCCATCCGAAACGGCGAATTCGACCGCAAAGAAGGGATGCGCAGTGGAGTCCCAGCCCCAAATGGCGATGGCGGGATGAAAGAATACCGGAATTCAGGAGGGTCGGCGGGATGTCGTTCAGGCACGTCAAATGCGTGGCCACGGTCGGGATTTCGGTTGTCGGTGTCTTTATTCATCGAGTTTGTGGACCAGGGTTTTCTTCTGTTTTTACTGTGTTAGTTTTAGGAATCATATACCTTTTTTTTCTGGGGAGATTGGGTGCGGGGAAGGGACTGAACCTGCAATTCTCGCATGGTTGTACGGTAGGTTTCTTGGTGAAAGGCCACAAGGCCAGGGTGACGAAGACGCCTAAGGTGGTCAGTGTGACCATTACTAGTTCAAGGATGTGACGGAATCAGCGGTTGGTCTCACTTCAAGTACGGGGACAAGCAGGGACTCGTACGAGCTGGATACAGGCCGTAGAACCAGAATTCGAGCCAAGAGTGTGCTGTAAAGGGTTTCATCCCAAAGATTAGGTCCGTGTGTTCCAAACTTGCGTAACGTCTGTAAGTATCAGGGGAGCAATACAGAGTTATAATCTATTGTCAATTCGTCCGACAAGAGGGGACCTTTAAGCTTTTATCTTCCCCACAGTAATTAACCGACCACGGGTTCCGCTCCGCGTGGTTCCTGCCGTGCCGCTAAGGGGGGATCAACTGAACCATGTAGCATAACTGCAAGCTTACTGGCAGATGAATTATTCGTTCACCATTAATTCGAAATGATAATGAGGTGGGCGTTGAAAGGCAGACGTGTCAGAAATCAGATAATACGCGGTGAGAGAGTCGCCCCGGATTTTGTGGCTGATGATGGGGTCCGAAGGAGTTTGCGTGTTTATGCTCAATGCTGAAACATCCGAGACATCGTGCATCACCATGCTGCATTTCCCGTGGTTAATTACAATGATCATATACATATTCTGGGGCTTGATAGCATACTGATCTTTGTAAGTATCGTCAGAAAATGATGATGGTGTAGTAAACTTGCTGAAGCAGAGGCTTAAGACATCGCTGACCCTGATACGCAGGTCTTAGACATTTCTTTGAATCCTCGCTTTTCGAAACCTGATTATTTGTCCAGTGGGTAAACATCTGCCGGGTGCAATCAACGTGCAGCTGCAAGTCGAAGCCACAGGTCTATCAAGAAGGAGGCATTGAAACAATCCGCGCTAACATCGAAGCTGGTGGAGGGCCGTCAAGCTGATTTATCCAGCTTCCTCTTTAATCCCGTGCGTTTATTTTTAAAGATGGAGTTTGTAATAAGGCATGGATAGCCAGCATCCTCCGGTATATCTAGGACCTGTGTTTAGTGAGTGAGGCAACACATATCGGGGCGTAAAAAATGCCTGAGGGCGATGGATGGAATTTAAGCATGCTGTAGGGCAAGACATGTCGAGAAAGTTGACGGGCGATGAGCGTTTGTGATGAGGAACGAGTTGCGCATGCGGCTGTCGCCTAATAGGCATGATAGAAGATTATTTCGGCGACATTGATGGCCAGCCCTATAGGCGAGAGCGGATAAATGACGGGATGCCTAGACGATGACGGAGGATGGCATAAACCAACCTTGGAAGAGGGCCCCCATATATGCTTTCTCACCTCATCTTTCAGCTGCAGATCGAAGTGGATCATCAAAACCACCACGATCTCTGAGCTTATCCCAGTGGCAGGGTCTAGGTTTACAGGCATCAATAACTGTTGAAGTTGAAGTCTAGCGTTGGCGCAAATTGTCAAACCAAACATTTCGCGATGCGCGCAGTGTGACAGGGGTTCACAGCACGCGGCGGTCAACCGTCCCGGATGCTCCGAATAGTGAAGGGTAGTTCTGACGAGCATACAGGTTGGGCGCGATTATATGTTGCGGACGATGTGGTGTGGTCGAGCATGTGCGACTAGCGTATTGATGGAAGCAACAGCACCTGAACTTTTTAACATCAACCCCGAGGACTGCGCTCATGTACCTGTAGTAACCTTGGAATGCATCGAAACCTGTCGTTCAGTTACTGGGATATCTACTACAATGCAGGGCAAACTGTGCCCGCCAACGCCTCTATAGCCCTCTGCTAAGTGCTACGCAATCAGCGCTGATACTCGACCCACCAAGGCACTATTTTCCCTTGTCCTCCCTCAAACTCACGATCTGGTTCAGGACGATCTTATTTGCGGTTGATTCGATGTCGACACAGAAGTAAGCCGTCCGCAGCGCCTGGAAGCGCACAAGAGCATCCGAGGAGCCATCCAGCTCCAAAGAAGTCTCCTTGATGAGATCATTGATACCTCTTTCAACCACCGCCTTGTCGTGGATGATCTCAGAGTTGGGATTCAGGTCGTCAGCCCAACCGCCTGTCTTCCAGTCCAGTGTATTCGGTGATTCGGTCTTGAACAGCGACTTGTAGAGACGCGCTGTGACCGGAACGGCTGTTGCAACGTCTACCCACTGGATGTAAGCTTTCGGTTTCTCAGTATCTCGAACCTTGACGGCCTTGATCTCGGTGACGTTGCCGTTTTCATCCGTGGAGAAGGACGTTGCACGGATCGAGAATGGTACGTTGTACAGACCGACTGTTTTGTTCGGGGCTAGGCGGAAGTAATCGGCGCTGTCCTCCTCTCTGAAGTCGCTGCGATCTATGTAGACCAGGTTGCCGACCTTTACTTTCCGCTCGCCAGGAATGGTGCCCTTCGGGTCGTAGGGTACGATGATCTCCTGCTCGTCCTCGGCCGCGAAGTCCTCAATGGCGACTTTGATGGGGTCGAGCACCAGCATCTGGCGCGGCACAGTTCGCTCGAGGTGTTTCCGGATCGAGGACTCGAATCGCGACGGCTCGATCTCGGAGAGCGCATCTGTGACACCGAGCTCGTCGACGAAGTTAAGCATAGCTTTCGCCGGGATACCGCGGCGTCGCAGGGCTACCATGGTAAACAGCCGAGGGTCGTCCCATCCTCGTACTGCGGGTGGGATTCTCGTCGTCTCTGTCGTGCCATCGTCGTTCTTTTTCTCGACCGTTGTGCCTTCGACCAGTTGGAGAATGCGTCGCTTTGAGAGGATGGTGCCGCCAACGCTTAGGCGACCAAATCTGTAAATTGTCAGTCATCGGTGGCCGAAGATGGGGGGGAGGGTCTACTCACTCTCTCTGCATGGGTCCCCTCTCTTCCGACTTTGGTGTCTTCATGTCTAGCTCCTCCAGGAGCCAGTCGTATGATACCCGCGACTGGCGGAACTCGACCGTGCATAGTGAGTGCGTGATGCCTTCGAGTGCGTCGCAAATGCAGTGTGTAAAGTCGTAGGTCGGGTAGATCTTCCACTTGTCGCCAGTCCGGTGGTGGTGGTTCTCTTTGACAACGCGGTAGGCGGGCAGGTCCCACATCTGCGGGTTGCCTTCGGTGGGGTCGTCCAACTTCTGCTTCATGCGCAGAAACGCCTCTCCCGCCTGGTATTTTCCGTCGCGCATCGCCCGGAACTCGGCGAGGGAATCCGCGATGGGCCGCTTGCGGTGGTCGCAGGCGAAGCGCTTACCTCGATTGTCAGGTCCTCCGCGCTGTTTGTTGATATCCTCTCCTGTACGCTGGTCAGCCTTGCACATGTACATGCAGAGAGACAAGGCACGTACGTGAGCAGTGGCACACATAGGCGCCGTCCTTGTTGATGAGCTGCTCGGCAAGCTCGTAAAGCCGGTCGAAGTTGTCGCTGCTGTATGTGATTTTCGAGGGCTCAAAGCCTAGCCATCGAACGATGTCCAGGATAGCCGTGAAGTATATCTCATCCTCCTTTTCGGGATTCGTGTCGTCGTAGCGCAGGTAGCAATTCCCACTGTGGTGTTTCGCGAAGCCAAAATCGACGGCAATGGCCTTTGCGTGCCCAATATGCAGGAACCCGTTTGGCTCAGGAGGGAAGCGCGTGCGTACATCTTGGACTGGTTTCTCTTCATATATGCGCTTCAACCACCCCTCGGAGAAGATGCTGGTGGGCTCACTCCTCACCGCAGGCTTGGCCTGCTCCTTTGGTCGCAGAGCATGTTCGGCCTTCTTCGCTTTTGCTGCAGCCTTTTTGGCAGCCTTTTCAGCAGCACGCTTCGAGGGGCCCTTGTCCTCCTCGGCCGGCGGCAGCGCGGGTGCTGTAGGTTCCGCCATGTCTGCGCCGTGTTAGTATAGTCGTTAATGCCACTATACGCGTCCGATTCACCAATCACAAGAAATCACGTTTTGGACGGCGACTGACCTCAAGTTTGAATCGCTGTTGTAGGAAGCGTGTGTCGTAGTTGGAGGGGTCTTTATAATTGGGAGGGGCATTGAGTCAAATGCGCTACGAGCCACAGCAGCCACAGCAGCCACATTCTGCGCCACATTCTGCGCCACAGCACGTCGGTTTCCATTGCACGCCGTGGTTTGTAACCATCGCAACCACGCGACACACGATTCCGTCCGACATATAGGCAATAGTATCAGACTCTCACTCCGAAAACTCGACCCTCTAAATACATGCGTCTATTCCTTCGGCAGCAGCTACATCATCAAAACATGTTCGGAGTGACGGAACCGCGAGCTACAGTCCTCAATGTCCATCACATGAAATCGTCTGGGAGCTCCACCACCATGGTGCGAAGCCGAAGCTCGGATACTTTCGCGAACTTCGGGCACTGCAATCTCTCGCAATTATAATGTCATCCGGGAGCAGTGCATACCACTTCGCCCCTTCCACTGTCGATTCACCCTTGCGAGATGGAAGCGCCTCCCCTTGAAGGCAAGACTTGGAAGGCATCGGTATAGCCACGACAACTTCAATGCCAGCTCTGACATCTTGTGCACTTCCAATCCTTCTCAATGTCTACGTCCTCCTCCTAGATTATGTATCACTTTTTATTCCTATGCCTGTTCTTCGTTCAACCCCACACATTCGTCTTTTTACCGCTTTCTCTAACCACCTATTGTTTACTAGTCGCCCACGTTTCATACTAATGGTCACCACCAGAACGAAGAGCTATAACTACGAGCGCGGGACTGCCGAGTTAGAATGCTTAAGCCCTACTTCTGAACCGCTCAGCGACAGACGTCAGAAATGGGCCCATCTTTTGCATTCGCAGCACTACCAGCCCCTCATCTCCGAAGTACTTGACGAGGAACTTCCCAAGTACGAACACAGCGTTGTCATCAATCTTGCAGACCACATCTTGCACGCGCGGGACTGCGCACTCATCCTCGCTTCAGCACCCTCCGTTCTTGCCGCAGCTGTAAATGGAGATCTCGTGGGCCGGATGCTATCAGACAGAGATCTGCAGAGAGAATACGCACCTATCCACGAGAGAGCACACCATCAGCCCTCTATCTACATACATCTCCTTGCTGACGGCCACGGCACGCCACCTACACCTAATCAATACCTAGCTATCCGCGATACGGTGCTTGACTACATGGCTGCAGGATTCGACTCCAAACACGCATGGCATTTGGACAACATCACACATCCCACGGTAACCAAGCAAGCATCTGGACAGGGTCACCGTAAGTATCTGCAAACCAAGAATCGCTCAGCAAAACGCGTAGAAACTCTCCAGCGCTTCTGTCAAGGTGTACAGAAGCGCTGGCTCGAGACACCTGCATCACTGCGCAACACACCCTTCCAGCACCCACCTGGTGAATGCGGGTACTCGAAAGATTCCCATGTCCGCCTTGCGCAGCATCGCGCACATCAATCGTCAAACTATCTCATGAATCTTGTAGAAGATATCTGCACGCATCTACATCGCACGGGGGTGTTCAAACAGCATTTCACTATGCACCAGTTCATCATCTACCTTATCTTTCGCCCGAATCAAGCTGCAATTGCGGAGATCTTCTGCTCTGGGCTCCTGCAAGTCTGGGTCGAGAACGGCGGTGGTTTCAACGCATATCCTGCTGGGCGAAGTGTTGCGACCGCGAGGCGAGTGAGCACTGATGAGTGGGTTGTACATGAGAGGCGGACGAGACAAGAGTCGCCGGTTCTCGAGAATATGAGGCAGCAGCAGCATAGGGCTGATGAGTGGCGCAAGGCGCTGGAATGGGATGAGGAAGCTGTAGCTGACTCCGACATGACTGAACCCTCGGTTGATGAGAATGAGTATGACTGCATGTAGGTTCTACATCTGCTCCGCCATCATACACTAACCCTGTCGTTCTTATTAGTGTACATCGGGAACAGCTGTCCGTGTAAAAATGCGCAACGTCCTGACGATGGTGGCTTCATGATTTGTTCGGGAAATCGTAACGCCTGTGCTTTCGTGATCTTTTTGGCTCAGCCTGTCTTTTCAAGAGGTCCGCTAACCCATGTATACGTGTTTGCTACGTCCTCGATGGATGATGAATGACCATGTGTAAGGCTCACGTCCAACGTAGACACCCCGCCATGGAACCCGACGAGTGCGTTTGTTTTGTTCATTACTAATCCCATGTTCGCAGGAGAAGGGTCTTCAGAACTTGCAATTAGGATGCTATATATTGGTAAGCAAGTGATCTTGTATGGTTCCTCAGATATCATGTGTGACGGGACCGCTACCAAACATAGTAGGAACAGCAAAGTCAAACAGCCAAACGTCACAAATCCTTTCGCTACTGATATTCAAACTTCCACACTTTGCGCATGTCAACGCTTAACATCCAGCCACCATGTCTGTGTACGTCGTCAACCTTCGCACCTTCTATGTCATCTCATCATGCTAATACCAACTAGCACACTCAGACAACCGCTCGAATACCCAGCCGCCCTCCTCACGAAACGTGTTCGCCCCCCAGAATTTCTGTACATCGCGGTCGACGATTTAAGCGGCAGTGGCCTTGCTGCATCGCAAGATTTCAGCTACGATGAATTTACCAAGCGAGGCATCGAGGCGCACTTATCGCACAAGACCCCGACCCCCGCAAAATCGAGCTTCATATCTGCATATGAGAAAGAGGAAGTAGCGCTCAGATATTCAGCGCTTCCGTCGCCGTGGAAGGGGAAGGGGAAGGGGAAAGCGCGTTCCGGCAAAGCCATCAAGGTAACCATCGACATGGGAGGGCTTGTGCCCGGATGGATGACTGTATCAACGGGCATCCAGATCCCGGTATGGGTAGAGGAAGGGCCGAGACCTGCAAAGGCGGGCTTTGAAATTATGCTATGGATGTGTCTTGAGGAGGTGAAGGTCGTGCTAGGACTGAAAGAGAGCGATGGGGAGAGGGGTGAGTGGCTTGCGTGCGGATATGTGCCCCAGGAGAGGATTGTTGCCCATGTCGCGCTGCCGGGTGTTAAGCCTGTGGACAGAGTAATCTATGATGATGAGAAAGAGGAAGCGGATAAGCTGGCGAAAAAGGATAGACGGAGATTGGTGAGAAAAAAGGCGAGAGCGAAGGAAGATGCAAAAGCAAAAGAGAAGGGAAAAGCGAAAATAGATGAGGCTGATGCTCGCAGTATACAGCCCCCTCAAATTCCCGTCCGGAAGAGCTCTCTACGATCGACGATGCTCCACATCAGTCAGCAAGACACCCTTACAAAGCTGAAGATGACAACGCGCGACGCGACTCTTTCCCTAACTAACCCCGACCCGCATCGTGCATCGTCTCTGTTCAAATACGCGTTACTAGTGGCGCACGAGAAGCGACTCACGGCCGAGGAGGCATGGCTCTTGCAAACGGGAGCAAGTTCAATGCCAAGTCGGCCGCCCAGTAGCAGACGTTCGATCGATAACGGAGATAATGGTTCGGTTCAAGATTCCATGGATATCGAAAGCGCGGGCAGACGGTTGCGCCGGGGAGGTAGACGCCATCACGTACCGGATCTCGATACGATACCGGAGGATCCGAGATTGACAAGATATTCGTCTGGACATGAACCACAACAACATGGTTCATTTGAACAAAGGGGCGAAAGCTCAACTGGGAGACGAGAGAGGAGCGGTGCACGGCGTGAACCGACATCACAGACCGATAACCACATGGTACCAGCAGACGCTCCGCGTACTGGAAGATCCGCAGAACCACCGTCACCTCAAACCCCTTCGCGCCTCCAAAACCAGACACATGGTAAATCCAAAGAAGCCAGTGAGCGATCAACGATTCGCCGACCACGCCGCGAAATTCTCGAGGAACTTCAATCAGACGAAGACTCCGTGTTGCGAGAATACGCACGCGTCTGTCTCGGAGAAGAAGAAGAGAAAGAAGAACAACCGTCCCCTCCCCCTTCCGCTCCCACCGAAACATCTCAAAATAGCTCAAATATCCGTCCCTCACGATCCCGTCGCTCAACACCCCGGATTGACCTATGCTCCTCCTTCTCTTCTTCTTTTTCTTCTTCTTCTCCTCCTTCCTCTTCCCTCGACTCTATAATCGAAGATTATACGCATATTGATGTCAGCGATTCAGCAGAAGAAGAGGATATTAAAGTGCAGAAGTATACATCACGTATTCCAAGGGCGCCTATCACGCCGCAAAGTCTGAGAGAGAGAGCGTCGTCGCGAGGCGAGGGGTTCCGGGCTAAAGGTAAGGCGTGGCGGGAGGAGAGACTAGAGCAGCAGGCGAGGATTGCTTCGCTGTCGATCGAACGGCAGAGGCAGGGACAGGAGATGGAAGGGAAGAGGGACGGGGATAGCGACAGGGACAGGGACAGGGATAGGGATGTGTGGAGTGATGCTGGACGGTGAGGAGGGGAGTTGTAGTATCCGCATAGCTTGGCTAAGTTGCTTTGCTTGCTCTCTAGAAAAGCCTCGATATTGTTATATTTTTTCGCTGTTACTACCCAAAGTTGGTAATCCTACATTACCCTTACGATACTGAGAAGTTCACAGCGCAGAAAGTATTTCTCCTAAGCTAATAAGACAACAACTTTTAAAGAAAAAACTCCAATCTGTCTCTTTCCTATAACGCTTATTTATCTAATTTAGTTACTACGCTACGCGTGTCTCGATCCCCAAAGCGTACCTCTGCAGAAGGGGCCCAGCGCCGTCGCGATCGAGCAACATGACGTCCCCAACTAGTCAGAAGTTGGCACGAGTTGTCCGAATCAAGTTTTACTGCCAGATGCGACTATTTCCAACAGATTATAGCAAAAGTTACTGCTTTGAGGAAGACAAGGAACATGTTGGGATGGGGGATGACGATTGTTGTGGAAAGTGAAAAGGTTGGTGACGTGAAGCGGATGACGTCGGGCCATCCAATTGATCCAACAGGGCAAAACTCACGGCTCACGAACAAAACGCTTCTGGCTTTGCCGATTATGAAAACGGATTGTGCGAAACAAACCACCTACACGCTGCTTACCTACCTACCTACGCATGATAGCGATCCCATGTGCCAGGGAAACACAACACTTCTCTCCAGAAAAGGAGTTGATAACATCATCCAGCGCCCTATCATCGTTTCGTTGCTAGGCTATGAGGATAATGTCTTGTACCTATTGATCTGGTTTGCCTTGACATGCATATTAAAACGCAGTAGATTTGCACGCACGCTAGGCATGTGCATAAGGAAGGTGCACAAGCAGCATGGGTTATATTTGCCTGGATGTGAAAAATTGGGTTGAAAGCTACGTTGTACATACGTTGACGGCCAACGATAAAATTTCGTGGTGCCTGTAGCATGCCCGACGCATTGTAACCTCGGCTTCCAATAGCCCTCACTGACTTGGATGTCACAAATTCTTTCTGTCCGGCTCCCACATCGCGTCTGTCCCCGTTGCGTCGTGTGCCGTGGGACGAGGTCTCGGGGCGTGCTCTGCCCTCGAGACTGTGAGATAGCTACCTTGGTCTTCGTTGCAGATGCCGCCCAATTCCTAACCGTGTCTTGACCGTCTTGATGCTGTGACTCTAGCATAAGATGTGTGAATAGATAAGTCGTGAAAACAATGAGCTTCCGTTGCGCTTTCATCCAGGCGACGAACTAGTCAACCCCCCTTGGTACGCGCTCGCAAAATCCAACTGCCCCAGCTGACCATTGGCCTGATCGATCTCCTTATTCAAATCTTCCAAATTCAGCGCCAAGCTTGATACTTCGTCGAATCTCCGGTGTCTGGTGGCATCGGCGACCATTTCCGAGACCATAAATTTCTGTTCCTCGAGGACGATGAGTCTTTCCCGCAGTTCCTTCTCTTCTGACTCCATTGCCGACACTTCACTGCTCACTACACTGCCAGTGGACTGGTTGTTATATTTAATAGACGCGAGGGCGCTTCCTCCGTTTGGACGTCCTTGGGGAGCAGCGTGCTTCAGAATCCTCGGTAACGATCGCAATGGCAGCATATGTAAGCTCAGGAAGCTGTAGGCCTGCTGATACACAGCCTTTTGTAAACGCTGCTGTGTTGGCGAGTCCGTAGGTAGGTCTCGTATCCGCTTTGCAGCGACGTCGAACTGGGCAAAGCCATCCATCAGTCTCTTCCGTACTTTCGTAGCGTCGGACAGCTGCTGCGGCGTGGGAGATTTATCCGGGTTTTGTAAAGCTTGCAGCAGCTTGTGAAATCGAGGCAGAAGTAAGCGAATGCCTCTCTCGAACTGCGCAAGGTTCTCGTATGAGCGCTGATCTTTCGGCTTATCGGCAAGTTCGCGCTCAAAGTCGCCTCTAGAGAACAGAGTGTGCTGGCAGTCTTTGCACATGCGGACGTCAATGCTCATCTGACCGACAGGCTTCTCAGTCTTCTGTATATCTAGATGAGGTGAGTAGGCGCATATAATTGACAGTGGCGCGACCTACCTGCAGCAACATTTAGGCCTATCTCGGTCGAACATTCGGTCTTGGGGTCGCTGCAGACCACGCGACCGCACATCCGGCAGTGGTGTCTTCTAAACGTGTAGGTGGAGAACTCCTGTTGGCAGAACGGGCAATTGGTGACGTTCGCATCTTCTTCCCATGTGATGATGGACTGCTCTAAGGCCTTGCGCTGATTCTTGGCGCTAGATAACGAAAACCAGCTCCCCGAAGACTGCGTCTCTTCCAGTGGCGGCGGGTTCGCGAGAAGTTGTGTCAGCTTGGTGAGGCGTTTCTCCAACCTGCTAATCTCCATGCGCTCCTTGTCCACCCTCTTTCGTCTGATGGCGGCGAAGTCGTCGAAGTGGTTGCGCTCGAATCCGTGGTGGTCGTTATATCCGTCTCTCGACTTGTAGCATGTCTCGCACACTCGACACCAGATGCCCCTGACGGGTTCGTGCTTCGCCTGCCGAGAGAGCTTCATCTGGTACATGGTGTGCTCCTCGCAGAACAGCCGTCCGCACTGCCTGCAATTCACTGCCGGTTGGCTCCCGCCCAGTGCCATTCCTGAGCCTGTTATCGGCCTTGCGCAGAGCGGGTCCGCGCATGTGTCTCGGTATGCAAGTCGCTGCCAATGTGCTCGTGTGACTTCCTCCTCCGGGTCGCGGCGGACTGGGGCGGGTTCGTGGGCGATGTGGGTGGTGTGGGTGGTGTGGATGGTGGAGCTGCTGGCGGCGTGGGCTACCTGGGGCGGCGTGGGCGCATCGTTCGATTCGAATACGTCGAGGCCCTTCAGCTTCTGGTTCAGAACGGCGAGCGGCTGGAACTTCTTCGCCTTGTGCATCTGGGCCTCGAACCAGCTCTTGACCTCATCCTGCTCCTCGACTACCAGGTTCTGGTGGTTGTCGTCGAGATGTCTAATACTGATTAGGGCTAGCATATTGTGCGTGTGTCGAGGAGCAGTACCTGTTCAGTTGTAGCAATGTCACCTGCCAGATCAGCTCACTGTAGGTACTTCAGGCAGGTGCTAGGAACCCACCATTTCCTCGTTGCATATCGGGCACACGAGCCGACTAGAAGCACTTGCCGCTGCATTGTCACTCGGTCCCAGCAGCACCTTGCTGCCGATGTCCTCCCTCGTCTCGGTCGTGCTGGCTGGGCTATGTGACGTCTGCGAGCTCAGCGACACGGAGCTTTCCGAGGGCGACAGCAGACT
Source organism: Clathrospora elynae (assembly GCA_010015635.1). Lineage (NCBI taxonomy): Eukaryota > Fungi > Ascomycota > Dothideomycetes > Pleosporales > Diademaceae > Clathrospora > Clathrospora elynae. The sequence continues at coordinate 113,752 of ML976037.1, forward strand.
CGCATTGCGACGGTGGACGGCTGAGGGCTGCTGTGAGGCAGCGGGCGACAAGTTCCTCCCGCTCCCCAGCACGCGGCCGCCGCCTAGGGACCTGCGGGAGGCCATGGATAAAAGGTATCGAGGGATATCGATATCGTGATCGATCATCGACCGGTAGCCTTGCGCGCGGGTCGGGGGGCCGCCAACGTGCTATGGCGCTAAGGATTCCTCTGCAGGGCTGGGCTGGGCTGACGGCATCTTGGAACGCGCTCCAGTTCCGCCGTCGTACCAGAAGTATTAATTTCTGTCGCCGCCTATCAGCATGGCCGTGGTTTGTGTCGGTGAATAATCATAAGCTTATGCGACCCCGGACTGCATTCAGCCCGGCGGTCCTTCTTTTGTGAAGTCTTGGCAATGACGCGATGCTTTGATATTCCATCTCCGCGCTGCATGCTTTCTTCTCCGCAACATCCGCTCCACCATGAAGGGACCCTACCCCGAGATTCAAGGCGGCGGCTCTCTGATATTGGCATGGCAGATACGTAATAAGCGTGTGCTGGTGGTCGGAGGCGGCGAGGTAGGTTCCATCTATAATTGCTCCCCGTGAAGTATTGACGGTTGACAAAGTCCAGGTCGCTGCTGGCCGCATCGTGAATGTGCTCAATGCCGACGCCAAAATCACTCTCGTATCGCCGCGCGAAGGCCTCAACGAGGAAGTAGCCTACAGGATAGAGCAGAAACAAATCGACTATGTCGACCGCAAATTCGAACCCTCCGACCTCGATGGCGTTGATATGGTCCTCACAGCCGTGGACGACCCGGAGGCGTCGAGTCAGATATACAAGCTGTGCAAGGAGAGGCGGATAGCAGCGAACATCGCCGACGTACCACCCGAGTGCGACTTCTACTTTGGCAGCGTGCATCGTGATGGGCCGCTGCAGATCATGGTCAGCACGAATGGTAACGGGCCGAAACTAGCAAACATCGTGAGGCGGCAAATCGCTGCTAGCCTGCCCTACAACATCGGAAATGCCGTGCAACAAGTGGGCATGCTACGGAAGAAGCTGAGGAAGGTTGCTCCCTTAATCGAAGAGGGGCCAAAGCGGATGCAATGGTGCGTTGACAGACGTGAGTGCGTGAAGATAGCGGCTGACCACATACAGGATGTCTAGAGTCTGTGAACAATACTCCCTTGATGATTTGTGCTCCCTGACAGAAGAGGACATGGAAATGCTGCTAGGCTTCTACAAGCCTGGCACTGTGCCCAGCCTCGAGGAAGTGCGACTGCAAGAAGCTGACGGAGCATACGATGGACCCTTCTTGATATAACTCGCATATACAGCATATGGCGTTGGATAGGCACGGCGCAAAGTCGCAGGGGTAAGCAGGAGTTGCGGAGACATCCTGTTCCAATTTGTCTGTATATCAATTGCATATTCTGCCACTCGTCTTTTTGCATCCCATCTCTTCCCAAATGTCATCGGCCAATCAGCGCAAGTTGGCCCGAGCTTTGAGCTTGCTTGCACTTTCCCTGTTCGTCAAATGTTTCGCGTCCTCCACACCCACATCAACATCACTTTTCACACTTTTCAATACAATTGAGGCTTGGTCACGACCACTGAAGGACGCCATGGATCTGGCTCAACGTCCACCGTACGACACCGTTGACTTCAAAGCACTCACCAAGAACGACAAAGAGTTCAAGGCAATATGGCAGAAGACGTCCGGAAAACTTGACTTCCAAGATCCCGAGGCTATCCAAGCTCTATCAAAAGCGATCCTGAAAGTACACTTTGGTCTCCAACTTGACGTTCCAGACGACCGCCTATGCCCGCCAATTCCGAACCGCTGGAACTACGTGTCATGGATACAAGGCCTCATTGACTCTACATCGCCGGACTACTCGGGCAAGTACGACTCAGGTCGACAAGTTATTGGTCTCGACATTGGTACCGGAGCATCCGCAATCTACACTATGCTATGTGTGAAGTCACGCCCAGGCTGGACAATGTGCGCGACAGATATCGACAAGAAGAGCTTCGAATCAGCAGCATGCAACCTCGCTCTCAACAACCTCATGACACGCACCAAGCTCCTTCAAACCACTGAGCTGAACCCTCTCATTCCTTTCGCAGCCCTCGGCGTCAGCCATCTCGACTTCACCATCTGCAATCCGCCCTTCTTCACCAACACGTCCGACATGCAATCAAGTCTCAAAGGCGAGGGCAAGGGCTGGAAGCCTAACGCTATATGTACGGGCGCAGAGAACGAGATGGTTTGTCCTGGTGGCGACTTAGGCTTCGTGACCACGATCGTCAACGAGAGCCTGGTGCTTAAGGAGAAGGTACAGTGGTATAGCAGCATGCTGGGCAAGATGGATAGCGCAAAGGCGGTTATAAATCTTTTGAAGAAACACGGGGTCACCAACTGGGCTGTGGGTGTCATTGAAGTAGGATCAAGCACAAAGAGATGGATCGTCGCATGGAGCTTTGGAGATCTCAGGCCGAAAAATGTAAGTGACCAGTCGCTTATGATGTTTTTTGAGCGTTAAAAGCTGGTGCTGACGTTTCACAGAGCATTGCGCGTATCGAAAAGATGGCCAATGAGTACTTACCTTTTCCCACGTCTTACCCTATCCCTCTTCCACCCTCCGTCAACCCGCAAGCTGCCAAAGACGCGATAAACACGCAGCTCTCGTCACTTGATCTCACCTGGACCTGGAATCCCGAAACCTCAACTGGCATCGGCGAAGCTAGTCAAAACGTCTGGAGTCGCTCCTACCGGCGAGCATACGAGCGGAAGCAAAGGGAAGGGCTTGTGGACATGAAAGAAGACTCTGAGCGAAAGACGGAGTTGGCATTCAGGATCAAGGTGGTCGATCTGGCACGTGAGGCGACAATCGAATGGTTACGAGGGAGTGATCAGGTACTCTGGGAGAGCCTCTGCGGGCTGATTCACCGACACTTCAAGAAGTCTTGATTCCTAAGATTCGGATACATTCCCTGTTCGGAGTTCGCAATTTCCCGCGGGAATGGATCATGTGAAAGGGCTCTGCGGTGGCGGCACATCAGCAGGGTGTCAGCTTATGCCACCACCGTCGACGCAACCGCATACTCCACACGAAACGTCGGCAATTACAGCAAACGATATAGTCCCTCGAAAAAAGCCATGTATGTACAAGTTTATCTTCTCTCCTCCATCGATCTGCGACTTTTCAACAAGGTTCATGCCTTGAATATTTCTTCAAACATGTGCGAATACACCTATGCCACGCTGAAACAGAACAGGCACGAAAAAATATTCTCAACATTCAACCTTGGCTCTTGATCATGACATCTTCCTCTGAATATGCTTTGGTTTTGCTAGTATATAATCCCACACCTATCCATCCATCCATCCATACACCTCGACTACTCAGCAAACCGCACAATTACCTACCTCTACTCGCACACTCAATACGCCAATCATGCATTTCGTCCTCCTTCCTCTTTGCGATTATCGCAGGCACCCACGCTGGTACGCTTCCCGTCGCCGTTGCCTACGAATCTTACCTCCTCATGCCTGCATGTGGTGGAATGAGTGCAGATGGGATGAGTAACCCGTAAGTTCCCTATCAGGGAGTAGGAAACATGGGTGTGGAAACTGAGCTATGTGTAGGAATGGTGGGCTTTTCTATTTGCTACGCAAGGAAGGAACTGTACGCAAAGGGATAATAAAGATGGGTGGGCTTGGGAGATGGGAGGTGAATGGGAGTGACTAGGTGGTGTAGTAGGAGCGTGTGTGCTTGGATTGGAGGAAGGGAGGAAGGGAGGGCGATTCAGTGATTGGATATTGGTAGTAACCAGCCGATCGGACACGCACGTAAGCAAATCTCATTTCAATCTGTACTCTTTCATTTCCCTTGTCTCGATAAATTGCTGCTCATTCTCCAAACTACTTCGTTGTCTCTCATCTGCAGTCCATGTTCGCAGATGAGCATCCCCTCTCTCAAAATGATGACGATAACCACGCCAGAAGTGACTCGCTGGTGCCAGACAGCCTAGTGTAGCGAAAACACACCCCACACTTAGATAATTGCTTCGTTCCAGAACAGGTTCTTGTCAATCTCCTCGGCACAACCCATGGCTAGCGGCGGCGCATCACGCTCTGGCTTCCTACCCGCACAGAGAGGCTCCGGCCTGCCATCATCCCTAGCACCTGCGCCTCGACCTCCCCGACCACTGCCGCGTCCCCTAGTTCCACGTCCACCGCCACCGATGCCCCAATGTCCACCACGTCCACCGTGTCCACCCATCGGCTGCCCATTCATAGCAGCGTCAGCGGCCCGATTCTGGCGATGCAATGTACCCTCATGCAAGTCGCCCTTGAGCTCCTCACGGCCATTGGCATCCCGCGTCGTGTGCTGGAAAATACTCCACTGGAAAACCTGGTTCTCGAAGCCCCTGGGCGCGCGGCCGGCGTGGATGATGACGGGCTGCTGCGAGTTGAGGGCGTAGTCGCGGTCACCGGCTGCAGCGGTATCGTGGTCGAAGCGCTCGATGCCGAGGTCGGCAAGCTCGACGGAACCGTGGTAGAAAGTGGCGGGCTTCTTGTCGGAGGAGTCGTTGGCGATGTCCTTGGGGCTGCCGCTGGGATTACCGTTGGGGTTGCCGTTGGGTTTGGACATTGTGAGGTGTTGGGGTGTACTGCTCTTCTCCAACTGTTTAATACCCATGCTGGCGAATTGGGGGTGAGAAAACACTTACAAGAGATTGTAGAATCGGTCGTAGTTGTGTTGTGTTGGCTTGAAGCTGTGTTTAAATCAAGATGAAGTTCTTATGATGACTGGAGCTTGTATAAGCGAGCCAATAAAGTGGGTAGATATGGTTCTGAGGTTGGAGTCGCAGCTGCTACTCGGGAAGCGCAACGCGCTCTCACGTGGCCATGATGCTCCACCTAAACATGACAATCCGGCAGCACAATATTTGAAGGCAGCAATGGGATGCACGCAAACAAATACACACCGAAGCAGAGGTCATGAGAAGGAGATCGCAAGCAACATGTCACCACAGTGGGCCCGCTGACTCATCGTTCTTGCAGCAGCCTGGACGTGCTCGCAAATCCCTCAGGCAAATTTATGGCTGACAGACAAAATACATGAAATTGAGAGTTAGATACGCGCAAAGAAGATTAGATTTGTACCGCAGATAGGCTCATACGAGCGCGCACAGCGAGAAATCTGCCAACGTCCCCTTGGCTAAGCAACGAATGATAGTAGTACCTGGAGGCACTCACGGCTTCATTTAAGCGCTTTGTCCATTCTTCACTTCCAGTTTGTGTTCGCTCGTAGGGGACAACATGCTGTACATACTCTTTGGATTGTGTAGCACAGCGGTAGCACATTACGCAAGTGGCGTTTCTGCACGCCTGAAGCTGCCCTGCTTTGAAGGGGAAAACACTAGGAGATGATTATGATGTGAGATTGTGCAAGACGAAAGAGGGAGATAGTTTGATCATAAGCACAAACCATACGAAAGGAAACGTTACCCGGCAGCAGATCCGGCAGCCAGCCGTAGTGAGATCCAGTGCAAACATCCGCAGTAAAGATGCTCGAAATGCAAACTGACTATGCCCGTCCGCAGATGTAACTGCAGTATCCTCAGTATGTGAACGCCTCTTCGACAAAATCAATACTCCGAATGCCAACCCTACGCCTCACAGCCGCCCTGACACTGTCATTGAAGCCACCCGGGCCACACACTGAAACAACCATAGCGCCAACCTGTACCAGAACCTCTTCATCAACGACATCTTGCACCTCGCACCTGTTTGACCTGACATCCAGATATACGGGTAGTGACGAGATCGCCAGCTCAGTCTCTGCCATTCTCGAAACGTGAAGCCGAATGCGAACTACTTCGCAGAAGTTCTGCATTGCCGCGATTTCTTCCAGCCAGGGCTGGATCCATTCAAGCACTTCGATGTTGGTGATGCACCAGACGAGCAGGATATTGTGTGTGGCGGCTGTGCTACTGTTGTGTGCCTCCAAGAGGTGATGTACAAAGGACAGTTGGTGTGTGATACCCACGCCAGCGGCGAATAGCACGACGGTCCCGTATGATTCGAAAGAGCGATAGCCACCATATGGGCCCTCTATAGCGCCCCACTGTTGCACTTTGTCGCCCTTTGATTGCAATGCCAGCTTGTAGAGAGATCGGGTCATTCCTGTGCGAGCGCGAACAACACACGATATCGTGGTTGCCCCCCGTCCAATCCTACGATCGTCGATAGTGGAAGGAAGCTTTTCCGAAGAAAGCTTTGCGTAACCGGCTGACTGATACCATGCAACAGAGAAAGGGTGTGACGACCACAGTGCGATTTTTGGCAGGTAGATATGCATGTGTGTTCCTGGACTCGCGTTCCACGATCGGGGAAGCACAAATGTGACGCAAGTTGCCTCTCCAGGTAGAGCCTCCAGGGTGACCTGAGTCCATATTCGGCGTCTCCAAGAGAAGTTGTAAAAGAGTATACGCGTTATCCGGATCAGGGGTTCTAATGCGAGAAGGCTGATGACCAGGTAAATCCAGGGAAGCTGCGGAAGTGCATGCTTTGCCAGATGAAAGTAGATGCCGGATATTGCCACGGCTATGCCGATTCGATGCAGAGTGATAAATGTCTCGTAGAACGCGTGTCGTATCGGGCTGAGGGAGTGGATCATGGTCAATAGGAACGCAATGAAAGCTGTCAGACCCCAACGGTACGAGATTGAGTGTTGCAAAATCCAGGCGACGCTGTGCCAGCCGCCTCGTCCGTCGTAGGTGACCTGGAAGGCGTTGTACATGAAGGCAAAAACATGGGCGATGGACTCTAGGACAACCAGTCTCGCCATACATCGATGGAAAAGATTGAATGTGTTGTAGCTGACCTGGAGAATCCCGATAAGTGGGTTGTTACGAAGGGCGAAAAGCACCGTAAATATCAGATTGAAGGCTGCAAGAGCACCGCATCTTCCACGGAACTCTGCAAACATCTGGGCGCGAGGCTGATCAGGGATGGCCACACAGTACGCGATGTTGCTAAGGAAATATACAGCAATGATGGCCAATTGAGGGCGGGTTGGGAGAGTGACCATGTGAGCAGCGCTAGAAGATCCCAACTCGTGGTGTCGATTTGTCCAGACAGGCGCGTACAGGAACTGTTGTTTGAGTGACCCCCAATACGAGTACCGGTCTTTCGTCCAGAATTTATTTCCTCGACACGAAGTGTTCACCGAGATCCGGCGTCTGTTATTCCGCATAGTAGTCATGATTCGGAAGCAAAGTGAAAGTGCGACTGGTACCAGAGCGGTTGCGATGAGAATGTTGACGAAGAAGTAGTTCGACGGTTGATCCACACCCGTAAGGCCATGGCTAAACTTGAATGGATCGTGGTTCGATGGTGAGGAATCGGCGTGTACCTCGTCGATATCTGGTACGTATGCCGAGTTTGATGGGTCGAGGGCTACAGAGATGTACATTGCTCGTCGACGGAAAGGTCGTCTTGGCTTTCCCATGCCAGTCCCAACCTGTCAGACGAATTAGTATGAACCTCAAACTCTGCTTAACAGGTCTGTTACCTTGATGAGTATGTTTACAGTGGTGTTGTCAGGGCCCGCAAAGATGAGATAAGTTGAGACTCAGTCGGAAGCCAGAGTGTCTAACTGCTGAGAAGTAAGGAGATTGTGTGTCAGGGACCAAGGTTAATTCTTCCAATAATCTGCTGGCATTGTCTTGATTTGATGTCTAACTAAGATTGTTGTGATAGAGACGGATTCATAATGTGCGGCGAAAGTTTGAAGTCCAGTAGCCGACGTGGAGGTAGTGCGAGGTCAGCAGGTCTGCACGACTTCGCCGAAATCGGATCTCTTTTTTTACCTCCTGGTATTTGGTAACGTAACGGCAGAGGCAGGCTAAACTTGCTTCTCGTTTTTGCGTGGCCAGAGAAACCCCGTTGAGGCAACAGTAGTGTCAAAAGACCGAGCAATACTCCAGAAAAACAAGCGAGTCTTGTTAGGGACGAGACAATATGTTGAGATCTCCGTTTCCACGACATCTACCGCTTGCTTGTACCCAGTGGCTGCGCTTCATGCATCTAGACTGCTAGCTGGTGTGCTCTATGTAACATGCGTACCTAGAACGAGCCTGATCCACTGCGCAAGATGCGAGTACACGAGCAACGAACAGCTTAATTAAAGATAACACTTACGGTGTCTTTGGCAATATTTTATGTTAATATCCTACCCCCGTATTCTTACGGCGTGATGTGAATCTACATCTTGTCAGCTACTGCACTGGATCGCAAAAATGATGCTACACATGTCGGCGACGTCGAAGCCAGGGTGTTTTGATCCTCCTCGGTTAGACTCCGCAGATGCTATTATCGTGATGAAGGAATGCAATGGTTGCAATGCCTCGAAAGTTAGGCCGACGACGATGAAAGGGATCAAGGTATATACGAGAATCGCGATGAGCAGAACCCGCGTGTATGAGTGCTCACCGTTATTGGCTATTATAACGAAAATGCCGAGCCTTCATCGTGTATGCGACCATAATATGAGCTTCGTTGACGGGGTGTGTATACGACTACACAGGAGATTGCACCGACGTGCGTGTTTTTGGTAATTTTCCGTGGCGAAATGGGCCGACCGCGTTGACCGTGCTAAAGCATGAGACCTTGAAGAGTTTGATGCATTTCCGTATGGCCACCGCAGTCTCAATGGCTTCGGGTTTAAAAACATCGAGATACCTGGAAGGTAAGAGAAGCACCATCGCCTGGAGTGGGGAAGCGGTGACATCACAGCACAAACTCCCGCACCAAATATCACAATAGTTTAAGCGTGAAAGAGAGGTTTGGATAGCCCTGGAGTCTTTTGCGAGTTCATTTTAACAAGCAGAAGATATCCAGGCTGTCTAAATGGAGTTACAGGTATCAAGAGAGGACGCACGAATTGTTACTGCACCGCCCAGCCATCGCGCCAAATCTATCATCTCTTATATTCGCCTGCCAACCCTCAATGCATTTAACAGGGCACCACATGGTTCACGCCAGTTGGTGTGCCGCTCAGCGCTGGCTGGCAATACAATAATAATAATAAAGTCATGAAGGAGCACGAGGAAGCAAAAACATACAACAGCGGGGATTCGCTAGTAGTCACCCACCTAACTACTGGTTCGCCGGTATCTTGCTTAAATAGGGCTGAGCGAACGGGAAGCCTTGCTGCCAAGATCCTATGATCGTATGTGGAGGAAATGTCTCTGCTTTGTGTCTATATAGTGCCGGTACACTGCTTGTATATGGCTGATGAGCGGACAGGTCGTCTGACAATTGGAAGTTCTCACGAGGCTAACGAGGCAGTTTTAATTGCGGCGCAGACATCATTATCTTTTTCCAAGCGACCTCCATATCTCCAACTATGGATATATGCACGGTCATCTATTGCAGCTCAATTCGGTCGGTACTTTCGCGGCGAGGCACGCGGCGAGGCACGCGGCGAAACAACTCCTACGAACCTGGGTATCAACAACAGAGGCTCATTCAAGTACAAGAAACAAGTCGAGATGAGCAGGCCGCCTTTTGTTTCCAACACACATGCGACGTTGATGGCGTTTCAAGGGGTACAGGGACGGAAAACCAACGAAGAGACCCAACGGGAGACCTTGCTGCCTCGTTTCTTGGGAACATGTTTGCTGCCTGTCTCTCCGGATCAGCAGGCATTACGACGGCACGGTTTCAAAACTTATGCGAAGCTGCGCCTGGCCCCCGCCTTACAGCAGACTGTTGGTGTTTTCCGCGACGCGAAGCTCTTGGTTGGACAAGAGACGCGACACCAACACAATAACCCAAATCACAGCCTATGAAAGCGCGGATAAGTCTACGCCTTGCTGCAAACGTGCCGCAGTGACAAGTCGGTAGTTCGGTGGCGGATATTTGAAGCCCCGCGCCCCTGGCAGATCATTACGGCGTCCGACCTTGGCGCGGAGGTAACCGTGCTCCCCTGAAATACATATAATTTCGGTCACGGAATGTCGCGGGTCGGCACAAACACGTACACTTCTTCTTGTGCCTGGTGCTCCCTCCTTGCTTCTATAAACTTTGTTTTTCATACGTCGCTTCCAATCTCCTTACGCGCGACCAACTACACACGCAGGTCCGTTTATCAATACAACTATCGGGCTTGTTTTCGTTCGGGCCAAACAGTCGCTCGGTTTCCCAACACTCAACTACAATCTTGACGACGATAACGATGTCGTCCTACCCACCACTATCCCCCACCGGGCTCCCCAGCTCCCCGCGAGCGAACCGCCAAATGCAGATGCTGTCTCCACTCGACACATCCTTCTCGTCGAATGAATCACCACCACCACCATACTCGGCCTCATCCTCATCAGAAAAGCGCACACCAAAACTCATCGACATCTTCGCCAACGCTACCATCCCCCTCAGCCCAACGTCGTCGACATCCAGTTCTCCAAACAAAGAGAACCCCTACGAGGGCCTCGAACCACGGAAGCGCAGTGGCTTCGCTCGCCTGTTTTGTTGCTTTGGGAGGGAAGAGAGGGCGCGACGGAGAGTGGAGAGGAGCTTGGAGTTTGAACAGGTTGGCAGGGATTGTCATTGGACGGAGTACTAGGGAGATGCTTGGGGATTCGAGATTCCTGTAAGGCTGCTGGAATACCCGTCTCACCTCTTGTTGAAGTCTTCCCGCACCGGACCGACAAAACACTCGAGATGCGCCATCATCGACATAACATCGTCACCACGACGTTTTCTTTGTACATACCTTTTACTTTTCTTCTCGGACTGTGTCCTTGCTCTTCTTCCACCGTGCACTAGACTTGAAACACGGCTCTTATCTAGCGAAGGCGTTGGGGTTATTTGTGTCTTCCATTTAGGTGGCACCACATTGGGATTTTTGCGACTGAAGAACGTACTTGGAATACCTAGATTCTATTCACTATAGATGATACCAATACATGTTCGAACTCATAACTTGGCACGTCCTTTCCTTCTTCTTCCTACCCAGATCCCTCCTCCCCATCTCCTCAAGCTACATCTTCCTCGAACCTTCCAGCTCCTTGGTATCAACGTCCCCATCTCGCTCAGCAATCGCCCATATGTCTCATTCACCACATCCTGCTGCCCCGCCATAGCGAACTCTCTAACATCACACCTAATTTTAACGCACTGAAGCGGCACCACGTTCACCCTCTGCACCCAATCCCTCATCCACTCCAACTAACCCTCCACCATCTCTTCCGCATTAGAAAACTCGCGCGTAAAGCAAACATTCTCATTCTCGATACACTGCGGCTGGGGACACCAACTAACAGTGAACTCTCTCAGTTTGGGGAAATACGCAGAAAGAGTATGTGTATCGCGTAGGATGTGCAGGAATACTCCTGTCCAGTGTTGATAAGTCGATGAGGAACGGATGTCTGCGCATCCTCGGCTGACGGAAAATTGGTTGCGGGTTGTGTGGTCGTGTTATTTGCAGAAGCTGTCGGTTTTGTATTTGGTGCTGGTGAGGAGGGGGCCTAGGGCGGCTTGCAGTTCGCTGATCGCGGATTTGTCGTTGCGATGAGATTCCACTCGATCATCTGTGACATCCATTGTGTCTATCATGAGGTTCTCGAGGATTCCGTGTGTAGTTGGTAGGCCGCCATACGTGTTCTCCCTCTTGGGCTTTGAATTGTTCATATAGAGTTGATAGAAAGTTAATCAAGTTGGATACGATGCATACAGGTCTGTAATGCTAGCGGCAACGGTACTTCGTCAGTCAAAAGCATTTAGTAACGGCGATACTTTGTAGGCGCTCCAGGACAAGACTAAAGCCCGACTTGGCCCAACTCGACTCGCCAGCAGAGACTACTACGGGCCCAGAAGCCACAGAGTTGGATTGTAAAGAAAGCGAGCAAATGAGATCGAAAATAATAAAGTAAACCTGGCAGATATTACAGCTGCATAGGCCACTGCCTGCCTCGGTAGGCCTGAAATGGGTGCCCCCAACTATCTGCGAAGATTTTTGCATCTGCTGAAGCGTCATGTTCTTTCTGCCGCAAGTATCTCATAATGATTAGTCTTGCGCTGCGATTCCATGTGAAGATGTAAACTTCATCACCCCGCGGGAGGGGTAGAGAGCTCCAATTTAGGTGAAGGCGGATGTCAGCCGTAGCTCCGACAACCAGCCGAAGAAGCACTGACGTTGACAATTCGCAAAACCTCTGCGCAATCTTTACACCGCCAATCTCATCCAACCCGACCTCACCTCCCTCCATCCATCATACACATCATGTTCGCTGCCAGGCAAGCATTCTCTCAGGCCCAGCGCCGCGCCTTCTCGGTCTCGGCCCGTCAGGTATGCATGTTCCCGGACACGTCGATTGCTTTTCTTGGAGGGGCGGCGTAGCTTCAATGGGTCGCAAATGAGGCGGTGGATTGGCAAATGATATAAAAAATACTAATTAGGAGTGCTGTAGTCATCCAAGGTCACCGTTCTCGGTGCTGCCGGTGGCATTGGCCAGCCCTTGTCGCTGCTCCTCAAGCTCAACCCTAGGGTTACCAAGCTCTCACTCTACGACATCCGTCTAGCTCCCGGTAAGCTCCAACTGAACATCACATGTAATTTAAAAGTGCTAATATACGATTTATAGGTGTCGCTGCCGACATTGGCCACATCAACACCAAGAGCGAGGTACGATATGCTACCAAAAGCCGCCTGCGAGCCACCCGCTGACATACGAAAAGGTTACCGGCCATGAGGCTACTCCCTCCGGTCTTGCCGATGCTCTGAGGGGTGCTGAGATTGTTGTCATCCCCGCTGGTGTGCCTCGCAAGCCCGGCATGACCCGTGATGACTTGTTCAACACCAACGCCTCCATCGTCCGCGACTTGGCCAAGGCTGCCGCTGAGCACGCCCCTGAGGCAAACATCCTGATCATCTCCAACCCCGTACGCAGAAAGAACGCAAAAGTAGATAGGATAGCATATTAACATGAACAGGTCAATTCCACCGTCCCCATCACGGCCGAGGTCTTCAAGTCCAAGGGCGTCTACAACCCCAAGCGCCTTTTCGGTGTCACCACCCTCGACGTCGTCCGCGCCTCGCGCTTCATCTCGCAGATCAGGAACAGCGACCCTGCCAGCGAGAACATCACCGTCGTCGGCGGCCACTCCGGTGCCACTATCGTGCCCCTCCTGTCGCAGTCCGGCTACAGCCTCGAGGGCGAGAAGCTCGAGAGCTACATCAAACGCGTCCAGTTCGGTGGTGATGAGGTCGTCCAGGCCAAGGACGGTGCTGGCTCTGCCACTCTCTCCATGGCCATGGCTGGTGCCCGCTTTACCGAGTCGCTGCTCAAGGCTGCTCAGGGACAGAAGAACGTCATTGAGCCCACCTTTGTTGACTCCCCGCTGTTCAAGGACCAGGGCTGCGAATACTTTGCTTCCAACGTCGAGCTTGGCCCCAACGGTGTCGAGAAGATCCATCCCATTGGCAAGATCTCCGACTACGAGCAGGGGCTTCTAGATGCCTGCGTTGCTGATCTCGGCAAGAACATCAAGAAGGGTGTTGAGTGGGCCAAGCAGAACCCATAGATTTGAGGGGAATTGTGGGTGAATGGTGTACGCTAGTAACGATTTGACTGGACTGGGTTCTCAGGTGTCGGGATCTTGCCATTTCAGCGACTGGGAAATGTGTAGATTTGGGATCTGTACCTTCACACAAAAAAACCACCTTCTCGTATCTATGACTTGGCGAACACACTTCTTTCTGTGCGGTTCTTTTTCCTCGGGTCCTCATATGGACCTGAACATATTCATGCGAGTTGTGCATCGTGGACGCACGAACTGCATTTTGAAAATGATGGAGCTCATCTTGCGGTTGCTACCTATGTCCTCGGCTCCTGCAAATATGCCGGCCATCGCGTCCGTGCATGACCTTGCCTAGCTTTGGTAGCATGTGGGAACTGCGGGGAGCTTCACGAAGCTGCGATGCGAAGCCGAGTACCACTAAACGTCTTTGACATGCGCCGAATAACAGGTGCTGTCCTGGAGCCTGCACTATCTGATAGCACAAATTATCCTGCTGTACAACGTCGGAACGTCGCATCGGTCTAGCGGCATCACATCTCGGACATACGTCACGCGGCTCTGCTCTACCTTTCTCCGAGAACCTCGGCACAAGGCCAGCTCACTCCATTCACAAACACTAGTCATACGCGCGTGCGTGATCATCCCGCCTCGGATCAGCTGGAATTCTTGACCTCATTTCCGTCCACTTCTTCTTTTCCTCGTCCTCTTTAGATTCCTGGTGATGTTTAGCAGAGCTGCACGAGCGCGAGTGCCCGCCTTGATACTTCGCAAACCCATATTACACCTGCACACGTCTAGGGTATGTCATTTGAGGAGGGTCCGAGGTTTATCCAGCGAGTGACTGCTGACATTTGGCTTGCGTGTAGATTGTCGCCATGGCTCCAGCGAGGAAACTGTCGAGTCTGCCAGCGGGTAAGTGAACTGCGTTGTTCTTCACATGCGACTCTTCACTTAAATGAAGTTTGGGACTAACGATGAGCTTCGCAGGCTACAAGGAAGACCACAGCAAAGGCGCCATGCTGCGCTTCGAGGACTCCCTCCCGCGGCTTCCGGTCCCTACGCTCGAAGAAACTGCCAAGCGATACCTCAAATCCGTTCACCCGCTGCTCAGCCAGACCGAATACGATGCGACCACAAAGGCTGTGAATGACTTCGTAGCTCCTGGCGGGCGCGGAGAGACCCTTCAGAAGCGCTTGATCGAGCGGAGAGAGAGGCCAGACGTCAAAAACTGGATCTACGAGTGGTGGAACGATGCCGCATACATGTCCTACCGCGACCCGGTCGTGCCCTATGTCAGCTACTTCTACTCGCACCGCGATGACAAGAAGCGGAGAAATCCGGCAAAGCGCGCTGCTGCCATCGCGACAGCGGTACTGGAATTCAAGAAGATGGTCGACGGAGGCAGCTTGGAACCCGAATACATGAAGAAGCTCCCCATGGCTATGAGCTCCTACGAGTGGATGTTCAACTGCAGCCGCGTGCCAAAGAAGCCCGCCGACAGCAACACCAAATACCCCTTCAAGGAGAACCAGCACATCATTGCCATAAGAAAGAACCAGTTCTGGAAGATCCCGCACGAGATCAATGGCAAGCAGCTGAACACCAGCGAGCTGGAGCTCCAGTTCAAGCGCATATACGAGAAGGCAGAGAAGGCACCCGCCGTCGGCACCCTCACATCCCAGAACCGCGACGTCTGGTCCGACGTCTACCTCAAGCTCAAGGCCTCCTCAGATGTCAACGCCGCATCTGTCGAAGCCATCGAATCTGCCTCTTTCATCGTCTGTCTCGACGATGCGTCTCCAGTCACGCTTGAAGAACGCGCCCACCAGTACTGGCACGGCGACGGCGCCAATCGCTGGTTCGACAAGCCTCTCCAATTCATCGTCAACGACAACGGCACATCAGGCTTCATGGGCGAGCACGGCATGATGGATGGCACACCCACGCACCGCCTAAACGACTACGCAAACCAGCAAATCTTCTCTAACGCACTCCCCTTCGACGACCCCAACATCCGCTCCGACCTGCCGAACCCGAAACCCCTGCGCTTTGAAATCAGCAAGGAGCTGCAGCAGGATATCGACGACGCACAAGCACACTTCTCTCGCCAAATCGGCGCGCATGAGCTTCGCGTGCAGGCATACCAGGGCTACGGAAAGGGCCTGATCAAGAAGTTCAAGTGCAGCCCCGACGCCTACGTACAGATGATCATCCAACTCGCATACCACAAGTTCTACGGCAAGAACCGCCCGACCTACGAATCAGCCGCTACCCGTCGCTTCCAGCAAGGCCGCACAGAAACATGCCGTACCGTATCCGACGAGAGCGTAGCCTTCTGCTCCGCCATGGCAGATGCGGATGCTACAGCCGAGGAGTGCCAGAAGCTTCTCCGCGCCGCGATCGACGCACACGTCAAGTACATCTCTGACGCGAGCGACGGCCGTGGTGTCGATCGCCATCTCTTCGGCCTCAAGAAGTGCCTCAAAGAGGGCGAGGATGTGCCTGCGCTGTACCAAGATCCCGCATACACATACAGCTCAACGTGGTTCATCTCGAGTTCGCAACTGTCGAGCGAGTACTTCAATGGATACGGATGGTCGCAGGTAGTGGATGATGGGTGGGGTCTTGCGTACATGATCAACGAGAACAGCATCCAGTTCAACGTTTGCTCAAAGGGGCTGGGCTCGGTAAGTTACGGTTCAGAAAACGTTGTGGATGGTTGCTAACAGTGAGATAGGACAAGATGAGCTTCTACCTGAGCGAGGCTGCGAGCGATATGCGGGATATCATGTTGCCCACGCTCGAGGCATCGAAAGCGAAATTGTAGAATTCAGGTCCAAGAAGGAGAAGTGCTTGTTCTACAAATACGAAAGCAGAAGAAGGTGCGGTCATGATGGAATCTCGCATTTTTGAAGCATCTTACCTAGCAAGTTGGATTAGAAAGAATACTGTATCGCGTTCATAATTTTTGTGCTGTGCTCGTTCTTGTAAAATCCCTGGATCAATCTGCAGAGTAGGCCCGAACAATGTCCTTTCTTCCGAGTTCCATTCGAGCAAAAACCGTCGTCCGTTTTGTCTGGGCGCCAGCGGGAGGTTTTCCGACGGGCAAAGTGTGGAAGGGGAAGATCGCGAGCTAGCGCTCCATCTTACCTAGTTGCATCTCAACTTACATCACTGTGCGTCCCAAGGCCTATCCCTCTCAAACTTCTCCGCACGACAGCTTCTAGAGGATCCGCCAGAACTGACATTTCTGACCAGGCCCACTTCCCTCCCGGCGGAAAACTTCACAGCAGACATAAGAGTGCTCGTGGCCCCCGAGTCTCCCAAGAGAAAGCCGCGAATCGAATCCTCATAGTTTATGCACGGAACTTATTAGACTACGCCGTTTTCTTATTGGATTGCAAATTCTTAGCAACAAATTGAACTTCTTAAGGCTTTATTGCTCCTCCCTTTATATGCGTTGAGTATATATGATATCCGACTGCCTCCGCGACAACTATTCCTAAGCGACAAGTTTCTACTGCGACATTCTTCCACAGCGACATCTTTCCTCGATCATAAATAGCCATTCATAGCGACACTTCCTGAGCGACATTTTTGCCCAGCAACCTCGACGACTTCTTTGCACCAATTTCCACTGCGACATTAGATCCTCGCGACAAACTTCTTCTACCACACAATTCCAAGCAACAATCTTATCACCAAACCTCAGCAACAAACCAAATCGACATTGTACTTAGCAACGCCACCCCAACACCCATCATGTCTTCCTTCCAACCAGCGCAACCATTCCGCTTTTTCGATCTACCTGGAGAGATTCGCAACAACATCTACGACTTACTGCTGTGCTCCTGGAACAATGAGCTCGAGCAAGCTCCAGACATGATCAGCAAACTGAGCAGGCGACGCCCTGCCTACGCATCAACAGCCCTCTTCCACACCAACAAGCAAATCTATGCCGAAGCATCAGACTACATGATCAAGCGCAACCAGTTCGTTCGCATCACATGCCGAGGTCTGGATGTCAGGAAACTTTTCCTTGCCGAGGGCGTTCCGGTCATCACAACCGACGCACGCAAAGTGAGCCTATTCAACGGCTACGTAATGCACATGACGTTGTCGAAGCCCGCATTCTCGCCTTCGGCATTCCAGTTTGCCGAGTTCGAGATGATGATGCTCCGCGCTGATTTGCCGGTTCTGTGCGCGCAGCTGGATGTCGAGAGCGTCATGGCAGATGCCAATTCCACGACTAGCGAGCACGCCTCTATTCACGCATCCATCAGGTTCAATTGTGCCCACTCTCGCTTTTTCACCACAAAAGTCCAGGAGCGGCTGTTAAACCCTGTTGCGACGCTCCTACGCGGTATACCCAATTTGAGCATCTCAGGCCCCGTCGACACCACCCTGGCTGAAGCTGTGAAGCACGAGATCGCCGGCCCGCGCTGGACAGATCCGGATGCCACATTGGAGGAAATCGGCATGGGGGTTGATGTCGGAAAGCGGCAATGGCAGCAAGACAACATTTACGCTGCCGCAGAATCTTGGGCCTATGCTATGCGCACTCTCGAGCGTATGCGCCATAGCTCGTCCTGGATCGGGCTCCATAAGGTTGGAGGAGAGAAGTTCGTGAATAAGACTGCTGACCTGCACTTTACGCTCAACCTCCTTCACGCGCAGTTTTTGCAGGCCGATATGTCGCGGCATCAGGTTCAGGGACCTTTGGTGCAGCGTAATGGCCGTATCGCCCTCCATCATCTGCACAAGTGCGAGACGGCGAGTGCGCGGTTCGCCCAACACGCTGCCGCTACGTGGACACCTAGCAACCAGCAAACAGCCAAAATGCTCTTCCGCCATGCGAGATGTCTGCGGTTGATGAAAGACTCTGCTAGCAGAGTTAAAGCTGTGACGCTTATTGAAGAGGCCGCCGCGCTGGCTCCTACCGATCTCGCTATCAGAGACGAGAAAGATCTTGTATTTATGTGGAATGCCGAGCTGGAAGAACTGCAGCGCTCAGTGGCTGAGCGGGTCTCTGAGTCGGCGACTGCAGAGAGGAGCTCTGTTTGGACGGTTGTTATAAGTGTTTTTGCTCAGCTGGCGTCGTGAGATGCTGGGTAATTGGCAGAATAGTTGTTTGTTTTACTGTGATGTGATATACCTAGATATTGGATGGAATGTGCTTGTCTTGTTAGTTCACCGAAATCGCAATGTTACGAAACGTGTGGCGGACACTTGATTCTCTTTTTCTTCGGCAATACTGCCCCAGGTGCTTACGTTCGGTCGTTACGCCGCTGTGACAGCACGAGGAGTTCGATAGTGGTCGAATTGAAAAAAAACACTGCAGATACACAAAACAAAGATTCGATAGAAAGCAGCAAGCTAACCCATATATCCGCCAGGCTCAAATTACATTTGAGAAAAAAAAACTCAGTCCCAAAAGCCATGGAAACTGACTATAAGAAATATGACTACCGGCCGGAATTGATCCTCGCTTTTCTCAAAAAACGCCTGGGAAGCCCCCCCCCAAATAGACCCTAATCCCTCCTAATACCAGCGCCAAACCAGCGACTTAACAAATGCAACGTTTCAGCGCACACCCAACGTCGCTCAACCAGCGAGCTCACAACACGCGACATCATAACGATGACTACACCCAATGCACAAATGGCCAATCTCTCTCGTTTCCCACCTTCTCTTGCATCTGCAACACTCCCACACACAAACCGGAATGGGTTCAGCGCCAGGATAGGGAATGAAGGGCATCGCTCCCGAGGGCATTGATCGAGGCATGCGTGTTCTAAAACTTTGCTTCAAGAGCGTCTGCTCTTCAAACCACTTCTTGCCTCGCAGCGGGAGGACAGCTACCTAAGCCTTGCCCTTCTTCGCGAGGTAGTACGTCAGCAGGTTGAGATGTTGCTCCCTGGCGCCAGCGACGGCCTTCCAGAATCCGCCTGCCTCCTTTGCGCCATCTGGGCCTACGATGCGCTCATGGAGCGCGATGCAGAACTCGATATCCGCTTTACGAACATCGGCATCCTGGTCGTCCATGCATCGAACAGCAAGCTTTCCGAGGCGAGAGGTTTGTTCCGGTGACAGAGTGATGTTCTTCGCGCCGCTGATCTCGACAAGCGAGGCTAAGGTGCTGAGCGCCATCGTTGTAGTGCGTGTCGATGCTTGACCAGGAAGGGAAGATATAGAGGACTTGGAGTTAGGCGAGGATGTAGGAGTCGACGCAGGGGTATCTTCAATCAACGACAGTACAGCGTTGAGGCAGTCCAATGTCTGACCGTATTTGACGATTTCATCTGCGGTTGCCTCGAGGTCGATAGCAATATGCGACGTGTTCTCATATTGGGCCTTTGTCTGCAGGATCGTGCGAAGGACGCGCGAGAAGTACTGTCCGGTTTCCTTGCGGTAGAGGGAAAGCAACGCTCGGATCGTTGCAAGAGCCTGAACCTTGAGGTTGACAGCTTTCAGCTGTGGTGCCTTCAACTCCTGGACAGGGGCCTCAAGGAAGTCAAGGCATGCTAGTAGTAGCCTGCCGAAGTTCTCGTCGTTGGGTCCCCAAATCTCTTGATTCGACTTGACCATATCCTGCATACGTCGGAACATGTGAGCTTCCACTGTGCGCCCTTCGATCTTCTTAATACCACTGGCGAGTAGCTGTCGGTTCTTAAGCACTTCAGCATTGTTCGTGTCGTAGCTCTCGGTGTGCAAGACACTCCCAGTGCTGGTCGTCTTGTGATGGCCCCGAGGGCGTTCTTCGTTTCCATTGCCCATGACAATGTCGCTTGATATACTCCCAGTACTCTGTCGACGCTCGTTGCTCGTTTCGTTGATGGGAAGCTCTTCGAGAACAGGCTTGTCCATGTCGTTATCGACGGCAGTAGGCTCCTCGCCAACGAAAGGATCTTCGTACACCCGAACCTCATCTCCAGCATCTGTTCCCCGGGTGCTCGGGCGATCTGGCGACCTAATATGCGGGCTCCGCGTCGAAGACCTAAGGTCAGTGCCGTCAAGGTGACCCATAGACTTTGGACTTCGGAGCATCGAAGCTCGCGGACTGGGTACTGGTAGTCGTCCAGAAGACGAGAGCGATTTAGGGGGAGTGCGTTGCGAGGGTTGTGCTGTCGGTCTCGCTAGGTTCGGGATGACCATGGTGAAGTTGTCCTCGTCTCCTGGTTCAGCAGTGTCGTTGTCCACAATGGCGCTTCCGCCCAGCCCATTCCGTTGTCGGAATGGGATGGTGCCTGCATCATGCTGACTTTGCGATCGAACCCAAGGTTTGACCATTGTTAGATCCTCCTCCTTCGCTGGGCTCACAGTCGGGCTCTCGTGCCGCGAACTTGCGCTAGGGGACTTGCCATGCGTGATAGGTTGACCGATTCTAGACTTACTCCTGACTGGGCTCACGTTTGGGCTATTCTGAGTTTGCGCTCGTGGCCGAGTAGTGCTCTTTGGTACAGCAGGCTTCTTGGCTGTTGTTGCAGCTGGAGTTTTCTCTGGGGTCATGGACGGAGTCACCTTGCCCGGCCGTCGGACAGCATAGGGATCTGCCGTTGCCGGTCGGTTCAACTCTGGTCTGCGAATAGGACGACGAACGGTTCCTGACATCAAGGATCCGGTACCAGTCGAGTTCTTCAATGCCGATTTCGTCGATTCGCCGGACATGGCTGAGGGTGGTCGTGCCGGACCCGAAGACGCTGTTGACAAGTTCGATGCCGTTCTCGCACCTAAAGACTTCGCTGATTGCGATACCACTGGTGAGTAACTTGCAGCAGCAGAGTTGGGACGCTCAGGGACACCTTTAGTAGCCGCTATCTTGGCTCTCCTCTGCTCAGCAATCTTCTCCTTCAACGCACTCCGTGCTGCACCTGCGCCCACTGACTTCGAGAACGGTGCTGTGCTGGCTTGAGAAGAGGAGAGTGTAGAATTGGGGTTATTAGGGTCTTTCTCTAGTGCGGTCTTCTCTCGTTTGTCCAGTGTATCGAACATCCTAACAAATCAGTCAGTGGCTCCTGATATTCATGTGTGAATCAACTTACTTTTCAGCCCTTTTCTGCCAGACCAGAGCGAACGTCCAGTAAGTGCTCCGGTAGGCTTCACGCACCTTGGGGTTCGCATCAGTGACACCCCTCCTAATCAGCGTGTCCAGTGTCTCGAGCCCTCCCGAATGCTCGATATGAGACGTGTGTCGGCGGATCAATGTCTTTACCCAGTTCGCCGAGTGTGTTCGCGGCTGTACGTTCTTGTCTTGGGAGGCCATGGACACATGCTGTAACAGGCGACTGTTGTAAGAAACATTCTGGATGATGGCGTCCACGGTGATGTTTCCGTTTTGGGCAGCGATGTTCTTGGTAGCAGCACACATCTTGATAAAGGACTGGAGCAGAATTTCCACCCAGGGGTCGATCGCAGAGCCGAGTGTCTTCGCAAGCTCCTGGACCAGCTGGCAGCCATTGGTGGACATGGTGGTTCGCAGCGTGTTTGCGACCTTCAGGATGCCGTCCAGCAGCGACTTGATGCCGGCAATGAAGGCACCGTGGAACTCGTGCGGCGCGTTGCCCTTCAGGATGCGCCGCAGCTTGGTGCAGTTCTTGTCTCGCGCCAGCCAGTTCTGCTCGTTCTCGCGGCCTTCATAGTGGGGCGCCATGTCGCGAAAGACGTCTTCCAGCTCGCGCTGTGTGTAGATATGGATGGGGTCCATGACAACCGTCTCGGTGGCAGGCGCTTGTTCCGAGGCAAAGCTGTCGGCGATGCCATGCTCAGGCTGCAGAGTCTCGGCCCGCTTCGATGGGATCGGTCGCGCTACAGGCGCCAGTGGGGGCGGTGGCGCCATGTCTGCGTCTTTGGACGTGGCGGCATCGTCGAGGTGTGCAGTGATGTATGTGGCGATGGCTTTGCGCACATTCAGGCTGACGAGCTGCTTCTTCAGGTTCGCTTTGGCGTGTTCGGGCGCGGGTCTGCCGACATGTCAGTTGCTGCCCTGGCCCAGCCGTACCAGTGCATTGTCATACCCGAAGAGATCCACCACCGCCTTCTTAGCGGCATCGCGCACCCCGGCATCGGCGTCTTCGAGGTTCGCCACGAGCTGGTTGGAGTAGCTCTTGAAGGGAAGGCCCTCGTTCTTGTTCATCTGTGCCGATACGGATTAGACTATGCCCGGCTTCTCACACACACCATAGAGGACCCACCTTGACGACCCATGTCATCGACGTCTCTTTTGCGCGGGCGTTGCTGCCCTTGATCGCCTCGTGGATCAGAGCGTCGACGTCGGTGGGACACAGGTAGTGCAGGTCCGCGAGTATCAACGACGCGGCGCTGCGGTGGCTCTCACGCGCATCGCCCAGCTTGTCCGCGAGGATGGCACAGAGTACTGGCGCCTGTGACGTGAGTATCTGGGTTTCCTTCTGCAGCTGCAGTCGCTTGATGAAGTGGCTGAGGGTCGAGAAGCCCGTCGACACAAGCGCTGCAGACGTTGCGGCGGTGCAGGCGATGCGGATACATTCGAAGATTGGCGCCTGGCAGCTCTCCGGAACCCGGTTGTGTTTGATGCTCGATTTGAGCGTGCTGAAGAGCGCGAGCCGTGACTGCACATCCGTTGACGGCTTCTGCAGTGCCTTGAGCAGGTCTGACGTTTCCTTCTCCATCTTGGGCGCGAAAATGGCCCGTTGCTCAAATTGCTCCGGCAGTGGTGGAGGCGGGGTTTGTATATGTTGTGAGTTGCGTTGTTTATGACCCGCACCTTCCCGACCCAAGCGCGGTTCGCGCTAACCCAGTCGCTCAGCAACGAACCGTGCGCCCAACTAAAACACCACCCCGGCACTCGTTTCTCAGGGCATTGTGTGGTCAACGCTCCAAAGCTTGTAGAAACGTAACGAGCTACGACAAAGACAGGACAACAGTACAGGCATAATTCATCGAACAGTTTATGATGAAAGAGTGATTCTTGTTTCATTGAAGACTATTTAGCTTATACCAAGCCTAGGTAAAGACCGCATCCTTATCCACTTTTGCAAAGTGTGAAGCGACGAGTCCATCACAACGACTCCATGTTCTGAACCTTCCTCTCCTCCCACACATTGACCGCCTCCTCAGCAGCCTTGACACCACTGAGAACCATAGCGCCAAAGGTAGGGCCCATACGGTTCGCACCATCCACCTCGCTCAACTCCATACCGCCAACAATAAGGCCGGGCACGATCTCACGGGTGCGCTTGACGATGGCGTCCTCGGCGGTGCGCATATCGAGGCCGCGCATGCCACCGAGCTTCTGGATCTGCTGCATGGAGACGAGGCGCTTGACGCAGAAAGCGCCAAAGGGGCCGTCGTGGCCGGTGGTCGAGATGACGAGGGGGGCGTTGATGGTGTTGGGGTCCATGCAAGACTGGTCTGTAGGAGTTAGTGGGAGCTATTGAAGAGGGAAGGCGGTATAATGTACCGTCGTGGTGCATAGAGACGAGTGTCCAGTTGGTGACAACACCAGCGATGCGGACCGCGTTGGGGTCGCTCGAGGTAGGCGCCGGGCGAGTGATGAGATCCTCCACAGCCGTAGCATTGAACAGCTTGACGTTGGGGAACTGGAGAACCTTGCTCAGCAACGTGGACGTGAAGAGCGCGGCATGCTTCACGACGACGAAGTCACCCTCATCCTCATACGGCACGCCAATCTCGTTCAAGAAGAGCTCGGCAGGCTTGCGCATAACCATGGCGCTGAAGAGCTGGCCACCGAGCCAGGCACCTCCACCGGGAGCGACACCGGCCTCGATGATAGCAATCTTGAGGTCGGGGCGCTTCAATGCGAGCGTGAACGCCGCGGACAGACCACAAGATCCGGCGCCGACGATGACGACATCGGACTCAGCGTAGGTGTCGAGGTCGGTAAAGTAGCGACGAGTCATCGCACGCGAGACCTGCGACTCGCGGATAGGGGCGAAGGTGAACTTCTCCCAGTTGTTCTCGAGCTCAGCGACCGTCTTGGCCTGGCCATTGGTGGCAGCCTTGACAGCGAGGTCCTTCTTGAGGCTCGTGCCATTGCTGATGTCATTGCCACTGCTGGCAGCGGGGATGTCGAAGGTAGCAGCGGGAGGAGACATTCTGTAAAATGTTCACGAAGGGTCGAAACCTGCACGCTGTTAAGGTTGTCCCGTGATGAGGAGAGAGCAAAGCATGATCCTTTCGCTGGTATTATCCAGAATCAAGTTCAAGACCGTATAATCTCAGAACGAGCCCAGTGACGTCCGTCTACCACAATGCCGCGAAGGTTTCCACGGCATCAAGAGACGAACATCACTGAGAACGAACACCGGTTCATGCGAAATACTTATCGTGTAAAGTACCTTGACAGCTTGAGGATAATGTCCGCGAGCAGAACATGTCTTGCATCCTGGCGGTCATACTTGAAAGTTGGAGTATCTGGACATGGTCAGCTTATTCTCAATGATAGAAGATAGGAGTGGTGAGTACGGATACTGGTGTGACTTGAGACAACGGAAGATGATGAGATTGATGGTGCAGGAGAGAAGGAAGGAAGAGCTGATGAACAACGGACACTGTTTAAATACCATATTGCACCCCATCAGTATCCTCATACAACTGTCGAGGCGGGGTAGCTGTGCTGGCCCTGCATATGAGCCGTTCCGGAACAGAAGACCCACTGTAATCTACCGGTACATCCGGTAGGACCAGCAAATGAGAACCGCATAGGTTCTGATTTATGAAGAAGATATGTGGTGGCAGGGTGGTGGGTTAGTACCGGCTTTGCAAACAACTCTCAACATCAAATGACTGAAAGAGTTACTCAAACAGAACAGGGCTGTTCAAATAACGTGGTAGCGCGGCTGAAGACATGTGCGGCTGTTCATAGGACTCTGTCAGTACATGACGTGGTGGAGATTTTGTGGATTCGTCCAGTATGTGTTTGTTGCGGGCTCGTGAAGTCTGGTTGAGTCGCCACTTTTGATCTGGTACAAGCGTGTATTACAAAGTAGACCTGTCTGATAGGCCCACAAGACTTCATACTGGCAGTACGCCCTCTTTTTGTGACCTTTGAGAATGTTAGAGGATTCATGTTGATGCAGGCTTGATGTACTTGTCACATCTGTAAAATCCACTGAACCCTCGTAACGATGATCACATTCTAGTGAAGTGAGGCGGTATCGTAACCCCTTGATAACACGTGGACGTGATATGAAAGTAGTTGGGCGGCGAGTTACCTTAGTTGGTAGTGGTGCATGGCTATTGCTTTGTAATACCTCCTTTTGGGTCTGAGAGATCGTGACCGAATCGGGATATGTGTCTAGGGGATAGCAGCATGATCTAAGACATGATTACTGTCGTACTAGTAGTTCTTGCGGAAGTTCTTGTGTAAGCTCTTGCATGCCCTGCCGCAACAAATGCTGGCAATCGAAATCACCACAGGAAGACGTGGTCGGCGAACACAGCCTATACCAAAGGCAAGATATTGTGCTTGACTCAACATCCAAGCCCCTCCGGTAGTCGAGATCTGTGCATAGTACGGGAATCGATTGCTCGGCAGTTGAGTCAGGGTACAAATACGGAACGATGCGTGTGTTAAAACTATCTGACGTGCCGATCAAACATTGCGGTACCTGAAGGCATGACGAAGACAACGAGCTGTATGCCGAACGCGAAAGCGAGGGTTTTTGGTGACTCGCGAGAACACAACGGACGTTGGTGATGTAGGTTTAAATGTCGGCGCCGTTGCAGTGGCTGAGACATATGTGCGGCAACTGTTAGTTTTGGCGTAGTATACTGTCGCTGCTCTTTGTACTGTGTGCCACGTGCTAGGATGGCTGTTGTTGGCGTTGTATGACCCCAGGTGGCCGTAGGATTCCTGGGGCGCTCAGATCCCAATAGCTTGGGGCCGTTCGGCGCGATGAAACACGTGTCCGTGAGCCCCTTGCTACCTGTCTGCGTCAGGATCGTGGCTGGCAGAGGTGCCGATGATCCGATTGGAAGGATATGTGCGTTTCAAAGGTGCGCACGAGGCCTGATGCACATGGGAAACGTATGCATCTGCAGCTGCGAGTGGGTGAAAAGAAAGTTGGATCGTGTACCTGCAACATCGTGTGCTGGCCATAAGTACGGCGCAGATGACGGGCATGCTGATGCTAGTGGAGGCGTTTCGAGTGATTCGCAATCACTGCTGTCTATTTTGAGGCGGTTTTCGAGGGCGGTTTCCTCGTTCGGCGCTCAGCACTGGCGTCGTTCTTGCCAAACTTGTAATGAGGTCTGTCGCGCCTTCCCCGGGGTGGTCAGAAAGACTGGGCAATCATGGGCGCCGCATAAGTAGCTACGCCACTTGATGGAGATGATGTAGCCGATATAGATGATGCTGGCGTTTAGACAATATAGCACTATCGCGGAGCGAGCATTAGAGAGGTACAGCCGCGATCTGCGGAGGGCTTGGCAGGGCCCTCCATGGCGTATCAGCCCCGAAACACATGCTGCTGGGTATAGCCGGTTGACGACTCCCTCTTGTGTTGGTGTGGAAGATGTTGGCCGTTCCAGTGCAGTGCTCTCTCTGGAAGCAGCCCTACCCCTACTGTGAATAAAGGCGACTTGGAGAAGACGGTCCGCAGGATCAAAGTCGCAGGCACGCCCCCTTTCGCTAAAGACGGCCGACGGGTCGCTCTGCGCTTGGAGGTTCATCTGCGGTCCCACATTTGGCACCTCTCTTCGAGACCCTGGCGCGCTTTGACCGCCAGAGACGACGAGTCCGCCTATTGGCTGTCAGCGTCGCCTCCACACCATCAGGCTCGATGGTGCAGCTGTCGTCGAATACATACTCTCGCTGCGCACAGAGCGACGTTGTTAATTGACTCCACCAGCGCTGTCCTTACCGTCGCCGTCGAGTTGCGCCACTTCCAAGAGCGTGCGGAGTCTCAGGACCTACAGCTTTCTAACTTTTGGCCCGACACACGGCCACGACCGTGTTTGGCACTCGACCCTCTCGTCTCTCAAGTACGACATTCGACCGCTCTACCTACTCTCTCTCGATCGCCAAGTCATAGCTGGCTACCATGGAGTCGCCTGGGGCATATCCCGAGTCACCGATCGACGACGACGTCGTATACCCGTGCAAGGGCTGCGGTGAAGTATGGCTAGCTCACACGAAGGTCTCTGCAGTCGCTGATATGCTTCTAGATCCTCGAGGAAGGAAAGGCTTTCGAACTTGGTATGCATGTCGGGATGAGACAACGACCTCACGACCTCCCTCGCGCCTTCCCATCCCTACGTAGCACTACTAACACCTGCCAGCGGGAAACCGATGGCACATCGACTGCTTCCGCTGCAACACGTGCGGCACCCTCCTCGACTCGGATGCGAACCTGCTGCTCCTCGGCGACGGCTCGCTGATATGCAACAACTGTACCTACAGCTGCAACCACTGCGGCAACAAGATAGAAGACCTGGCTATTCTGACTGGCGACCAGGCCTTCTGCGCGAACTGCTTCCGATGCAGGAATTGCAAGCGCAAGATAGAGAACCTGCGCTATGCTCGTACATCGCAGGGCATCTTCTGCATGTCCTGTCACGAGTCGCTCATGGCTCGACGGCGCAAGAAATCGAAGAAACCCCCAGCAGCAGTTGGGGCGAAGGTGGACAAATCCCTGCCTGCCTTGCCTCCCCAAGACCAGCCGACCACCACGTTCACGCCTGACCTGGATACGCCATCGGACGTCTTCTCGGAACCTCCCACGGCCAATGCATCTCCCCGACCTGCTCATCCAAGGAGGGGCGACTCGTCCTCAAACTTCAGGCGCGATGCATCGCCTGGTGATCTCTCACGACGAGGTACGTATTTCGATTATTCCCATCGCTCCTGCTTCGCTCACGGCTAACCTTCACTCCCGCGTAGACAACACTACGCTCCCCGCCACGACGTACAACAAAGACAACAACCGCTCCGAACCTGCAGACGCCAGCGACGACGGTATCATGCTTCCCTTTGCGCTCGATCCGAATACCGCACCCGGTCCCTCGCCGCATGGCCGGCCGATGAGCAGATTCAACGACCGAACAATAGGCGCCAAGCCGACAGCAAACGGCGAAGGAAAGAATGCGCGAGACTACTTTAACAGGCCGACGGGTGATCACCGCGAAGCCTTAAAGGAAAACGGGTCTCGAGCTGACTCCAAGGAACGACGGCCCCAACCAAGCCCCCACATTGCTTTCCAGGAGAAAGGAAGACAGCCCTCAGATAATCTCGTGGAGACGCTGAGGAAAAGGAAAGAAGTCGCGGTTGAGCCTCCTCTGGTGGAGTCGCGATCGCGAAGTCAGCATGCCTCTCCAGCCCCTTCCTTAGTGACGGAACATTTCAAGCTGCAGGATGTCCCGAAGAACAAAAAGGCGGAGGCAAAGCGCAAGGACTCGGAAGACAGGACACCACCGCCACAAGCACACTTGCAGCAGTACAGTTCTCCACCCGCAGATATGTCCGCACGGCTCAGCCGCCCTCTGATTGAACCGGCATTTATATCTTCTCCACCTGCCATTACCCAAGACTCGCCGGAGTCGTCCGAGTCCTCCTTTGGATCCAGCCAGGTAGTCGAGCGCCCGGCCCGTGGGGACTCGCTCAAGGCCTCGGCACTGAAACCTTCTGCTCCTATCTCACGAAACGATAAGTCCATCCCCTCGCCCACAACACCAACTCTTGGTCATCCTGAACGAACTTCGTCGACGACCGCCGCAGCTGCACAACTGAATGCAGGGCTCGGCATCACTAACCCTGCGGACTCGGCACCTTCTAAGGCACCTTCAGATGTTCCTGTTCTTCCTGCGCGCTCCGGCGGAAGACCACCCCCGCCATCTGCTAATACATTCACGTCACCACGCGCTCCTCCCCAGCCACCATCTACCCAAATTCACAAGAACAGCGAATCTACTAGCAGTGTTCACAGTGAAGCCTCAAGAGATGCAGGCGCACTTCCCCGCTACAGCCACCAGGGCGACTTTTCCATGGATGAGGACTTTGCGCGACTGCTTGGAAGCCAAGATGGTAGAGATGAAAAAGAGTCTGGGGTTTTTAGGAGGGTCTCCAACGCTGTTTCTAAGCATGGGCGCAGTTTCAGTGATCGTGGCTCCGTCACCTCGCGTGGCCAAGGACACAAGAAATGGCCAGCAAATGGCTCCATCGACATCAGCAGTCCCACAATGACTTCCCCGGATACGAAAGAGGAGGGTGTTAATCTACGAAATGAGCTGCGTCGTGCCCAGCAGCGGATTGCGGAGCTCGAGGCCGAGAAGAACGGGCTCCAGGAGTCAATGCACAGCGCTGCGGATATCAGACAAGCAAATACTGTCTTAAGAGAGAAACGCAACACGATGGCTGTCTTGGACACGCAGCGCGAGATGGTGATTCGAGAGTTGGAGATCATGACCGAACACCTCAAACGCGCTAAAGACAGCCATGGATCAATGGACATCAACCAGCTCAAGTCAGACATTCTCAAAGACTTTGCAAGCTCGTTGCACAAGCTCAAAGACCAATTGGGAGGTCAAATAGAGGACTTGATCTCGAAAAGGTCGGAGCTGACTGAAGAAATCTCCAACCTGATCCAAATGAAGGACAAGGGCTTCCAAGAGTACGAATCGCTTACAGCAGCAAATGCGAGACTGTCGGCGATGAATCGAGAACTCGTGGACAACATACAAACAACTCTCAAGAACAACAAGAAGAGTGGACAGAATCTTGACGTTACGGCCAACGGACTCGGTATTTACAATGCACAGCACAAGGCTGGCAAGTCAGACATATCCGTTGATGGACCTGGATTGCCTCACGAACACTCGTTTGTCAATCTCCACGAGGGCGATAGCGAAGCTACCCTCGCCCAGCCACAGGTCGTCAATATTAGGAAGACCGGAAAGCCTACAAAGTTTTCCACCTGGAAGAAGGGCGGCCAGGCCATCACCAAGAACGTGACTAAGGGCTTCAAAGGAGCATTCGGATCGGAGACCAAACAAGAAGACTACAATAATGCCAGAGTCATTGGAACCCCATACGGCTCTGTACATACACAGCCTGATATCGCGTCCATGTCAAGCTCTATCAAGAGTAGAGAACAGGACCAAGGCACACCAAGGGCATGGTTTGCTGGAAAGCCCGGATCGAACAGACCGAACCAACCGCAAGATCGGTTCAGACCGATGCAGCACGACAACAGTAGTACTAATTTGGTTACTGACGCTAGTACTGTTCTCTTTGGTTCAGACCTGACGGCACGGTGCGAATTCGAGAAGCAGATGATCCCACGAGTCGTTAGTCGGTGCATTGAAGAGGTTGAGTTGCGAGGTATGGATGTCGAAGGTATCTACCGCAAGAGCGGAGGTACCTCTCAAGTCAACCAAGTCCGTGGTGGTTTCGAGGCCGACAACGAGCATGATATTTCGGACCCTGATCTGGACATTCATTCAGTCACGTCTGCATTGAAGAACTACTTCCGTAGGCTTCCTGTACCCCTGATCACTTATGATGTATATGATCAATTCCTGGAAGCGGGCCGTAAGTACTATATCGTCAGGAGAACATGACAAGCACTGACCAACTTTATAGAACTTGAAGAGCCCACTGTCCGAAGCAAGGCTCTGCAGGCTGCCGTGAATGAAATTCCCAGGGCTCACCGCGACACGCTTCAGTTTTTGGTTTTCCATTTGTCGAGGGTTATACAGCATGCCAGCGAAAATTTGGTATGTACTCCCAATACCTTACAGTCACCTTTGCTAATATCCATCCAGATGACTCCACTGAATGTCGCCGTCGTTTTTGCCCCGACTATCATGCGACCCATGGACATCCAGCGCGAACTCACCGACGTCCAGCAGCAGCGCGTAGCTGTTCAAGCGCTCCTTGAGAATTACAAGACTGTTTTTGGTGAAGACTGAGATGTGCAAGATGCTTTCACAAGCAGTCTGCTCATTCTTGGTTTGTAGGGCCGATGTGTGTATGATGTGCCTGTCCATGAGGGGCCCACATGCCCCACTTCGAATCTCAACGCGAAAACCCAGCCCTCATCCCTCGATGGTTTTGCAATGCGGCGCTAGGCTACGGCATTAGTGTTTGGGTTCTGGGGGGTGGCAAAATAGACTGACAAGAACGCGAGTTGATCTAAGGGATGTCTAACCCTGAGAGATGCCTCCGACCGTGTAGTTTCTTTTCTGCCGATTCCGACATATGTGTACCTCGAGCGGGCGTAATGGTCTTGAACTGTGACAACCCGCCATTCTCATCTTCTTGTACCATACCACTGTAATCAGCTTTGGATGTTCTTCCTTCAGAGACTGTCGGGCGCATAGGAAGGGGCGATGGGACCTGATAGTATACCCTTGTGGGGATTCATGCTTGAGCACTGGAGTAAAGGGTGTGAGACAGTCATGTTCATGGAACTGTAGCGTACTTGATAACGCTTTCTAGTAATCGTACTGTGCAACACCTGTTAGTTAATGATGCCCAAGATGTGCTGTCCCATCTGAATTATTATTCTGGGAGCGACCTCAGAATGACGTCAGTTCACAGAAGGCTAAGCGAACAAGCATGTGAGGGAGCCTGTTTCGCGTTCCGGGATCACACGATCGCCCTTCAACACCCACAGCTTCCCAATACCCCGTCGACAGATCTGCATCCCTCGTTCTAGGCCAATATCGATAGTTTTTTCTGTTCTCCAAATAGCAAGCTTCTACCAACTCCACCACATCATGTCGTACGCGGAAATGGCTGCCAAGGGCCCCAAGCAGAGCCCTGAGGATGTAAGTCTCAAAGAGAAAGAGTTCTTTCTTGATAGATGCTAACAATTTCGTAGGCGTAAGTTGCTCTCTCTGCTTATTCTATAAGTTCTCTAGGTGATAAGGATACTCGTGGAGTCGCAGTCGCTAGCAGGCCGACTCACCGCTTTCCCAATTGATATACTAACAAGACACTACAGGCGCGCCCCAGCCCCAGTAGAAGTTGAAAACTCGGACGACAGCGTCCACTCCCTCGTCGACGTCGACAGTCCGCACATCTCCTCGGTCCCCTCCGACTACGAGTCGCAATCCGTCAAGACCGACACACAAGCCGAGCGCATGGAGCGCGAGGAGGAGGTCAAGAAGGAAGCGAAGAATCTCAAGAACAAAGCTGCCGCAAAGGCGAGTGCTGCGAAGGATAAGGCCAAGAAGAACGCCGATAACCCGGTTGTGCTGGGCAATGCTGTCGGCCTTGCGCTGGTTGGTGGAATCCTCGGCTTCGGCGCATACAGGACGTATGCACGCGGCGAGTTTACTGGCAAGGTCGTTGCGGCCTGGGCTGGCGTTATCGGATTGTTAGGCGTTGGTGACTATTACGTCAGCCAGTAAGTTTCGCAAGTACTAAGGTGTATGCTCTGCGTGCTAATATTGCAACTAGGTACTTCTTCAAGCGCAACCCACCGAAATAGATGGCTTCCATGACTCTCAGATGGCCTTTTCCGAATCTGCCCTCCACTCCTCTGGTAGTACTACAGCAAGCATGGGTTCTCTGCTCGGTTTTGGGTATGGCGGTGCTTTGACAAGCCCACTTATGTACATAATGAGCTTCACGTTGCAATATACCCGTTCAAACATATGGGCTACACTATGAGGCGACTATTGATGAATGACTTCCCTCTGATAGCTTTGCATATATCTTCTGGCTGCGTCAACTGAGTCAGTATGGAATGAGCCGAGCCACCACGTGACCCGCGCGGATGATCAGCCGAATCCCTGCACCATCGGCTTAGAAATGCAGGTCCCGAACTTTTCGACAAGACGTCACATCGCAGCTCCGTCAATCGTCCGCCACGACTCTCTAATTTCCATTTCCTTGCCTTTTTATATTCACCAGCATGTTCCGAGCAGCCCCACGGTTAATTGCGCGTCCAGTCTTGCGCATCGCGCCTCTCCGGAGTCTCGCGCCGCCAAGACGGCCAATCAGCACAGCTCCGCCAACAAAAAAGGCAAGAAGCATCAAGAGCTTGGTTGCGCGATTGGGTATCGCGGGAGCTATAATATACTACTATAATACTACGGATTTGTTTGCGGAAGAGCCAAGAAGTACGTGCGAAGTCGGACGAGTGGAGGCACCTTGGAGATGGAATGCTAATATTATTGACAGACCCCGTACAAGCACTCCCAGAAACTGAAGTCGAATCCGAATACCTCCCGACCATCGAATCCCTCTCCGAAGAGCGCAAGCGACGACAGGCCGTACAGGCGCAAATAGATGCCCAGCAGCAGAAAGAAGCTGCCAGCAGGCAACAGAATGCGAAGCCCTCAGATGGTGCTGAGGGCGGCATAGAAGGCCTGGAAGAGGAGGCAGGTCAACAAGGTGCATTCAACCCCGAGACGGGCGAGATCAATTGGGATTGCCCGTGTCTGGGCGGCATGGCGGATGGGCCGTGTGGCGAGCAGTTTAAGGAGGCGTTTAGCTGCTTTGTGTTTTCGACCGAAGAGCCCAAGGGCATGGATTGCATTGACAAGTTCAAGTATGTTCCCAAACACGTCACTTGATGATGCAAAGTGTGGGCGATTGGCATGTGGGACAGCGACTAACAGAGAAACCTAGACACATGCAAGACTGCTTCCGCGAATACCCCGAAATATACGGCTCGGAACTGGACTCGGATGCCGATGACGAAGATGACATGACTGCTGACGACCCATCGCCTCAACCCATGGAGGAAACGCCTACTCGCTCAGCACCCGCTTTCTCACCATCAAGGCCCGATGCCACCTCTTCAAATGGCCAAAGTGAACTGTCATCACAGCCTCGCGACAACGACCAGGCCAGCTTGGCAAAAGGCAAATTCTCAGGCGAGCCAAACTCGAAACCGCAGCAATCCACAGAGAAGAGACGGGGCGTAGAATTAGTACCGGGCAACTACCGTCCGGATGGAAAGGAGAAGGAGAAGGACCCTATGGTTGATGCTAGGGGGGATGTGAGTTCGCTCGAGAAACCAAAGGGAGATGGTGCGAAGGGGGAGCAGGACAAGAAGAGTCGGGAGGTTAGTGAGAGTGATAGGCTGGTGCCCAAGGCGGCTCATGATGCTGAGGAAAAGGGGACGCAGAGGTTGGGAAGGAAGTAAATGGAGGCAGATGTTTGCACTGTATTATATTGCGTGTACAGCATGGTCGAGCACTGGAAAGGATCGCATTTTGGGAGTACTTGGGTTGATGATTCTCTGCCATTGCCTATTGCCCAGCGCTGAAAATGTACAGTACGTGTAGTTCGGTATGAAGCATTTTCAACTTCTCGGACATGTCACATCGGACATGAAGTGCAATTGCCAGACCTCAATTCGCAAGCCCCAAGTAAACTGTCAAAATGTTTCATTGTAAGAAACTACTATACCCTCAGGCGACCCTTTTACCTGTGAAAGCAGAACCCCAAGTCTGCAAGACGGGTGAGAAACAAACTACCGGTTACTAGGCCTGACGGGTCAAAGGAAGCCTGCCTTGCAAGTTTCCAATACGCCAAAAAGAAAAACCCAAATGTCTCACTCCGCTCCACCCCACGGTCCCAAAGGCCCCCCCGCCGCACGCCCGTCAACATATCTGTAGTAAGGCAGCAAGCCATACGCGCTTCCAAACCTCGACGCATCTCCACTCCACGTTTCGCAGTGATCCGTGGCACTGAGAAGTCTCTAAATCTCAAGCTTGCTATAGCCCTCGCCGCCCTCGGTGAGGGGTTGCGCAGCATCAGCACCAGCATTGCCAGCATCAACGCTATCGCGCTTAACACCCATGCCCTCGTCCTTGCCCACGCCAAACAAGCGCACAGCCTCGGTAAGCGCGTGCACAGCATCCTCATTGCTCATCGCACCGGGGAGTCCCTGGCCGCCCATGCTCGCGCCAATCCTCTTGGTCGCGTCCTCGAGCGCGCGGACCCTGCGCTGGAAGTTCAGACGATCCATAAACAGCTGCTGGCGACGACGCTGCAGATCGCGGCGTTCAGCTGAGAGCAATTTCTCAAAATCGTTGAAATGAGCGAGTTTGAGCTGCATTTTTTGGAGCTGGAGGTTTACGGTGCCGGAGACGAGACGGGTGATGTGGCGTTCTTCGTGCGAGGCTAGGGCGGAGGAGCGGGCTGCCGAGAGGGCAAAGGGGAGGGTTAGGAGGGGGTTGCTGTTAGTGGATGCGGAGTCCTTTGTTGTTAGGGCTGTGGAGTTTGCTGCAGTGTCGACGTCCATGGCGTCTGTGGCTGCGGGCGTGGAGTTCTCCCCTTCCTTTTCTTTGCCCTTTTCTGAGGGGGCCGTGGGCGTTTTGTTTATCTTGTCTTGCAGCATGCGCTTCATTTCGCCGACGCTGCGGCCTGAGGCTACTGCGGCTTCGGTGACGTTTGCGGGTGCGAGACCAGCTAGGAAGCTGACTACGCTCAGGATGGGATTGTCTGCGTGGTGAATGGGTACACGGCCCTCGCTGAGATACTCCAGATCGCGGAGGAACTTTGTCGATGGTGCTGCGGATTGCGACTCTGGCAGATCGGCCTCGATGTACTTGTCCTCAATCTCAAGCTGCAGGAACTTCATCACACACTGCTCGCGCGTCTTGGTCTGGACGTGATCTGCAACTCTATTCCAGTCATCGTCGAATTCTTCAAGGCCTTCAAGCAGCAACAGAGTCTCCTCTTCAGTCCACTTCTCCTCGGCCTCTGCCGAAGCTGAGCTTTCTGGGTTCGAGATTTTGGTGAAGTCTGCCGAGGAGGTGCCGGACGGGAAGTTGCCCTCGACGAAGCACCTCGGACATAGATCGCGCTTTAAGCCACCGACGGCCTTCATCTGTCCAGGTTGCTCGGAGGGCTTCGTCTCATGGAAGTGCACGCGGGTGCATTCTACGCCACAGCTGAAGCAGTTGATGACCTTGAGCGGCTCTCTCGCTGCCGCCTCGAGGTCCTTGACGTCGGCTGAGCCATTCGCGCCGATTTCGCCGTTGGCGGCCTTGGGTTCTGCGGAAGCTTCCTTTCCGTTCGCCTCGTAGATGTTTCGTCCGGCCAGCGACTTGGTCTCGCTCTTAGCGGTGGGCTGTTGGCTCGCGGCGCGATCGGTCGCTGCCAGCTGCTTTCCGTCCGTCACCTTGGAGCCGGGGGCGGGCTGGAAGGGCTGCAGTCCGCGGGGCGTGTCGACGGTCACGCGGAAGTGGCCGGTAAACGGCGGGCCGATGTTCGATGGGCGCTCCTGCGGGTCGACCTGATAGTTGACCAGGCCCCACTGCTCGAGGAAGGCGTGCACGCGCATAATGGCGCATACGTCGCCGGCCAGGTTCCGGCGGCAGGCCGTGACGGTGAGATACTCGGAGGGGTTCAGGCGGTACGTGTTGATGATAAAATCGCGGTAGTCGCGGTATACGGCCGGCGTCTTGCTGCGGTTGCGGCCGTTGAAGAACTCGGGTAGGGCCTTGCGCTCGCGGTAGTCGATGTAGCGCATGTCGAACCACGTCGCGTAGCTGGGGATGATAGTCGCATACGTCTGCGCAACGAAGTGCGAGCGCGCGGCGGACTGCAGGTCGGCCTTGGCTTGGGCCTCGGGGTCCGCCACCTCGGCGCCCTCGCCATGCTCCTTCTTGGTGTCGTGGACGCCGCCCATCTCCTCGTCCTCCTGGCCGTCGGCATCTTCGGCCTCGGGCCGCGGGCCGTCGGGCGCATCGAGCGGGTTGTCGGAAACGGGTGCGGGCGTGGCAGTCGCAGGCTCGGTCGACGACTCCTTGATCACTGCGTCGTCGAACATGCTCGTGTCTAGGGAATCACTTAGTAAGCTGGGGTCCGGCGCTTCTGTCGACTGCATTATTGTCTCCCAGTCAGGTTCAGAGTAATCGTCAAGATCAGACAATCCCTCGAAGTAGTCCAAATTTGTTGCTCTGGCCATGGTTGCGACGCGGCTAGGGTGGGAGTGCGACAGTGCTTGCTGGGGACGTGTGACATACCTTGGTCGAGCGCATCGATGTCGGTAGCACCTTCTCCACTGAGCGCTGCGTCGTGTGCCGATGCGCCTACCATCGCGTTATCGGCCATGATTCAATGCTGCGTAGCAACACCTGCGATGCGATGGGGTTGGCAGGCGTTGTGGAGGGCCACAAGGCAAGAACACGAGGCGCAGGTATCCGAGATTGTCACGCGATCGCGATTTGTTCGGGCAGGAGCAATGCAGCGGCGTTGTGGGCGGGTGAGTGTGGGGTATCGGGAGATGCGATGGCGTGGAAGTCGCGTCTGAACTTCGCGATGCTCGACGCTTAGCAAAGTCCGCTAGAGTAGCTCTCACGTGATGCTCCACATTCAAGCGCTAGCGCCGGATAACCCACCTTGACGAGCCGAGGTCCTCGTCCTGCGCGTCTAGGATATGACTTCACTCCTCTGATTTGGAGGTGTTCCTCACATCCTCTACCATGTTCGCCGTCACACGCACTTCCGCCCTCCGCACAGCTCGAACACGGCTTTGGCAGTCGCAACCCACCGCCGTACGCTTAGCCTCCACATTCGCTATCCTCGAGCAAAAAGAAGGAAAGATTGTGTCGCAGTCATTGTCCGCCATCACAGCAGGGACCAAGCTCGGAGGCGCAGTAACAGCCTTCATCGCCGGGAGTGGGGTGAAGTCGGCCGCAGATGAGGCAGCAAAGTCCAAGGGCGTAGAAAAGGTCATATATGTTGAGAATCCAGCATACGACAAGGTTAGCAGTCTTCAGGAGTCTGGAATACAGGTATTGACAGGTTGGTAGTGCCTCCCGGAGAACTATGCGCCACTTTTGGTCGAGAACATCAAGAAGGGCGGGTACACACACGTTGTTGCGGGACACTCAGCCTTTGGCAAGAACATAATGCCGCGTCTATCGGCACTCTTGGACACACAGCAGATATCAGACATCACTGCCATTGAGAGCGAAGACAGTGAGTGAAACCAGCAACTATCAAGTCGCAGCATTGACGATGTCACAGCCTTCGTCCGACCCATCTACGCCGGCAACGCCATTATGACCGTCCAATCCTCCGACAGCATCAAAGTCATCACCGTCCGCGGCACCGCATTCCCCGCGCCCGAGCTCGAAGGCGGCAACGCAGCAGTCGAAGAGGGTGTTGACCCCAAGACCGAATGCCAAACCGAATGGGTATCCGAAGACCTCCAAAAGTCCGACCGTCCCGATCTCGGCTCAGCAGACAAGGTCGTGTCAGGAGGTCGTGGTCTGAAGTCAAAGGAGGAGTTTGATAAGCTTATGACTCCTCTAGCGGATGCGCTTGGTGCTGCCATTGGTGCTTCGCGAGCAGCCGTCGACAGTGGATTTGCGGACAACAGTTTGCAGGTTGGACAGACGGGCAAGAACGTTGCGCCGCAATTATACCTCTGCGCTGGTATCTCTGGTGCGATCCAGCATTTGGCGGGTATGAAGGATAGCAAGGTAATCGCTGCGATCAATAAGGACCCTGAGGCGCCCATCTTCCAGGTTGCGGATGTTGGTCTTGTCGGCGATTTATTCGTCAAGGTGCCTGAGTTGACGGAAAAGCTGAAAACGCTGTAGATGCTCGATTTATTGATACCTAGATTTTGGATAGCTTGCAAAAAAGGACTTCAAGAGCAACGCAAGTAAGAGTTTCGGCGCGCTGACAATAGTCTACCGCGACTGATGTTAACAACTGAAGTGATCCGAGAACCCTTGACCATGTCAAAAGCTTGGCATGCGTCAACGGCTGATCCCCAGCGCTAGCATCTACCATGCACGCCCCGATAACCGAGTCCATGTTTTCTTGCAAGCTTGAAGCTTGAAGCTTGGATAACACTCACATGATGGAGTCTAGTCCTTCAATTTCTCACACGCCTTCCTCACCCTCGGATTCCTCATCCTTTCACTGCATTCCGCCTACACCGTTCCCGTCTTAGCGTCAATCGCTCAGCCCTCCATCTATCCACGCCCACTCTGATAGACGCTTCACTATTCAAGTTGCAAATGCATATCTGGCTCTAGACCGTTAACACAGTCTTCAAGCACTTTAGGAAAGTGATGCATTCCGCCGCATCTGGTTCATGATGTCGAACGAAGATGAGGACCCGGAACAGCCGAAGGGCAACCAGCAAGACGCTCGACGAGAAGATGAGAAGTCCGATATACCGATGACTAAGAGAGAGAACAAGAGTCCTTGGTGGGATATTTGGAAACGCCGGAAAGACTGTCAGGAGAGTGATTGGTGGTTTGCTAGTACGGGGATTCCGTAAGTTATGCACTGGATACTTTCAGAAAGAGTTTGGATTGACGTTGGGGTGTGGAAATGGACACGGGATGTGGCTTGCTGACTTTAGGCAAAGGCTTTTGGCGGCTACCCTTGGCCCACTGGCGAATGTGTCGAGTATCGCTGCATTGGTGACCAGCTGGCGGCAGCAGAACTTTGTGGGTGGAGAGTGGCTGTCGGAATTTGATGGGGTGCCTTATGCGGATCCGAGATGGTGAGCAATCCTCACCCATAGGGGAGGCGAGAGATCTTTGCGGACTTTCCAAGAACAGAGTCGCTTCTGATAGTGTGGCGAAGAGCTCCAGGCTAGGTCAGGGCTGACGGATTTTCAGGTGTTACTGGATCAATGTAGCCTCCTTGATCTGCGGCTTCCTCGGCAATCTGTTTCTACTGCTCAACTTCACGCAGAGGATACGGTACATAATCGCCTTACCAGCTACTATCGTCTTCTGGTATCTATCGTCCGGGTTCCTAATCGCTACCACGGTCTGTATGAATACCTACGATCCACCGAATCGACCAGAACAAGGGTACACTCAGGGATTCTGGTACGCCATCGCGGCTGCTGCGTTCTATACCATTTGCTCGATGATACTCATGGTAAATATGCTCGGCTACTTTTTAGGTCACTACCCTGAGAAATTCGCCCTGAGCGACAGTCAGCGGACGTTGATCCTGCAGACTATGGCGTTCTTCATCTGGCTAGGAGGCGGAGCCGCAGTCTTCTCGAAACTAGAACAAGATGCCGGCCAGGATAGCTGGGGCTTCTCTGATGCCCTCTATTTCTGCGACGTAACAATCCTCACCGTCGGCTTCGGAGACCTCGTCCCAACAACAGACGTAACCAGGGGTATCGTCTTCCCCTATTCCGTCGGCGGCATCGTCACTCTCGCCCTCATCGTATCTTCGCTCTACAAAGCCGTCCGCGAACTCGGCGAAGAGAAAATCGTCCAGAAACACATTGACCGCTTGCGCGAACGCGCTTTCGAACGCACAGTAACAACCTCTTTCGACCTGCGCCACCGCGAGCGAGAAGCGCACCGCCTTCTCCGTCGACGGACACTGGGGTTTCCGAGGATTTCTGCGCCGACCGAACCGCGCCTGCTTCGAACAACTATGGGAGAGGCTATACAGCGTACTTCGACGTTCCCACGTGTGGCTAGTGCACTGGGAATGGATAGGAGGCCTAAGATCATGCTGCTGAGGGAGGAGAAGGATCGATTCGAAGCTATGCGCAAGATCCAAGCCGATTCTAAGATTTTCAAGCGATGGGTGGCTCTGTTTTGGTCGATCAGTACGTTTGCGATACTTTGGTGCGTTGGCGCTGTGGTGTTTTGGCAGGCGGAGAGGGAAACGCAGGGATTTTCGTATTTCCAGGCGCTGTACTTTTGCTACATTAGTTTGTTGACGATTGGGTATGGAGACCTTGCGCCAAAGAGTAACGCTGGGAGGTGTTTCTTTGTGATTTGGAGCTTGATCGCGGTGCCGACGATGACGATTCTGGTGAGCGATCTGGGGGATACTGTGGTAGCCAAGTTTAAGAAGTGGAGTGATGGGTTGGCGGACTTTACGGTCTTGCCGAAGGAAGGTATGTTAGTGCAGCAGCCTGAAGACGTTTGGAGATGTTTTGTTCGTATTGTGGTAGGCCTACTCTAAACCACAAGATACTGATTCTTACCCAAGGCATTTGGATATCCTTCCTCCAGCGCCACCCCTGGCTCCTAACCTGGCTCCAACGCCAAATCGCAAGCCGAGCAGCCAAAAGGCGACTAAAACGAGGTTTCGACACCCTAGATCCCCAAACCGCCGACGATATCACTGCGAATACCCCTTCCACCCCCAACGACCGCGAAGCTAATGATGACGCCTCCTCCGAATCTGCCGCCGATCTAGAACTAACCATACACCCCACTATAACAATCTTAGCAGCGGAAGCCGAGGCTGACACGAGAAATCTCCCCACCCACGCCTCGCTTTCCCGCCGCCTCGCCCTCTCCATCAAGAAAATCTCGCGGGACCTGAGGATCGCAGATAAGAGATATACGTACGAGGAGTGGGTGGAGTTTACCAGGCTCATCCGAATGACTACTCCTGAGCGGCTCGATCGGGATTTTGGCACTAATGTTAGTGGCAAGTCGAATGATAGGGGAACTAGGGGAAGGGGCGACAATGAAGAAGGACTGGTAAATTGGGATTGGATTGGTGATGATAGTCCAATGGTGTCGGGGATTGGAGAGAGTGAGTGGCTTATGGAGAGGCTTTGTGAAAGTTTGGTTAGGCTAGAGAGGAGGAAAGAAGTTGCGAGGGAGATGGAGAATTTGGAAGGTAGAAAGGTTGAAATGGGTGCTGATAGGCTGGTGATGGCGGAGTCTGCTTGAGGGGCTAACTGGTATTGGGTATCTATACAAGGTCGGCATATGCTTATGGCCCCTGGAACCATACCTATTCGGCGCACATATCATCGACCGACCAACGTCGTCTGAGCACTACTACGTCTTGGACACAGCCACTAGGGTGTTGTTTACTAATGAGGGGGGTAAGACGCCATAATTGAATGGTACCAATGAAACGATCTACTCTTGTATGGGTGTGTTTTTTCAAAGACTAGAAGCAAAAGGTGATGTCATACAAACGAAGTACTTGAAGGCAAGATGATCCTATACAGGAGTGTTGGCGGTGCTCATTCGTTTTTAAGGGAAGTGTGGGAATAGCCATAGCCATAGCCAAGGGCTGGCCACGACTTGATGTGTATTTCCCCGCCTTGGGCAGGGAACCGCAATGGATCTAGGATAGCACAATAGGACTGCAAGGAGCTTCGATTGAAGTCGGCTGTAAGCCGGCTGTCATCATAGCTTCTTGGCTGCCATACCGGAAGGACCGGATGGGATAAGAACCCCTCACCGGCCCTCCGATAGAAAAACAGATATCAATCAGAATACAATCGTTCAGTTCAGCTACTCGTTTCAGCACAAGTGCTACAGGCCTATCCAACAGGAAGCAACAATATGACCCACCCAGACGTCTATAAGAAAGCTTTGAGCGAGAAGACAAAAACTCCAAAAATGGGCAAGCAGATTCCCTAGAATCAGAACTGGAGCAACTGGTTCACTCGCAATTACCGACTTCGCACTGTCGGTATTAGCCCGTGCTGTGAGCTCTCCTTCCCTTCACCGTTTTTGGTCTAGCTTAACGCCAGAGCTGCAACAAAGCCTTCCCGCCTCTGCGTCCCTCACCTCAAGACAAAGCGTAACCTCCATCACCTCAACACCTCACCCCGCCTTCAACTGCTCTGCTACCAAAACAACCGCTCCGTCGCTCGAGTTGACTAAATGTACTGCAACTCAACATGCGTGTGTACATCCACATCCTCGCTCTTTTGAGCGCTCTCGTCATCGCTCTACCAAC
This sequence comes from Clathrospora elynae, assembly GCA_010015635.1. Taxonomy (NCBI): domain Eukaryota; kingdom Fungi; phylum Ascomycota; class Dothideomycetes; order Pleosporales; family Diademaceae; genus Clathrospora; species Clathrospora elynae. The sequence goes on from ML976037.1 coordinate 156,962, forward strand.
TGTATGTATCCACTCCAGTTATCCCGCTCTCGCCTATCGCCCTACTGACCCAATACAGGCCTCAGGTGATGGCCGCGGTGCCACAATTTGGTCCGAGAAGAACATCCAAGGCCGCTCTACCGCCATTCCCGCCAACAACTACTGCACTGACATGAACAATATCTTCGGAGACTGGGACGGGAAGATACGTAGCATCAGGGTCGAGGCCGGTTACTCGTGCCAGTTCTTCCAGTAAGTCATTTCCCACTCCCTCCCGATAGTGTAAGGATTCGTGCTAATAATGACCAACAGGGGCTACGAATGTGGCGGCGGCGTGCTTGAGTTTGGCCGCCCGGATGTGATTTTGGTAATGGATGATCTTGGACCTTTGTTTGATCTGAACATCCATAGCGCGCGGTGCAATCCCATCACCAAGGAAGTTGCTGCTGGCGCCGAAATCGCTGCCGGCAAGGCAGCCATAACCGGCACCACCGCCTTGACTGTCGCCATCGCAGTAAGCATATTCACGGACACCAACATGGGCGGCACCAATCTCTCCCTCCCCAACGACGAATTCTGCTACAACCTCAACTATCCCGGTGGAGCGTTCCCTGACTTCTCGGATAAGGCGCGGAGTTTAATTGTGTACAAGGATAACGCCTGCGAGTTCTTTACGTAAGTCTTCTAACCATATGAATGAGATGATGGGCGGATGTAAAAAAGGGATATTTACTAATTATGTGGGTGCGATAGGGATTACGCGTGTCCTGGCAACGGCTCAAAGGTGGAGTATGGTCGCCATGAGCTGGAATTTAATGCGCTTGCTCTTTCGGGAGAGTTTGATCGGCACATTCGTAGCGTCAAGTGTCGGTTCTTGGGCTTGGGTGAGGTTTTTGATGCAGAGTAGGCGGGCTTGAGGCTAAATCTAGGGTGACTCGGGGGTCTTGGTCTTGAAGTGTCGTGAGTTCGACTCGATGTCTCGATAAGTATGACGTCTTAAATTCCAGGGGTTTGACACTGGTCATCGGTTTGATACAGATCCTGAAGTAACCATATAAACCACCAAGCAATACTTAGCTCAGTGCTCAAAGACTAAGACTGAACACCTACTTGTAAAGGAAGAATGTTTTGGTTGGTGATGGTGTGTTTATTCTAGCTTCGGTGTGTCCTGTTTTGTCTTTGTCGCCCTGTATCTTTCGTTCGTGCCTACCGCGCCATTCACACTCCACGCTGTCTTGGTTTCCCGCCCCCTTAGCGTCGCGCAACGGATGACATGAAAGCGTCCCCAAGCTCCATGTAAATCTTCCTGCCAACCCCAGACAGAGCAAGTCAGGCTCTTGGTCGAAAACACATTCATCAGCCAATGCGTACCAATTCGGCAAATATCCCGCCAGCAGACCGGCAAACTGCGTAACATCCATTCTCGGTCGATGACGGCTGTGGGGAGAGGGATGAAGGATATCTGTGGCGATGCCTGTGAAGTTTTTTTCTAGAGAAGAAAGCGCAGGACGCGCCACTAAGGGGTGCTGAATACATCGATGACTAGGGCCATGGAGTCGGAGAAATAGACCCAGAAGAACCTCCGTTGAAGGATGCTGGCTTTAAGGCCAGCGGGAGCTGAGATGATACTCACGTGTAGATAGATGGTTGCCTGGATTTGATAGCCCAGTCTCGGCAATATCACTGCTTGTGGTCGTTCTTTCGGACTTTGTGTCCGGACTCAGATGTCCGATAACTTTACAAGCGATGGGCATCAACTTACGAAGCGCAACTCCCTCATGTACCTTCCAGAGGTATGCTACCGTATCGAACCCTTCGAATGTACGTTTAATGGGCCAGTACACCCTGCAAGGCCGTTGTCGGACATATGAGTATTTTGCCGATGCAGGGCTTCACAATTCCCTATCGATACGAGGAACGTGCCTCGTAAGTGGCATAAGATCGACGAGCGCGTCAAACTCCAGGAGATAAGTATCCGGATGACTGGAGTTCAATCGCGGTGTGCTTCCTTTTTTCTCTCTGCGTCAATTTGTTGAATTTGACGTTTGCAAGCCCGCCTCTCGCCATACGGGAAAATGGGATCCATGCCGGAAACGACCCCTTCTAGCGGAATGCTGACGGTATGCCCATACGATCAAGATAGCGATTTTGAGTATCCTGACAAATACTGCAGAGCTGGAATCGCTTGGTTCGCTTTATAGCAGACGAAGATGGCGCAGAGCACATTGGAGAGCCTGTGGACGCAAATATTGATGGTACGATTGGTGTTCGCTCGCTTTTAAGCTGAGTCCTTGCTAACCTCACCGTAGTTGGTGCAGCACTCGCATCGGGATCAAAGGTCCAAGTCCGCGCATTCACCGGCTCATCAGTCCTCTCCTCAGACGTCGAGCCAACATCAAATACCCTCAGCATTTCACAGTTACTCCCACCGCTGTCGAAATCAGAAGTTGGCACTATTCGCTGCATTGGACTGAATTATCGCAAGCATGCGAAAGAGATGGGCTTGACCCTGCCCGATCATCCGACTCTTTTCTTCAAACCTTCAACGTGCCTGGGAGTACCAAATGCGCCTCTGGTGATCCCGCATCAAGCTACCGATGGGCAGGCGGATTACGAGGCGGAGCTCGCAATCGTGATCGGCAAGGCAGCGAAGAACGTTAGCAAAGACGACGCGATGAACCATGTGCTGGGCTACATGTGCTCAAACGACGTCACGGCGCGAGTACATCAGTTCAACGGTGCGCAATGGGGGTTTGGAAAAGGCTTTGATGGCTTCGCTCCGATCGGACCGTGTCTCGTCTCGGCTTCGTCGATTTCAAACCCTGGTGAAATCGAATTGAAGACGGTGTTGAATGGCGAAACTATGCAGTACTCCCTGGCAGACGATATGATCTTCAGCATTCCGGAGATCGTGGCGTATCTGAGCCAAGGAACAACGCTGGAAGCGGGCACCGTTATCATGACGGGTACACCACATGGCATTGGCGTGAGTAAGGTACCAAAGGTCTTTTTGAAGCAGGGCGATGATTTGCGGATCGTAATGAATAAGGGGCTTGGGAGTCTTGTAACCCGAGTAGAGTATGAGGCGACCCCGGAATCGAGATGATGAGTTTGATCATTAAAATAGGATATCGTTACTGAAGCCTAAAAAGCATCTGATCTTGTGTAATACTGTCAAGGACATGTTCCCATTGTTGTATATCAGTCGGCTCGAACAGAGTAAATGCTGGGTCGCCCCACGGCGCTTGCCATTGGAATGGCCCATTGCTTGCAGCCAAATTTGGCAGACCAGGCATAGTATCCGCGCTGAACTCTGTGTTGGGGGACGTAAAAGTGTCATGGGTAGCGTTAGGAGTCGACGTGTCAGCCACACTCAGTGATGGATGTCGACCGCCCACATCTACTACACCTGCGTCCGTGGGCCCCGTCGCACGATTGATGCGGAACTGGTTCGTTTTCTTGATACAAAGCTCAACGATCTTCACCTCGGCAAGAGCGAACTCATTCAGCCAGATATCAGCCCTTTGCATATCGCAATACGCCCTGAGGTCCTCTAATATTGCATGGCATCTCCGTGAATGCGGGTCTTTGACAGCGATGATGCCTAGAACTAGCGCACTGTTGAAGAGATGATGGGGTCCTAGCGTCCACTTCAGCCGGTCATTTAATGGCTGCTGGAAGTAGTCGATGCGCATGGCGAGGTCAGCGCAAGCTGAAGAGATACAAGCATCGTGGCTATGCTTGAAGCGATTGGTGATACTTTGACGAAGCAGGTACGGTCGGTGAAGCGTAACGCGTGCGAAGTGATACATTGAGTGCAGATGCAGCCTATTCCAGTACAGAAATGGATACAACTCGTCCTTGGCAGTATCCGGCTCCTTGAGATGGTAGTAAGCCGGTAGCTTAGCCTCCCATTCCAGGATTTCGCGATCAAGCGCCAGGACTGTGTCGTAAGAGACGGTGAAGAGACCAAAGCAGCGCTCTTGAATGTCGCCGACTATCTTCGCCAGATCATGTGCAAGGAAGTTATAGAGGCTAAGTGTAGGCTCGGTCAGGGGCTGCTCTGGGATAGCTGCAGCGCTCTCGTCGGTCTCATCGTCAAGCCATACGTTGGTGGCTCGTTTGACAAGGCACTGCTGATCGACGATTGCGAATGGACGCCCAATTGCGAGTGCTATCGTCTTATCAAGCATGTAAAGATGGCTCCAAAGTCGCCGTCGCGTTTCAGTCTCTTTGCGCGGCAGTCGCCAGCGCTCGCCATCAATATGGATACCTTGAGCTTGCGCCATGCGCATGGCAAAGCTGGTGGTCAGCCATGCTTCCGGTACGCGTCTAAGGTGTATCAAATAGCGCGTCACTAGCACACCAGCCCGAACAAGATCTGTCGACTCGCCATAGAAGGTCGGCGCGATCACAATGGCTCGTCTGGATGCCCAGTAGAAGCGTAAAGACGTCTCTTGAAGTTCGCGTTGCACCTCAGGGTTCTTGGGGTGGGGGCAGTCAAGAAACACGCCGTACGCCAGAACTGCGAAAAGCAGCGCCAGCCAGCGTAGATCGATAGATGCAAAGTCGTCGAAGCCGAATTTCCGCTCCCAAAACTCGTCATACTTCGCTTTGAAGGACGCCGGATGCACGGCATCGATTGTCCAGTTCAACTCGGCAAGGAAGACGTTCACAAGGCGGTCGACGCTGGTTTTGGTGCGAGGCAGCAAGCCAAGCAGGTCCCAGATTTGCGAGAAAGGCCCGCCAACATCGCGAAAAGAGTGTGTGGATGCAGCGGCATGATGGATTCCAGATGAAAGGTCTGGTGCTGGAGCTTCGATAATCTTGGCTGCTGCCTGAGGTCCAAAGTACGATGACCCGAAGAAGGAGGGCGCATCTCGACTCTTGAACAGATTCCCTACCTGGGCATCTCTCGCTTCTGGAGATGCTCTGCCACTCGATCTGTGCTGTTCTGTCTCAGGCTGGCTATTGTTCAGGGGTGTGTGCGGGCGGTGAGTTGTTTGCCGTCGATGGGCCTCAGCCTCTTCGCTGAACGTGCAGTTGGAGGCGACATTTCGACGTCTGCAGTTGAAGCATGGTAGCTCTCCATCGCACTGCGCATCGTGAGCGTCTATTTGGTATCGCGTAAACAAACGTAGTCACCCGCACCTTTTGCTTCCGCCTGTGGCATACGACACAACTCTTGGCTAGCCTCCCGCGCTTCTTCTGCTTCTTCCTCGGCTGATCATCCTCTGTCCTATCTTCGACTTGTGCATTCATCAGTGGAAACGATGGATGATGCCATCTTCCGACGGTTCTGGGGAATTGACCGATAAGTAGGCTGCATTTGCCGACATCGGGTAATTAGCCAAGAGCTCAAGATATGAGGAAACGCCTAGCGCGCTCCTCCACAGCAACTTGGCCCCGCTACCAGGATCGCTATCTCTCCGCATCGGCCTTCTCAACCGCCCTGTCATGTCAGATCGGCAATAACAGCATGGCTGATGATGTTATAAGGTTATCAGCATGGCGGTTCATCGTTGGAGCTGCGAGGGACTCACGGCTTCTTTGCACCCAAACCACCCACGCCTGGCTGAGTAGTATCTCGTACGCACTATGACGACCCCTACTCACGACGAAAAGGCCATGGAGGGCTCTATCAACGAAAAGGACGCTCAGCTTGGTGCGATTGAAGAGATTCACATCGACCCAGTCGCGGAGAAAAAGGCAGGCGCCTCTTGGACAGCCAGTGCAAAAACTGTTGCTAACATTGGTTGCAGCTCATTCGGAAACTTGACCTTATACTATCCCCGATGATGGTGTTGATCTTCCTGGTAACTTGACACGCATGCTCATCTACCACCTCGTCCTCCTGCTGACAATAAGACAGGTAGCCTATCTTGATCGTGCGAATATTGGTACATGCCCCGCGTTCATACTCATATCATGGCCGCTAACGCTCGACAGGAAACGCGGCCATCGCCGGCATGAACGAGGACCTCAACCTGACAGGAAACCGCCTGAACGTCGCAGTCACCCTCTTCTATGTTACGTACATTGCGTTTGAGGTTCCAGCCTCCGTTATGCTGAAGAAGCTTCGACCATCTCGTCTCATCCCATTCTTCATCATCGGGTGGAGCGCGGTCATCATTGGAGCAGCCTTTATTCAAAACTACGCCTCTCTCCTCGCCACCCGGCTGCTGCTCGGTGCCTTCGAGTCTGGCCTCTTCCCGTGCTTGACGCTGTACCTTAGCATGTACTACAAGCCCCTCGAGCAAGCGCGCCGAGTGTCGTATCTTTTCGTTGCGTCTGCGCTCTCTGGTGCTTTTGGAGGTCTTCTCGCCTACGGTCTGACCAACCTTCACGGCTCGAACGGTCTCGCGGGATGGCGATGGTTGTTCTTGGTAAGTAAACGTTCGTATATAGTCTGCATGTGAGACATAACACTGATTCTGTACCTTCACATTAGGTAGAGGGCGTGATCTCAATGCTCGTCGGAATCGCCACCATCTTCCTCCTCCCCGATAACTTTGAAACGGCGTGGTGGCTGAACGAGGAAGAGAAGATCCTGCTGCGCAACCGCCACGAGAACGAGCGAATCTACCAAGGCCAATCGATGACTGCGGATGCCATGGACAAGTCCGAGGTGAAGCTGGCCTTCCGCGACCCCAAGGTCTGGCTCAACTCCTTCTGTCAGTTCTGCGCCAACACTTGTTCGTTTGGATTCTCAACCTTCCTGCCGGTCATTATCCGAGGCTTTGGCTTCAGCAGCGTTCGCACACAGCTCCTGACTGTACCCGTGTACATTTGGGCATCAGCGGTCTACCTCACAGTAGCTTTCTTTTCGGATTACTTCAACCGGCGCGCCTTTTTCATGGTCCCTCTTGCCCTCATTACATCGATCGGCTACGCGATGATGCTGGGTGTTCCTATGTCCTCGACGGGTGTCCTGTATTTTGCGACCTTTGTCACAGCCACGGGAATCTACTGCTGCGTCGGACTGAACGTCACTTGGATCATCAATAGTAACGCAGGATACTTCAAGCGTGCCACAGCTATCGGGCTGCAGCAGACTATCGGTAATTCTGCTGGTATCATGGCCGGTCAAATCTACCGTATCACGAACGATGACGGTCGCTATGTCATCGGTCATGCGGTGTCGATCACAGCGATTACCACTGCCGCATGTGGCTATGCTCTTATGTATATTTTGCTGCGCAAACTGAATAGGAGGCGAGAGGCTATGTCGATTGACGAGCGGATTCGGGAGATTGACTCCGGCAAGTTGGGTGATCGGCACCCGGACTTCCGCTACACCTTGTAATTTCTCAGACTTCGCCTGCGCGACACACCAAATATACATCTAGAGTTTTGTCAATCGATTAGAGACAGTATTTTCAATCTCGACCGTCCAAGCACGGGGCGGGAACTACGTTTGCGTACGATGAGGATTATGAGGGTTGACGTGGCTGTTTGGCCCGGTGAAATGCTCTGACAGAGCTATCGGCAAATCGTAGAAGCGGTGTTGCAATAGCGTGACGGTAGTGTGGGCGGGAGAGGACTGCAAGACATCAGCAATCGGATCGTGCGCTGTTCAATGTTTGCATTGACCCTTAAACATCGTTATAATATTGGCGCACTGTGATATATTATGCAGTACTCATGCGTATCGTTCGCATACCCGCATGCTCATCATTCAGTAGTCGTTGCCGAAATATAGGCCGTACCAAGCGCAGATAAACGATGTGACGTTGAGTAGAGAAACGCCATCGAGACAGAAGCGAGTATTCTACTGCGCCTCCTTCATACTCTTCTTGTACTCCGCCCACAGTCCCTCAACGCTCTTCCCACAGCAAGATTGCCAAAGGCTGTCACCATCATACTTGCACCCCCTGAGTGCTTGGTTGATCCGCCGTACCACATCTTCACCGTGCTCTTTCTCCAGCCACTCTAGGAAGTAGCCCGTATGCTGATACCCGGCATCCCATTCACAATCACTATCCCTCTTCCAATGTGGCGGCGCCAGTCCGGCTTTCAGTCGCACCCAATCTGCAACCCCCTCCGTAAGCCCTACGGGTGCAGACCCAAACCCGCTGTGCTGCCAACAATGCACCATCTCGTGCACGAGAACACCGAGTATCTCCTCTTTCTGCCGCGACTCGGGCGTGAAGGAAATGTATTTTGTGTTGAAGTGTATTTCTTTGTGGTCGTCGTCAAGCGCGAGGCCGGTCGTGTAGGCCACGCCGTCCATTTCTCGTAGTATTAGCGTCACGGAGCGCGTGCCGGGTATGTGTGAGGGAGAAACGCCGGTGTAGAGATGCATGAGTACGGTGTCGACGGCATGAGAGAGGGCGTGCGAGGCGTGTACGAGGCGGAGAAAGGCAAAAGAGCCATCGCTGGATAGGTCGCGGAGTTCAAGGCGGAGGAGTGGTTTACGGTCCGGCACGACTTTATGGGATAGGATAGGGAGGTTCGAGGTTTGTTCGGCCTGCGTGGTTGTTGTGTTGTGCGAGTTGTCGGTGTTGAAGGGGTGGGATGGGGGGAGGGCGGAAGACTGCGGGGCTGGCGGGTCGGTGCTTGAGCTTGATGTTTGAGACATGGTTTGGGTTTGGAAGTACTTTGATAGACCCATTGGCGAGTTCAAGAACGTGTATTTATATGGGGCAAAATCTTAGGCAAATGCTGCTGCCTGGACTGGTTGTTGTT
>ML976037.1:171931-193660 GCA_010015635.1 Clathrospora elynae
TAGGGCTGCATTGACCACACCGCTAAAAAGTTGAAAGAAGGCCATAATTCTGCTGCCGGGAAAAATAAGCTTACTGCTCCACAGGAGTTCTCGACTAATTGTCAGGAACATCAAGCTAGATGGCCTTCTTGGTGTGACCGTTGTCGCAGGTGTGGGTATATCGCTTCGAAAGTGGGGTGGATTCTTTCTTCCACGATGGCACAAAAGCATGCTCGTAAGAAGCAAAGTCGCGAACATGAAGGAGTGGCGGGAATATACCACGATTTTTTTCCAACGAGGAAAGAGCGCAAGTGACCAAAGAGAGGCTGCGTCAAGATCCCGCAGGACATGTCCCAATGATACCGATGGTCACTGAGCTGCAACCAATGAGGCTCCCTCCCGAGCATCTCGAAAAGGTTCCAAGAGCTTCACGAGAGATAAACAGTGAAACCCATGAAGTCCGATTTAGATTAGCTAGATTGAAACACACAGGTGGCTGGCTGGCTTGCATATTCGCGTCTTGACCCAGTCGAAATGGTAAATTGATGGCATGGCCCTACCGTCAGTATGCGCCCTGGGCCTGCCGGTAAGCTGTGACGTGAGGTACCACATCTTAGAGGTGGGTCGTCCCTTCAGTCCTCGGGCGCGGATGATACCAGGCGGTCAAGCCCAGCACTGGTGGCAGGTTACTGGCACGTCAGATAGTCAGCGCATAAGTTTATGGTTGCAGGGAAAGAGAGACCTGTGACAATGCAAGAGTTGCCCGTGGATGGAGAGTTGTGCGCGTTGTGCGCGAGTTCGAGAGGTGTGAACAAAAGTAAGAGCGAGGCTGGAAAGAGCGTTAGGCGTCCCGCTAGAGCGGGGATCATGTCATATTCGGCAAGGTCGGTCGACTTAACTTGGTTCACAGTATCTGCCCCCACTTCGCCATGCTTGAGATTCGAACAGTCGGATACCGAATTCGATTCCACAGCAAATGTATTACCTTGACTTCAGTCGTTAGACAGGGTCACATGCGCTGTAGGCCACCGCTTGTTGCGCTTAGGGCTGAGAAAAAGGCTGAAAATGTAACATTGCACGACAGCAGCCATGGAACGATGAGGACCGATGCATTCATTCGCGCGTCAATACGGGCCATTCAGGCCACCCGACCAACACATAACATGACATGTCAATTTCCTTAGCCCTACCTCGTTCTAAAAGACAACGACACACAGTGGCTTTGCAGTAAGTGGACGAGCCTATTGATGTTTCGGATTGCCACCGTAAGCAGAGCCAAACATCAAACTCCTATCCTTGAACATTTCTCTCGTATGTGCCAAGAGGCAGTATGTGCAGATCCCTTAACCGATCCATAGGACCTTGGGTGCTAAAATTGACTCAAGCTTGCTTGCTGCACAACGGAGCAGCGCAGCCAACAGGGCTGATGCGCTGATTGAGGTATCGCGTTGTTACCAAGAGGACGTCAAAAACCTGGCACCGGTCACTGTATCGACGCCTCTCGCGGACATATCCGAAGCCCGGCAAGCTCAGACTGTGCGAACACCGGTATGTATCAGAGCCCTTCAGGTCTTGCCCATGAGTCTCTGCGCTTTCGCCAGCAAGACAATGCTTTCGCGACCTAGCTTCCTCTGACCATTTGTGCCTCCCCTGGCTTTGGCCATAGTTTTTCTGAAGCGCGCTCGTTCGGCAATCTTCTTCGTGCGCTCCTTGTCCGCCTCATCCCTGGCCTTCTGGCGTGCGTCGGCCTCCTCCCTCTTCTTCTGCGCCAGCTCGGTCTCCTTTCTGAAGGGTTGTGAGCGCGGTCGTCGCTGTCGTATCTCGAATGTTTGCTTAGGCTTAGACTCTGGCTCCGGCGAATCCGCTTCTAGCATTGCCAGTCGATCAGGGTGTGGCTCAAGGCTGGGCTCTGGTGCAGGTTCGGCGGGCTCAGCGTCCTCCTCGGTAGCCTCGCTGGCGCGTTCGTAGACGGATTTGCGTGGCGTAGTCGAGTCGGTGTCCTCGCGTGCCTTCAACTTCGCATATTGCTTCTTGAGCTTCGCCTTGTCGATGAGACTCTTTTTGATCTTCTGGACTACGTATGCAGTTAGCATGTGCAATGAACATACCCGCCAAAAGATATTGCCAGTCGCATAGAACAAGAACTTCGGCGTGACTAGAAATAAAATGAAACCTACTTTTCCGCCTATGGGTGCCATCCGGCAGATTGGCAGGCCCAATAGCGAAGCCTTTCTTCTTCTTCCATACCGCCGATTTCGCCTCGCCCTCGTGCGGCCGTGTCGCTGCCATGTTGAACTCGATGTGGATGTGCAAAAAGTTCGGAGCAGCAGCAGTCGCATTGGCAAGGAAGGCGCGGAGTTTCCTCAGCCTTGGCAAGAGCGGGGCGCTTTGAGCCAGTCACAGCCCCTTCACACCGCGGCAGACTCACGCCTCCGCTTTGTGCGCCATCGCAACTCTGCAGAGCCCAGTCGCTTTGCGCGGGGACGTGCAGCATCAGAAAGAGTTGTTTTTCGTCGTGTGACTCCTGCAGCGCCGAAGCGCCGGCCAATACCGGGCTGGCGCAATGAGATACTTTATCAGCAGCGATAACCTCTTTATCAAAGACCTCAGCGCGTCATCCGACCGGACCCTGCCGCAACCTCTCCGCACCTTCAGCCAGGAGCTCCACGGTGTTTCGTATCAAAACTGGGCAGCATGACTGAGCAATGAAGCATGCCGCTGGAGCCAACGCATCCCGATTAAACTGGAAACTCTTACCTCACGCCATTCGCCGGGCTAGCAAGTGCTCCAGCCTCTTGACCGAGCTGCCATCTCAGCGCTCCACGCCTCTATAAGCTCGCCACTACTCTTTGATCACTGTTACACCTGTGTACTCATGCTGTCTATTGCAACTACTTGTTTCAACCATGCCCATCTTTCATGATCCCCATGACAGTCCGCCGCGACCAACATTCTCGCGTCAGGCGTCGTCCGCTGGGCTTCAAAGAGCAGGAACACCAGTCTTTGTATTTGAGAAGCTTATGGGGAACAGCTTGCATGCAGGGGAACCGGCAGAAGCCGAGATGTCGCTCGATACGAACCCTGAGTCCCCTAGTCAAACGCGCAAGACGTCGGTGTTCGGCCGGAAGGAGCTGATCGAGAGGATCAAGAGGACGAACAGCCCGTCATGGATGCAGCGGCAGGGAGTGAGTGACCGGCGTTATAATTGAGAGCCGGACTACATGGCCGTCTTCATGTGGATAGCAGGCTGATAGTGTCTCACAGGGCGACAGTTCCCACGATCGAACCACCCCCACCCGGCCGACTTCTCGAGACCACCCAAAGACTCCTCTGCTCCCTTCTGCTGAGCTGCAAGCATCACGCACCTCTACGCCCGAACCTCTTCGAGATCTTGCAGCGGCAGGTCTCGAGATCGAACGCCCCCGCTCTGCACTACACTCTGGGGACTTCAGGGAAAAGAGGGCAGGCACAACCTCAGGCGAAGGTGCCTCCTCTTCTGGACTCCTGGCGGCTTCGCCGGTGGTGCCATGGAATCGCTCGTTTCCAACGGCTGCCTACCCATCACAACGGATCGACGTCTCATATCCCGAGCCGCTCAACAATGACACTCGCACAGTCGCGCGAGCACGGGCAATATCGCAGTCATCACTTAGCTCGTTTGCGTTCCTGCCTCCAACAAGCCCGCTAGTGCAGCAGGCAAACAACACAGATTTGGACTTCTCTTCCAAACCAGGCTCGCGACAAGGCTCCTGCAGTCCTGAAAGGAATAGCCGTCGGCACACCTGCTCTCCTGCCTCGTTCCATGATTACCAGTCGGCTCAGATGGCTCAATCGGCGACTGGTACTCCTGCAGCACGACATTTACGACACGCACGCTCGATACCATACCAAGCGCACCAGCCTCGAAGATCAATGCCAATCAACCAGTCTCAGCCACAGTCTCATTCGTTTACACCATACCTGAACGCGCGGCGACCATCTTTCTCCTCAGAAGCATCCCCACTCCAACACGCGCCCATGGTGGGCTCATACGAGGAGTCGATATTACGAGGACGTATGTCTACTACGCCTTCACGGCCTCTCGATTTTGTCGCCAAGATTGGTGTGCTTGGGAGAGGACAGTGCAAGTCAAGCCTCAAATGCCCGCCCCATGTAACAGTGCCCTTTCCTGCGGTGTTCTACAGCTACAACACGGGCAATGGTAGGATATCAGACAACGAACCAAGTCCGTATGTTGGTCTTATCGATTTGGAAAACTCATTGCCGGCGCCGGATGAGAGCAGCGAGTCCGGTAAGCGCAAAAGACGAAGCGCTGTACCTGCTCCGGACCAAGATGATCTTGACTTTCAGATAAACCTTGGGGGCGAGGATGGCATTCAAAGTGTGAAGGGGGGTCTTCGTCGAAGAGAAAAGAAAAAAAGGCGGTCGACGTCTCCAAAAGCACCTCCTGGAGGATGCTATCGCATCCCGCCTCAGGGTCAGCTTCAGATTGTGCTAAACAACCCAAACAAAACGGCGGTCAAGTTATTCTTGGTTCCATATGACTTATCAGATATGGAATCGGGACAGAAGACCTTCATCAGGCAACGCAGCTACTCTGCTGGTCCTATCATCGACATGCCGACCTCTTCGCGGAAGAATCTGGGTACGGATCGCCCAGAGGCTGCCCTTAGTAACTCGGACGATCCCAACGACCGGCCAATTCTGCGTTACTTGGTCCACCTGCATATATGCTGTCCATCAAAGGGTCGCTATTATTTGTACAAAAGTATACGGGTTGTCTTCGCCAATCGAGTTCCAGATGGGAAAGAGAAATTAAGGAATGAGATACAGCTGCCGGAACCAAGGTACAGTGCGTACAAGCCGGCGCGCGACTCCATTGCCTCGCAGAAACCACATTCGGTGGGTGCTCAACTTACCGCAGAGAAAGCCTCCCATCATAGCAGTGCAGGATGGTCACTTTCCCAATCTCAGCAGGCATATGATCAGCTCGACGGACTAAGACAACACACTCCCTTGCCTCCGCCAGCTGTTAGGTTCACTGGAGGACCTCTCAGCTCATCCACATCGAGCGGTTGCAGCACGCCTATGCCTGTTTTGCAACCCATCCCTTTCACCCTCACTCGACTGGCTGCGATTGAGTCACGACCTGTTTCCCGTGAGCACATGGACGTCGACCCGAAGAGCCCCTTCAGAACCCCTGTCACATCGCCGAAGCCTGGCCTAGGCAGTCCCAATAGCCAAGGCGACGGCACTTTCGAAAAGCTGAACAAAGGGGATGTCGGCTACGGCGGGAACGCATTCTCTCCCCTCGGCAGCCCGAACGGTCCACCCAATGCGGGTCTTCTATCTCAGCGGTTGCGGGGTCTAGAAGTCCCACGCGACCAAGAGGAATAGCAGCACTTGTTACCCTGTACATATGGCTCATATGTTGCCTTCACAACCAATTTTTTATCCCTACTTGTTTTCTGTTAAATACCCCCGACCCCTGTTGTCTATGTTGTGTTGGTGTTTTTGGGTAACGGCTTCTTCTAGTATAGGGACGGACATGAGGCTTTTAACGTATATCTTCTGCATACATGTCGAACCGGAACTACATACTCTACTCTCGATTTCGTTGTCCATAGCAAATGAATGGGATATAAACCCAGTCCGGCCGAGCCCTTCGTACCTGTGTCTCACTCAGCTGCCAGTCGCGACTTGCTCATGGGCTGATTACAACCACTTTATCGAAAACTTATTTGCCCATCGCCTGCAATCGCAAAATCGATCGAATAGGACACTATATCCTACCCCGCCTGACTGTTGTACTTGAAAAGGCGAGCGTCTGGCACACGACTGCATCTTTATCCCGAAAATATATTACTGGCGGAAACAATATTTGGCAATACTAACGTCAATCTGGCAAAAGAAGCGAATGTCATTCCAATCCCTGCGGAGCCAAAAGAACCTGAATACGCCCACTACAACGCTGGTGCTAGGGCGTTAGGTAGGTGAGCTGAATAGCGATTAATCAGCGTCGTTCCAGGGGAAGTATGAGCATGCGCGACCCGTGCACGGAAGATGCTGACTGCCATGGTCAGAATCGGGTATCTATAAAGGGGAACAACCGCCTAATCTGCGGTAGCTCATCGTCACTGGTGATTTGCATAAATTTGTTCCATTAATGCCGTGTGTTCAATGAAGAGGATCCCAACAGGCGCATAACGCTACAGTAGAATCACGTGCTAATGTGTTGTACCAAGGCGCTAAAATATGCGAACCCCCATCAATGTTCTTCACACCCGCAGTACTAGATCCCTTCGTCTTCGGCTCTTATCCTTGAGTCGCTTGCAGGTAACACTAAGCTTGCAAAAATAGCCCCAAAACTCAAGCGTGATCAATACGGATGCTATCACCGAGGTTCAAATCTGCGAATTCAACACGACCACCAAATTCGAGCTGTTGCCCGTCAAGCCCATTAAGCGTTTCGAAATAAGCGATCGTGTCTGCTGCTATTGAATAGACAAGAAGTAGCTGGCACCGTCTTCTAGGAGCTCGTACGCTTGTTATTCGGCATCTTCAACAAGAATGAGGACTTTACTGTTCACTACCACTTTGTCGAGGGAGAGTGCAAGGGCGTCGTCAACGAATTATTGTGGAACTTTCATCTTCAATTCAGCCCTGAATATGTCAAGGGGGGAGTTCTGATTGTGCTCGCACGTTTTGAGTCGACTGTCCCACGGCTTGAAGCCACGGTCCTGCCGCAAGTGAGTTGACAGTTAGTTACCTTGCGTTTAGCCATCATTTCACCTGGCCTTTTGTTACTCAAGCCTTCTTCGTGAAATGGCTTTGTGAATAATTGATCTCACAAAATGGGTCTGCTCCGTGGGCTTTCACTTTTACTGGTGCCGCAGACGGTCAGATTAAGCCCTCGGTCGAGGAGGAAAACACCACAAGTCCCTCCGTGAGAAGGACCTTGTTTGCGCTCCTGAATCGGTGCTCTAGGTGGAGAGCACACCTGTGGTGGAAACAAACGACAGTCAAGAGTCTCACCACCATGGCCCAGATGACATGCGTCAAACTCGCAGAGCCATCGCCACATGGATCACAGCGCGCCAACTCGTCGCGATTTCTCCGTAACTATCACTCCAACAAGATCTGGCCTCCGCCCGACTTGTAGTACTACCCTGATCACCATGGGTATTATGCCGCTGACCAGTATGCGCCAGTAGTCCCTCAAGCTCGAGCTTCAGCCTAGGCATCGCAAGCCCAGGCACCCTACACAGCACCAACATCAACACCAACACCAACAATAATAACAACGACATACCCCCCACTCCTACCCCCCGCCGCCCTAGCCAACTGGCACGCCCGCTTCAACAAAATCCGCGCCGAGCTCGGTACCCTGTCCAACAACCTCGTGGCGCGGAGAAATGCGCACGCCCAAATGATCGACGGCTTATTTCTTTCCACTGCCGCATCTATCATCCTGCTGTTATTAGTGAGGCGTTCAGGCAGCAGAGTAGTGGTCAAAGGTTTGGTGACGAGTGCTCGGGGAGCCGTATTGGTACTGGGGTAGAAGGCAGATCCGGTGCAACGCGTTCTGAGCATCTTTCAAGGAAGAGTGTAGGTGGGGGTTGGGGATGCTTGTTCCTTGTGTTAGCATGGCGTGCGTTGATGGTCAGGTGTTTGCAACTCACCAAGCGGCGGATTTCATCGCAACTCTGGCGTTTCCCCCCCCCAAACTTCGAATACCCCCATTGCGACTACTACAGCGTTTGCCGTTTGTGGCATTCTATTTAGCATGGTCGTTAAGGGTTCTTGTGGTTGTACGTTCGAGTTCACGTCCAGCCGCATAAATGTTAGCAAAACATATTTCCTAATACTCTAGGCCCCATCGTGATAGAGCCGTTCGAATCATTGCTGGCACGTAGACTGTCACTACGCGAAGATAATCCTTGTACGTTAATAAGAGACACTATTGAAACAGAAGTGGTAATTCGAGCATATACACTCCTAGCCGTGTATAAACCCTCCTTTAAACTACCTTTGTATTCTTCCTAAAGCTCATCTACATCCTTCCTACGGCAACTTCTACGAAGGCCTCTCTCTATTATACTTGCACATCCAGCTCTCCCTACAGCACTCACTTCACGCACTGTAAGAGAGGGTCAAGACATCTTATAGGTATGCGTGTGCCTTCGTTCGTCTATCAATATGAATCTGATGCCATGTTCACAACTTTTTCTGCCACTTCCTCGTCCATGATGTTTTTGTCTGGAGTGGAGAGTAATAATAGCCGCGCACAAAACCTCTCTGTTTCGCCCAAAGTCTTCCATACACCATGCCGTAGCCCACCAAGATCCGTCTCACCACGGCTGAGTGGGCGGGTATCATCCATTTCATCCCATTCCACAATCACCGCTCCCACCACCATCCAGCGCTGGAAAGGAAAAAAAACACAAACAAGCAGCAAATTGGTATATTTCTTTTTGCGCCGACAGGGGGGAATCATTCAGAAGCAAAGCCACAAAACACCAGAATTCCAGAAATCCATAGCAGGAAAAAAACAAAGCGCAGAAGCAAGCAATAACGAAGATCGGGTTTTTACACATCCTTCGCCGTAGAGAAGGATGACGGGGGTATATAATTCTTTTGTCGTCGAACGCATGAAGAGACCCGAGACAAGAGGAACACAAACCAACGCGTAGCGGGGGTATTTCTTTCGTACAATATCGTAGTAAGGTATCATTTAACGAGGAGGCCCAATAGGGGCCGGGTATCCAGATGCAGAATGAGAAGTACTGGGGCGCCCGCTGTCCACGGAGCCCCGCGGATCGTACCGGGGCGTCACGTCCCCGGACGCCGCCGAAGAGGAACCAAAAGGAAACTTGGATTCATAGCGCGGAGCTGGCATAGGCCAGCCGTTGTTGTGGTGCTCGTCGTCCGCGAGGTTGATGCCGCTGTCGTTCCAGGGGTTGCGGTAGCTACCGGTGGATTCGAGGCTGGCAAGGGATGCCTTGGAAGCATTGCTCGAAGCATGCTTGAAGAGCGATCCAGGAGAGTTGGTGTTTTTGCGACCGTTAAAGATGGACGTGAAGGAGGACATGCTGCCGGGCTTGCGGAGTCGGTCAAGCATGCCGCGGGGCTCATCATCACCAAAGTGAGAGCGCGTAGGAGAGTCGGTGCTGTCGACAGCTGGCTCAGCGCGCTGTAGCAGCTTGGACTCGAAAAAAGGCAGCGAGTCCTCGAAAGAGTCAGATTTGGGACGTGGAAGAGCGCCACGAACGGTGTTGGTATCCAGGCCGTGCATGACGAGGTGGTTGAGCAGGAAATCAATGGCGTCCTTCAGTCCGCCTGCGTTGTTCCTGGTGAACACAATATGGAAAGCCTCAATCTGCTCTTCCCTGCCGTCGACCGTTTCGGTCTGCGCCTCCTGTAGTTGAGCATCAACTTCGTGCTGGGTCTTGAGCTTGTCAAGAACTTCAGCCTTGAATTCGGGAGAGCGAAGGTGATTGCTGAGATCGGTAGTGGCAGGGAAAGCTAGATCATGAGATTCTGGTACCATGCCCTGCAGTCAATTAGCAGGCGTCTCTAGACTTTGTAGCAGTGGATAACTTACCAAAAAATCATCGACTGCGAGTGGCACCTGGTACTCAGGACCAGAGACAGTAACGATGTCGCTCGCTTCTTCGGTGCTTGGGAAGGTGATCTTGCAGTTGAACTTCTTCTCCAGCTCGTCAATCTTGTCTAAGCGAGCAATGAGCTCTCGGTGATACAAGCGGTTGATGTTGATAGTCTCAGAGACAAACTCTGCATCGGCTTTCTCGACCATGTCCATGATCTCTTGTTTGACCAGATCGAGGTTCTGAGCGTTACGTGCGGGCGTGCGGCAGATGACGTTGTCGACCTTGATATCGTCTTCCTCCTTACCAAAGCCGCCACGGTCCATAGCATTGGAGAACTTGACAAAGACGGAGTACTTCTTCATGATGCGCTGGATGTGCTGACCGCCGATGCCGATGATGCGCTTGTGATACTGGTCAGGGACGTGGAAAGAGATGGAAGCGGGCATCTCCTGCTCCACTAGGTCAAGACCGTTCTTTGTAGCCTCGTACTGAGCGCCACGGACTACGATGTAGAAGTTGTACTCGTTGAAGCCGTCGAAGACGATCTGAACGCTGCTATGACTCATAATCTTATTGATCTTGCCGTTCTTCTTACCGCTGACGAATTCTTTGTGCTCGTTGGCGAGCTCAATTTTGACACTCATGTTGTACTGCGACTTCTTCACGAATGGGATGTTGCTAATAACCATGAGTGCAGCCCTTACAGCGTCGTCAGATCCGTAGATGTGGAAGTTGAGCTTCTCGAAGCTGACTTCAGCGCCGGAGTTGATGCAAATATCAGACAACATGGCGCGAACGTCGGCCGAAGTAGGTGGGCGCTGCGTGGGGTCAGGGTGAGTGATGAACCATGAGGAGCTGTAGAATTGACCGGCCTGGAGAACGTAAGTATTTGCGCACCTATGTTTTGCATGAAGGACTTACGAGCTGCATGAGCTCACGCACAGTCCGCTCGACGTGCAAGACATCAGTGCCCTGAACTCGGACCACACCGCGCTGCACTCCAAGAGGGGGCAGCAGGATGTAGGAGCCGTTGTTCTCGATGATCTTGCGCACCTTGTCGAGACGTTCTAGCAGGATGGCGTCCAGCTTGGTGTCCGTCACCATGACAGGCTTCACGAAGACCTTGGTCGACATGACAAGATCATGCAGACGCTGCTTGGCGCGGAGGATGCGCTCCGAGTTCTCTCCTGTGATGTAGACGAGGTCATCGGGTCGCCGCTGAGCACCCAGCGGCGTGTATCCGAACAGGCGCGGAAACGGCGGCGGGAAGTAGATGGCGGTGCCGGTCGCCGACTCGATCATCTTAATGTTCTTGCGCCCGCGTCCGCATATTAGCGTGTGCATGGTCAGCTCGAGCTTCATGGTATCCACGGCGCGGCCGAGCTGTGACGGCATCAAATTAGCATTATGCGCTAGCGCGCGGCTGCGGGGCTGCGGAAACTCACGATCTGATCAATCATGATCAGCACGCGTGTCTTCGCGTGCTCCATCGTCTCCAGGTCGCCGTAGATGGCGCAGCGCAGGCGCGGGTCCATGCCCGTGTCGATGTTGCCGTGGAAGCTGGCCGTCTCGATGTCGGGCTGCTTGGGCATCAAAAGGAAGATGTCTGCCTTGGTCGACTTGGCGATGAGGTCGAGCTGCTGCAGCACGGGGCCGCGCACCTTCTGCGAGGGCGGGTCGATGATGAGCTGCGAGTCGATGTCGACGAACGAGGAACGCTACGCCATGATGTCAGCAGGCGCCCCATGGCGGTGTTTCGCAGCGGCGGCCTACAAGAGAGATGGGCGTCGAGTTCAGCACCTTGCAGCGCATCGAGTTCACAATCTCCAGCTCGCCCGACAGGCACACATTCGTGACCAGCGCCCGCAGTGGCCCCCGCTGCAGGCCGGGCAGCGGCTTCGACTCGGCTGACGTAACGCCCGCCGAGACACGCCCCTCGGTCTGCTCGCTCACCTCGCGGCACAGGCTGCGCAGGGCGTCGACATTCTGGGCGTGGACAGGCAGCTTGTGCGTGGGCATGGCCTCGGCCGCGCCTTCCGCATGGGTCCAGCGCGCCTTCGCTCCCGGGCTCGCCCACATGATGTCGTCCGGGTCGGGCCCGGCCAGGTTCGACGAAAAAGGCACGTTGAACGAGAGGTTGACCTGCGTGCCCGGCGGGATCACGGGCGGCGCCGACGTCGCCGTCGAGGGTCGCTTGGTCGGCGCGGCTACGGACATGTCGTGGTTGGACGTCCTCGAGAACGGGAAGCCAGTCGACGGCGCCATCTTCTCCCAGCCGTGCCGGGCTTGGCCGGTGAAGTTGGAGATCTTATGCATCGTGGTGGGGGAGCGCGCCCTGGGAGTCGGCGGGCGGAGTGGTAGGTGAGGGAGCGAAGAAGACGAGGACTGGAAGATGCGAGACCAGCAGTCGGGCGAGGTGAGCACGGCGACGGGAGAGCGCCATTGGCCCAGCTGGGGCGGCCTGTGCGCGAACACACGCAGCCGCGCAGCCATGCATCAAAAAGCAGGCTTGCACACCACCTCGGCGCCAGGCCCGAAGCAGACGTCTCGCAGAGCCTCTGCATCCCTCGTCCGTCGCGGGTGACGTCTTGGTCTGGCTGTCTGCTCCGCGCTGCCACTGCGCCTGCCGTGATTGTTGAGTGATGTTGGCCGGGAGCAGCTGCCCGCCTATCACCGAAGCAGCATGGTCGCAGGAGCATGGTCCGCCGCCCGGCGATGCTCTATCTTTATTACCGCATCATAGGCAGCGAAAATAGAAATCATCAATATTCCCTCTGCTGTCCCCGCTCGCAGGCATCTCGTCTCGACATCCCCACGCACGCCAGACAAGTGCGGTTGCATGAGAAACTTGTGTGTGCTGAAACGGCCCAGGCATGAGATTGCGGGTAGCCTCGACAGTCACGGCGTGGGTTACGTCTGCCTGTTGTGTGATGGCGGGTGCTCGCTCTCAGGATCCAGAAAAGGAGATTCGCAGCTTCTACTCGGCAGTCACAGCCGAACCGCGTAACGTGAGAGGTTGTCCTGTGAGAAGATTAAGAACCAGGCGTGATATTGCACAATCAAGTGAATACAATGATCTAACACTACCTATCCAATCTTCTGATACAGTGCTCTAAGCACGTAAGAGCATGCTTTCCAACCCACCCGTCAAACAGAGTATCCTACACACTCAGCCCAACACCGACTATTACAACCCAGCTCACATCCATCTTTATACATCCAGACACCATCTAGTAGCGATTATATACTCGTCGCGGCTCCCCCGCATACTGCTCCGGCGCCACCTCAACCGGTCCTTCCTCAACGTACCGCCTGCTCTGGGGCGCACTAATGTAGCGACGCTCATCAAACGGTTCCTGGCGAACAACACTAACCTCGCGGTAACGAGGTTGAGAAACACGAACAGCAGTCGGCTGGATGCTCTCGTGACGAACGTAGCCCTCTGGGACCTCTCGGCGAACAACCTCAGGTCGCATACTGTACGCTCGAGATGGCGCATACTCTCGCGGTGGGCCCATCTCTTCGTACTGTTGAACAGGTCGGTATTCCATGTCCAATGGGCGACGGGAAACCTCGCGTGGTCGGTAAGCTGGACTCTCCAACATCTCGGGCTCTGACGCTTCAACGTATCGCCGCGGTGGTGGGGGCATCATCTGCACCGCTTCTTCTTCGTACAACTCATTGCGCGCAGGTGCACGCATCGTCGGCTCCCGAGTTACAGCGCGCTCGTAGTAGGGATCAACCTCCATGCGTCTGATAGGCGGTGCCATCGACTCTCGAGCATCCACGGGCGCGGCGTAGTACTTATTGCCATACTGATCTACAACAATGCGGCGGGGTGGCGGAGCCATCATCATGGGCGATTGCGGACGTGAGATATATTCATGAATCGGGGATCGAGAACGTTCGCGTACGTATCTCGGCGCAGCCGAGAGACGAGCCGAAGCTTCTCGGTAAATGGGCGGCTCGGAGCGATCTGCAAATGCGTGGGATGCGGCGCGGACTTGGCGAGGCTCTGGTGCCGCATACATCTCGGCACCACCACTAGGAGAATATGGTCGTCGGGCGTACTGGAGACTAGCAACCCGCCTAAGGTCCTGGTCTTCGCGCTGCGACTTACGGTGCGGTACACGAATAACAGTCGGCGATGAGGGTTCATCGAACTCACGAAAGGGCCGTGCTGCTGATTCCTGGTCGCGGTAGTAGACGGGCTGCATCCTCGCACCCTCCGGTGCAGACAAAACTTCCACCTCATGCTGAATGGGCTGTAGAGCACGACGCTTACTGGGCTGCGAATCAGGGTACGCCGAGAAAGGCGGAGGCGACTGCGGCTCCTCTTTGATATAGGGCTCGGGGGAGCGGACAACACGCTTATTGGTTTGTTGTTGCTGGCGCTTCTTCTCGTCGCGCTTTTCTTCTCGTCTCCGCTTGCGTGGGTTTTGGAGAGGTCCTGCGGGACCGGCTGGGCTTTGGCGGCGTGATGACCTGGGGGATTGTCAGTATGATGGGTCTTCTTAGCGCTTCTCAAGGAAGGACGAGGAGACTATCGTGAATGAAGGTGGCTGTTTTGCGCCGAATATGCGATCATCACTCGAGTCGAGGCTCGAATGTTGTAAGATCGGCGGCTCAGGTGGTGCAATCCAGATTTTTGGGGAGCTGTGGGCTCATGATAGACAGCAGAAGTCACCTGGAAGGAGACGGGATCAAGAATAACAGAAATGTAGGAAACCCTTACCCGTTCGTACCGCCGTGGCGGTCGCGTGCCCGGCCTCTGAGAGGCTCACTTGGGCCAATGTCTGCAGGAGGCGGCGAGTAATCCTCTTCTTCTGCATCTCCGTGCAATAGCGCAGACTCGGGCTCGTAGATCTCTATATCATCGGCCGGCTCGTAGGCCTCTTCATCGAGGTCGATCACTGTAGGCTCGGCTGGACGAGAGTGGACAGTCACTTGCCTGGCAGTTGGCTGCACCTGTGAAATCAGTGGAGCTGCTGCTTTAGTATTGTTGTTCCGATTGGTGTCAACCTCCTCTGAAGACCAGCTGTCTGCCTTGCTAGAGTAGTACGAGTTCTCGTCAAAGGACTCCACACCGTCGCTGTTGTTAGTGGGAGATCGTAAGCCAGATACAGGCGGGACGAGCAGATGAGCCTTGATCAGACACTCTTCCACGTTGATGTGGACTTCCCGCTCCTCGGCGTCGTTGCCGCGACCCTTTTTGTCAAACTGGTCTTTCAGTTGGCGTTCTATCTGCTGCCGCCTGAGCTGCTGTTCCGCCTTGACCAGGTGTGGAGACTTTGTAAGCAAGATCGGATCGATGCTTGAAGACGAAGACTTGGCTGAGTATGGTCGCTGTGTGGGGGGAACGGGAGACGAAGGGTTTTGTAGCGAAGAAACTGGACGCGGCGGAAACAGCTGCGAAGATGCCGGAGCCCCATTTGGCATGCCGTTTGTCGTGGGTCTGCTGATGGTGGTCTGCGGAAGACGCGGTGCAACCTGTTCAATTACTTTGGCTGGAAGATGAATACGCGGGTGTTTGCTAGCAAGCACTGCATCGCGTATCTGTAAGATCTTCTGGAGGAAGTCGGCCTCGCGAAGCACCTCTGCGGGAGCCACGCTGGCACCGTTTAGATACGGCGACGGAACTGCGGCTGTCGTCATTGAAGCGATTGGAGACAATCTCACGACAGTGTGAGCAGCTAGAGCTTAGCACCAACGCCAACAAGACCGGCGATTATACAAATACAGGCAATACCCGCGGTTGAGCTGGACGAGAAGTTGATGATGGGGAAGGGGTTGGGAGCGACACACGCCAGCAGTGAGGAGTCGGGTGTTGATTTTCGAACGCGCCCGGCGATGCAACGCCGACAAGAGCGCCAAGGCGCTAGGCCCAAAGTGGAACGACACATCCTCACAAAATTTCCCAGCACGCCTTCCGTAGCTCTTTACTCCATTGCATTACGTTTGATTTGGCCGAATACCTTAAGAGGGTTTTTATTTGCTTAGACATCCCACAAAGACATCCGCCTACGTATGTGGCTCATGCTCGGAAACTAACGCTAAGTAGACTCGTTAAATCGGGCAACTTTTTCGTTCGCCTTTACTTTTTGGACCCGTTTGGTTAGCTGCGAATTGGTCTTACTCTCTCTTCTCTTCCCATAAAATCGCGAGACTACTTCTCGAAATCGCACATTCAACACTGCTTTGTTGCCACTTATTGTCCCCTGGGCAAGCTTGAGGGGTGACTGGGACATACACAACATTATGGCGGACACGAGCGAGAAGCCGGTCTTCTTCTTCGACATCGACAACTGCGTTAGTATTTTCTCCAGTATTGAATGAGTTTAGCTAACGCAAGTCTAGCTCTACCCAAAGAGTGGGTAATC
The DNA here is from genome assembly GCA_010015635.1 of Clathrospora elynae. Lineage (NCBI taxonomy): Eukaryota > Fungi > Ascomycota > Dothideomycetes > Pleosporales > Diademaceae > Clathrospora > Clathrospora elynae. The sequence continues at coordinate 187,902 of ML976037.1, forward strand.
CAAAACACGCACCATTGAAGATGCTAACATGCCTAGGTCTTGACATCCACCGCATGATGGCCGAACTGATAGGTGAGTTAGGGCATTTTTGGGGGTTTTTTACAGTGTTTCCTGTGTATCCAAGCGTCCAATAACTCACTCGCTATAGACCGATTCTTCGAGGACCACCTGGACTTGTCGCAAAAGGACGCCAACGAACTCCACTACAAGTACTACCGTGAATACGGTCTCGCCATCGAAGGACTCGTCCGGCACCATAAGGTCGACGCGCTCGAGTACAACAGCAAAGTAGACGATGCGCTACCACTGGAAGAAGTCATTAAACCGAATTCCGAACTACGCAAGCTGATCGAGGACATTGACACGAGCAAGGTCCGCTTATGGCTTTTCACGAATGCCTACATTACGCACGGCAATCGAGTCGTCAAGCTGCTCAAGATTGATGATCTGTTCGAAGGAATTACCTACTGCGACTACGGCTCCGACAAGTTCTACTGCAAGCCGCACGTGGAGATGTTCGACAAGGCGATGGCAGAGGCTGGCATCAAGTCGAATGACAAATGCTACTTTGTCGGTAAGTGATATGACCGCAAGTTGATGATCAACTGTATACTGACTAGCTGGATAGACGATACCTATATCAACTGCAAGGCAGCTGACGAACGAGGCTGGAAGGTGGCACATCTGCTAGATGAGGCCGATGCGCCGCCGCCTCAACAAGCGAGCAAGTATCAGATCAGGAGCTTGCAGGAGCTGCGGAGGATTTTCCCGGAAGTCTTCAAGAGTTCGTAGAAATTATGTTCAAGCAAAGGCGTTAGACGGCCGTGAATGTGCATGGGGTAGACACGATGGACGGGACCATGCGTACTGCAGGTCGTCACTTACGAGCGAACAGGATCAGGGTGGAAGTAATGCTCAAGGAAATCAGCGAGTTTCTCCAGGCACAACTATCGTTAGTCGAGGACGCGATGCCTTAGTCTTGATACGTTCGCTCGTACGTGCTAGACTGTGGTATACCAGCATCACAAATCTGCTGCGTGATCTCTACGAAGAGCATGATCACCAAAATACGGATAGAACAGATAGAAGTCTAGATCAATGAAGTCAATGATATGAATATAACCTCAAACTCCAACCACTGCCTGTTTTCTCATACCGGAATATCGCCGTCATACCAAGACGAGAAAATGACCAAAAAAACCAACAAGCGAAACACTGCAGGTCTATTAATATCAGCTTCAAATTAGGGGTTTTCTACGATTCTCAAACTTGAATCATTCTGCTGCGTGTGAGCGACAATCTAATAGGGCTTAGCGTAGGTTACGCCAAAATGTTCGCGAAGAGTGACGTCGGCGATCATGGCGTCTAGATCCGAGCTCAATGCTCGAGCTCTCCACTCCGACATCGCAATATTGAAGGTCAATTCCCACAACGCCTTGTCTGCCAAACAGCACCCTCGTAATCGCCAGATCACAGAAGCCTCACAAATAATCTTACCGCTTCTAAGTACAACAATGGCGTCTAAACGCGCTGTCCAACTTCTCGGTGCCCGCTCCAATGCCTCGGTCACAAGCCGACAAGTTTCGAGATTCAGCGTAAACTTAGTGAGAGCTTTCAGTGTTACGCCACCATCGCGGTGTGTTGGTGCTTTGGATTGGATGTCGGTGACCGGACGTGCGGAAAGGACGAAAGCTGCGAATGGACAGCAAAGATGGCATTCGCGGGCTCCAGATAATCTGAAGGGGAACAAGGTCTACGACTTCGACGATGTACGCCTTCCCTCTCTCCCCTCCTCTCCTCAGGACACTCCAATGTCTCCGCCATCTAACACGCACAGGTCCTCCACATCCTCGAAGCGCCCTCCGACTCGCGCCTCCTCATCGACGTCCGCGAGCCTCACGAATACGACACCGACACCATCCCCACCGCCATCAACATCCCCGTTACCTCACATCCAGATGCATTACTTCTCGACGAAGAGGAGTTCCAAGACCGCTTTGGGTTCCAGAAACCACCGACAAATAAGGAGGTAATATTTTTCTGCAAGGCGGGGGTTAGGAGTTCGGCGGCGGCGGGGATAGCGCGACAGGCTGGGTAAGCGGATATTCTATATAGATAAGGTAGATAAGATGGGGCACATGGGCTGACGAGGAGACAGATACACAAACGTCGGCGAATACCGCGGATCATGGCTCGACTGGAAGAAGCGCGGCGGTCCGGGCATGAAGACACCGCCGAAACCTGATGGTATGGGCGAGCCTAAAGCACCCGTTACCGAGACGAAGCCTACATCCAGGACGGAGTCCAGTGGGGAGGAGGATCTGGGTCCGGAGGGGCAGCCGAAGTCGCCTGAAGGGCCTTTGGGACGGCAGTAGACGATTAGGGGAAGTGGTTCTGACGATGTATATGGGGTAGGACATGGAACACGGCACAATAAATAATTCTTCGGTGGGTGTACATACCACAATGCAATGCACATACGATCACGTAATAATTGAAGCTTTTCCAGTTTCTGCATCATAATGTGAGCTTGAAAAACATATTTTAAGTGTTCATATAAAGAGCTAGAGTGAAGTCATGTTGATGCTGTACATAAAATCCCCAAGCATTCGTAGCGAAACAGTGCCTAGATCTGTACAGTACTTATCGGGCAACTGAGTGGACGGAATCGTTGTTCGTATTGAGAGCAGACTTGCTATCAGGCAGTTCAGTCAGTCCAGAGAGCTCCGGACTGACTGAACTGACGTCGTGAGGTCACTGAACTGGACTGGACTGACTGCCAAGACTTTTCAATTAAGTTAAAACTGACTGACTGAACTGACGTCGCCGCCGCCTGCAGACTGACTGGACTGACTGGACTGACTGAAATGAGTTACCTGACGTCAAACTGAGATAATTGCTCCTGTATTTTCAAGATTTCTTCCTCTGATAGTGTACGCGCTGACCCCAAAGTTGACGTAGTTGTTGGCTGTATACCAAGCCTCTTCCAGCTCTTCAAACTCTGCAAAGCTGAAACAAGCTCTGGCTTCATATGGAGTCGCCGCGTGCCTAACATGTTGCCAAGCTTGCTGAAAGTCCGCTCACAGTCTGCCGCTGCCGCTGGTATTGTCAGAACGTCGATAGCAAACTTTGAGAGTATAGGGAATTGCCCAGCAACTGACTCCCAGTATAGAAGCGGATTAAGAGACAGCCAGTCCTCCTCAGCTAACGCTGGCTGCTGCTTCCAAATCTTGTACTCATCCTCCGTAAGGCTTGCCTCTACCTGCTGTATACTTTGGTCAATCAACGACTGTAGAAAAGCTGATCGCAATGTTGACAACCCTAGCCGGGACTTCTTACACAGCGGCGTTGCTGTCTGAGCTGGAATAGCTGCGGCGTCCTTTTGCCCCTGCCATATGCGCAGGAATGCTTGGTGGTTATTGTCAAGCCAGCCGTCGCGATAGTAAACACCTTCACGGGCAGTAATATGGGTGTCGGGTACCTTCCAAAGCGCTGAGAGGTGGTGCTTGTAGTGCAGGTGTAGTATCGTAGCAGCGTAGTAGACAGGCGCGTTGTCAAATTTTGCGTAGTACTCAGCAAGCTTACTATGTGCAAGGTTGACGTTTGTAACAAGATGATCTTCAGGCGCGTCTGGGTCTTTGTAATTCACATCCTTAAGACGGTCTTTAAGAGCCTCAAGCTGGTCAAGAAGCCACTCAAACGTTACTAGAACTTCCCAGATAGCGCCGTGGCAGCCGTGTTGTCCGCGGCCTTTAAGTAGCTTTGTAGCTTTGGCAAATAGCTCAAGGAGTCAAATGTACTCTGTCATTGTTGCCCAATCCTTGCCGCTTAGACCGCCTTCACGTATGTATAGTCGCGGCTGCGCAGAGGGCAGCTGCTTGTGGTTCTTCCGGCGTCGTGAGGGTGCCGTTGCAGCACTATGCTCCTCAAGTTTACACTCAATATAGCTATCGATAGGGCTGTGTAGCTCAGCTGCGCACACAAACGTGCTAAGATAGCTATTCCAGTGGGTCTTAACAGGCTTAACAAGCTGCCAGATGTGAGGTGTAACACCTAGAGATTCTGCCTCCTTGCGCTGTAGGCGCTCTAGTAGTTGTCAAGTTTGAGGCATGCAGATAGACGCAATCACGTCAAAGAGGACGCCAATAGGACCGTATTTGTGCTACTCATCCATGTACTTCTCCTTGTCCTCTAGGTGGGCGGCATCATTCTTGTACGCGCTACGGTCTTTGCCCCAAATTACTAATTGTGCGCCTAGGTTGAGTATATGGCAGCAGCACCGCAGCTGCCGCTTGCTTGCGATAAAGCCAAACTCCTCTGCTAAGGACTCCACTGCAGTATCATTGTTACTTGCGTTGTCAAGCACAAAGTACCCAATGCTTGCGTTGTCAATGCCAAATAGCCAAAGTATTGTTGTTGCTACAGCGGCAATATTATTGCCAGTGTGCGCTCCGTGTAGCTCAGGCAACCCAAGCAGGTGGTCAACTAGCTTGCCCTCACTGTTGAGGTAATGTACGCAGAGGCCAGTAAAAGCATACTGCCCACCAGTTGAAGTCCAGTTGTCAAATGACACGTGTATAAGCGACTGGGCTTTGCAAAGGTGTTGGCAACAGCTGGTATGTATGTGTTGTACTCAGCAATAATATGATTGTGGAGCGTTTGGTGGCTACGCCAAAGGAGGGCTTTGGCTAGCGGGCTCACGGCCGCAATCATGGCTTGAAACTGCGGCGTTTCTATTACGCGGAGGCTCTGGTTGTCCGCGACCACCCAGTCCTTCAGCGCGTCCTGAAATTGAGAGGTTGAAAAGCTTGCTGCCATTGCGTTTGCCACCTCTTGCAATACCTCTATCCCTTTAGACCTCATGATATGTACTTGGGACTTTGCAAGCGCACCCATAATATTGCCCTCCCGGCTAGCAATTGGTATAGGTCCGTTAGGTCTGTGTGAGTGCTCAGGCTTGTTGCTTGAGAGGTGTTGGCCAGCGTTTGTAGTACTGTCAGCCTTGTAGCAAGCCTCCTGATTCCGTTGTTGATGGCAGTACCGGCAAAGCCAGTAGTTCTTCTTGTGCTTGCGGTGCCAGACGGCCCAGCTGTGGCGGTAGATCCAGCTTTTTGGCCAACCGCAACTATTGCGCTCAAATTGGCGCCGCTCAAGGTACGGCACACGCTTAAAATCAAGCCCGTCATAATTATCGTCATTGTTGTTGTTGTTTGGGAAGTCCGCCTGTACTGCTACAGGCTCATCAGCCTGTGCCCCGCTTGCAGTATTGCCAACAGTGGGCGCGTTTGATAGCAATGGTAGAGAAGAATTACGCTTATTGTATTCTACAAGGCGGTGAAGGCCTGAATTAGAGGTAGTAGACATGAAGTACACTAGAAGGTGTTATGGCAACAGTAGTATAGCGTCTTGTAGTGGTGGAGGTGGTTGAGGCGAGTGAGGGCAGTGAGGGCAGCGCCAGGCAGGCACAAGCAGCAAGGTTATTGATGAGTAAGGCAATTGAGGCAATTGCAAGGGCGCAATGTGATGGGCCAGGCCCGGGTAGTACTTGGCTGGAGAGCCTTGGGGCTATCCGGCCATTTCCGGGGATAGACAACATGGAGACCCGCCGTCACGGAGGTCAAACCGGAAGACGGCCGGAAACATCACCACCCTAACAGATGAACCGGCAAACACCCGGAAATACCCGGGGGACTATAAAGGCAAGAGGGGGACACTAGATAGCCCGTCATCAAATCCATCTGATTATTTCTAGCATCTAC
>ML976037.1:193670-239950 GCA_010015635.1 Clathrospora elynae
ATACAAGTTCAGAAGAAGCAAAATCACTCAGTGTAGCCTTTCACAAACTTCAAGTCAATCAAGAGCTTAAAGACTACCAAATTTTGGGCCTGGAAACAGCTCTCAAAGTCAGAAAGAAGCAGAAGAAGAAGAGTACTGTCCTTGAGCTTCAACAGCGCAAAGACTATTATAGGGGTGCAGTATTCTATTTACTAAGGAAGATCAAGGTGTGATGGGCCAGGCTTGGGTAGTACTCGGCTGGAGAGCCTTGGGGCTATCCGGCCATTTCAGGGGATAGACAACATGGAGACCCGCCGTCACAGAGGTCAAACCGGAAGACAGCCGGAAACATTACTACTCCAACAGATGAACTGGCAAACACCCGGAAATACCCGGGGGACTATAAAGGCAAGAGGGGGACACTAGATAGCCCGTCATCAAATCCATCTGATTATTTCTAGCATCTACCCTCAGGGTCAGCCCTCTACACAAGGAAGCACAAGAGAAGGAGGCTACAAAACAACAAGAATAACAGGAGGAAATTGCGAGAAAAGTAGAGAGAAAGGAGGAGAGAGCTGCAGCTGCAACATATCAAAAGCAGGTAGTTGCAGAGGCAAAGGCTGCTAGAGAAGTAGCTAAAAAGGAGAAAGAGAAGGAGAAAAAAGCAAAGGCAGAAAGGATGGCTGCAGCTAAAGCTGAAAAACAACAAGAGAGAGAAGCCGCAGCGGCCCAAAAAGCTCTCAGATTATCCCAAAAGACCTCCTCTACCTCTCAGCAAAAGGCTAAGTCAAAGCCAAAGCTAAAGCGTGGTGCATTGCAATTGCAAAGTGGTAAAGATGGTGGTGAGGGGCCATCTCAACCTCCGCAAAAAGCGTCAAGAACTCAAACAATCAGGGCACTAAATAGATATTCTGAGTAGACCAAAAGTTTTGCATTGCCTTGTTTACTTATCCACCTCAAAATCTCATGATAATAGCTATTGTGGGTGGTGCTGCAGCATTGATTGTGCGCAGGCCAAAATGTGGGTGGGTGGCTCATCGGCTGAACTGGCTCATCGGCTGAACTGGCTCATCGGCTGAACTGGCTCATCGGCTGAACTGGCTCATCGGCTGAACAAACACGGTACGACATCCCTTGAATGCTCCAATGATGGTCAAGACGGCTCCGCACTCACAACTAGAAGCAGGATGTGGAGTCCGTACTTGAGCTCCACCATGGTTCAGTAATCAGGGTCATTCTCGGCGAGCATTCGTCTTGCAACACGTTCCAATCCTCGACACTAAGTACGAGTTCCTTCACACACTCACACATCGGCCTATCTACCTTCACATCAGACGTCAAAAACATCATGTCGAACCAGGCCGCTTACATTACAGAGCCTAAGGGCAAGCCGCTCCAGGTCAAGGAAGCTCCCATGCCCAAAGCTGGCAAAGGCGAAGTCGTTATCAAGAACCACGCCGTCGCTGTGAACCCAGTGGACTGTAAGAGCTTGTACCCAGATACAACAGCAATGTACTAATGTCAGCAGGGAAAATCCAGGACTATGGCGTCATCCTGCAAAAGTACCCCAATGTCCTTGGTACTGACGTTGCGGGAGAGGTGCACGAAGTCGGCGAGGGTGTCACACACGTAAAGAAGGGTGACCGCGTGCTTGGGTATGTTCATCGTCTCAAGTATCTCTGGAGGATTGATGAGCTGACAACAAGTCTAGCCATGCGTTCTCTCTTGTCTCCAACGACCCCGCACATGGCGGCTTCCAGCTCTACACCGCCTGCAACGCTCTCGTGGTCTCGAAGATCCCGTCGAACATGAGCTACACCTCGGCTACAGTCCTCCCTCTTGCAATTTCCACTGCAGCAGCTTGTCTCTACAAGAAGGAGGCGCTTGCCCTACCGCTTCCGAGCTCCAACCCCTCCTCCACAGGCAAATCAGTTCTGGTATGGGGCGGTTCGAGCAGCATAGGCGCAATAGCGATCCAATTGGCTGTCGCTTCAGGCGTCAAGGTCGTCAGCATCGCATCGAAGCACAACCTGGCCAAGATCAAGGAGCTAGGCGCATCAGCGGCATTCGACTACAAGGACCCCAAAGTCATTGACGACATTGTCGCGGCTCTCCAAGGCACCGAATTCGCCGGTGTCTGCGACTGCATCGGTGCTGTCGCTGCCTGGGCACCTGTCTACCAGAAGCTAGGAGGCAAATATGGATCTGTGCTGCCCGGTGCCGAGGGCCTCCCAGAGGGCATCGACGGCTCGAGTGTGTTCGCTCCCAGTGTAGTGCTGGCCGACAAATATATTGGCGACGTTGTGTGGGCGCAGTGGGTGCCTGAGGCACTTGAGAAGGGCACGTTGAAGGCAGTACCAGAGCCTATCGTGGTTGGGAAGGGTTTGGATGCTGTGCAGGAGGGGTTTGAGAAGCAGAAGAAGGGCGTTAGCTTCGGAAAGATCGTAATTGAGTTATAGGCGGCCTCATAATGAGAGCGGCACTGGGTGTAGTCATTTTACCATAAACGACTAGTCAAATGCGATACGATGTGAAAGCCTACTCCTGCAGCTGTTGCTGAAGGGAGCGCTAACCATGTCCAAGCCCGCTAGTGGCTCCGGTAAAACCTATCTCCGGACCCATAAAACATTTTTATTGACTTTGCTCTTCAACCTCATCGAACATTTCTGCCTCCCTTCCACCTCGTCAAAACTACATTCAGAGCATCTGTTCATCGCCATACCTGTTCATGTAAGTTCTATCTACTCTCCTCACACCCCTGCATCATGATGAAAAACGTTCCACATTCGCAGTTTCCACGCTAGCCATCGATTGAACCTAAAATAGATGGTCAATGAGCGTAATGCACTTCCTTGGATGTCTGATTTGCAACTCTTACGATTCAGTCTTTACTTCATCGGCGAGCATGTGCTGACTATCGCAGGTGCTGAATGAGGCTTTACGGTCTAGGTTTACTGTTGAATGTTCGAGGTGAGCTGAGCTGGCCAATGCGACGCGTGCCAAGCTGGCGTTCCGGAAATGCCATGGTCAGTAATAGATGCAGGAAATTCACGGTGGAATGGCCAATGATTTCGAGGGTTAAATTTAGTTCTCCAATTGCTCATACAATCTACACCAACGAATATCTCACTTGCCTATTTGGCCTTGACATTGCTCCATGCTGCTCGAATCCAATTATGCCGCTTCGCATGCTCGTTGCTAACTCTCCGTCTCTCGTGTTCTTGACTTGTCTCAAGAGTATTATCTGCTCACAGCTTAGAGCAGGAAGTAGGTGAGCAGACCGGTGAGACTGGCAAACGCCACGCTGCCAGTGAGCTGTGAAGCGGCGCCGGTCGCTGCGGGAGAAGGCATGCCAGCCATACTGCCGGTCATGTTCTGGGTGAGCTTGCCGCCACTTCCGGCTGTGGCAGTGGGCGATACGTTGCTGGTGGCTTCCTTGGATGCGTTCTTGAAAGCTTCGAGAGTTTTTGGGCCAGATTTACTAGGTCTTGTTAGTCGTGCGTAGCATACAGAAAATATCAAGTGACTTACGGTGGGTTGATCACACCGACCATGCCGTTCTGGCAATGCATGCCTTGTGTGCAGTAGAACCAGATCGGTACGGAAGCATTCTTGACCTCGTATGTGAAGGTCCAGTTGGCGACAGCCTCAGTAGATGTGGTGGGAACGAAGCCGGACCAGAAGCCGTTGTTCATGGGCTGGCAAGGAGAGTCGAATGCGGCCTGGGCGACGGAGTGGTTCTTGGGCCAGAACTTGAAAGTGACCATGTCACCCTCAGCCGCTTTGAGGCTCTCCGGCTTGAAGACAAGACTTCCGGTCTTGTTGCTGACAGCGACGACGTGCTCTGCTGCGAAAGTAGCGCCAGCAAGGGCAGTAGCAGCGAAGATGGTGGAGAAAAGCATGATTATGATTGGGTTCGGGGGGAAAAGAGACTAGCTCGTTTTGAAAGAGGTATTAATGGAGAAGTGAAGTGAGGTAATTGGTGTACAATTGGTATGAGAATTGAAGAACGTGGGCCTGCCTACTGAGCAAGAATCTGCAGCAGCGCGCATTTGAGTAAGTTATATAGCATAAAGGGTGAAACAGTTACCGCTGATTGAGCGCTGTCCAAGGTGGATAAGTCGGCCTGAGCGCGCCATGGCGGAACATGTTTGAGACTTCAGATGTCGCGAAGTCATGCACTTTTGACGCCTGGCCTCCCGATGCGAGATCCGGGGAAACATGACGGCTGATGAGGTACGTTGTCATTGGTCGTGTCTGCCACAGACGCCCGCGTTCAGCCACTGGCCGCTCGTAAAAATATGTTTCCTACCTGAGGTCCGTAATGGGGCTGTTTGAGAGCCACTGGGACGGGCGCGAAAGGCGCGTCTTTCAGGGCGGGTGTGCTTTGGCGAAGGGATGAAACTCGGCGATGGCCCGATGGAACTTGAGGCGTTTTGGACGGTGGTACGCACGAGCCACTACGCTAGTTCGGCCCTACTAGCAACTATCCCTATTCTGTAATAACGGAAGTTTGTCGCCGCTGGATCCGGAGTGGAGACAAGCCGTTGTCTGCGCCGAGGGTGTTTCTCCATCTGCCGCTTATATTAGTACCCTTCGTGAAGTTCACAGAGGCTGTGAAAGTGCTCATGTTTCCTACGCAGCCCCTTCTCTTCATGTAAGGCGAGATCTGTCGATAACTGTGGATATAGATCCTCTGTCTCAGTGAACTCTGTTCACAAACAGACATTGCAAAAATATGGCGCTGTTGAGAGCCTGAGCCCGACGAGATACAACGAATTCCCTCATGCGCACAGCTTCAACTGGAACTTTCCGGACAACGTTTTTTAATAGCCTTGGTCCTCAAGGGCTGATGAACATGTTCTCTCTATAGCCCTGCCGAGGGCGGTGAGGGCTCAGCTACGTGTTTTCCGAGTCATCGTCGCTGGTGTGACCCGTTGCTGGACAATCAGCTAATGAGCATGGGGCCTGCTTAAGCACCAAGCTCACAGCATGCAACGATTTATGGGATTGTCATCAAACCTTGTGCAATACTCTATCTCTGGTAGCCCTGCATAGCAGACTCCCACTCTGTTTCGGCATTGGTTGCGATCTCGAAATATTTTGAGTGCACAGTGAGCGCCGGCGGAGTGCAGCATTGGTTTATTGATGGCTAGCCCGATGTGGAATGACACGATGTAACTGTCCATTGGCCTCGGGCTTTTTCCTTGCCTGCATGGCCGATTACGGCTAAGAACAGCCGCTCCCGCTGCTGACTTGCTAAAAATAACGCCAACCTCCGCAACGACTCTCGTGTCTTTCGACGCTATGGCTCATTTACTCTATCTTACTACAGGCACTGCCATTCCGTGGTCACCTGTGCATGCCGTTGTAGCTAGGCTCGTGGCAATGAACACCCTGACCCGGGATTTACCTCGCGTTCCGCCCATCGTTGCCCGGTACGACTATCCACATGACGAATGATGAGAAGGGAGATACGAACTGCGATGTGGAGACATCGTGTTGGCAAATAGTATAAAGAACATTGCGCTCGCGACTGGAAAGCAGCATCAACATTTCAAACTTCAACTCTTACAATCCGATCTCGTTCATTCCATAACACCTCACCAACTCAAATCCCCTTCGAATTATCTATCAACACCATGAAGTTCTCTGCTGCTATCTCCGCTGCTGCTCTCAGCTTTGCTAGCCTTTCTTCTGCCATCACAGGTCAGTGAATCAACAAAGTTGCAGCGAGTCTCAAAACTAACCCTTCGCAGTCAGCTACGACACCGGTTACGACGATGCCGGCCGCTCAATGACTGCGGTTTCCTGCTCTGATGGCGCCAACGGTCTGATCACCAAGTACGGATGGCAAACACAGGGCGCCGTTGCTCGATTCCCGCATATTGGCGGATACCAGGGTGTAGCCGGCTGGAACAGCCCTCAGGTGTGTAATTCCCATGTCTCACCTTGCTACCCAACACTAACAGTTCCTGCAGTGCGGAACCTGCTACGGTGTGACATACAACGGCAAGACCATTTACGTGGTGGCCATTGACCACACTGACAACGGCTTCAACCTCGCCAAGGCTGCTATGGACGAGCTCACCAACAACCAGGCTTCGCAGCTAGGACGCATCGATGCGCAGTACGCTCAGGTCGCGACCAGCAACTGCGGATTTTAGGAGGGAAATGTCGGTAATTAGAAACAGAATGATGCTGTCCTAAAGAACGGTGCGCAATAATGTTTATAGTTGGTTTCCATGCACTTGCATGGCATGGGTCATTGTATATGAAGGCGTTCACTCATTCCTTTATCATTAATACATATAATACATTCCTTACTTGGTTACCACTCTACCTGTTGCTTACCCACGGTTTTGGTGGTTACAATTATCGTTCTGGGCTGGCATACCAGAGTCCGAGACTCATGGCATGATGGTATTTTGGGAGCCCGACATGATTGAGCCTATGGAGTTTTTCGCATTTCAGAAAATTACTTACTGAGGGAGCCTTACGTTCTTACATCTTCACTATCGCAATATAGAGATGATCGAAAGATCATGTTCATGGCATGATGACATTGGGCACGATCATATCAATTTGCTTGAGGTGATGGCTGGTGGCGTATATGTGCTTAAATCTGGGGTTCCATGCTTGAAAGATGGAAATGAAACCCTGAGTGTAAGTCAAATTTGCTATCAGTCAGATCAATCACACATGAGACTCATATCTGATCTATCTGTTTGATGAGGCCTTGGCAGTAAAATGCTGATTGATCTATCTGAGTTCAAATTGAGATAACACCTCCTGTATAGCTGTCACCAGAGAAACACCGAGGTTCAGTATTATCATCGAACTTATGACTTCAAGTACAGCATCAATATGGATTTCATCAGATCAATTAGACATATGATGGCTTGTCTGATTGATAGCAAGTTTGGTGTAGGTTTGGCAAGCGTAGGGTACAGTAAAGCAAATATTCTCGATTACCCTCTTGAACTCCTTATTCATCTACTTAGGTTTTCTTCAACAAAACCAAATTCCCCCCTGCTGTCACGGTATCCCCGGGCTTAACGAGCAACTTCTCAACTTTCAACTTCCCTGCATTTGATAGTAAATCGGGGGTCTTGACTGCAATCTCCAGTTTCATTGCTTCCAGAATAACAATCTGCGATGCGTTAGCACAGGATTCGGATGACAGTCTGTCGACTTGACTTACCACTGTCCCTTCGCCGACTTCATCGCCCTCTTTGACTTCCACCTTCCATACATTCGCGTCGACCGGCGCCTCGACGCTGACGATACTTGGATCGTCGAGAAGCTTCTCCACCGTGCCTTCGTCTACTTGATTCTCTGCCTTCTCTTTCCGCCAGCGCTCCAAGCTCTCATTCTCTGCTTTAGTCATCTCATCCTGCGCTACTGCTTGCTTCTTCCTGATTGCGCTAACCTCATCACTCGTGCTCTCAAGCAGCTTGTTATGCTCCTCCATGTCGAATTCGACCTCCTCAAACGCCCATTCGTACTTGCCGGCCCTGAATCTACCCAGCAGATCGTCTAGCTCTTGTTCGCTAACTTGATAGAACGTCAAGATATCAAAGTCCCTGAAGATCCATGGCTGGGTATCGAAGCCAGGCTTGTACGAGTAGTAGTCCCAGCACGGAACCGTTCGCCCCGTCATCTGATACCCGCCAGGCGAGTCCACCGGGTATATAGACATGCAGCTTCCTGCCCAGCCAACTGTACCTTCCGGTGTGAAGACACGGCTTGGATTCATTTTCGGGGCGGACAGACGCTGACGCGGATCCACGGGTAGCGAAACTGTATTTCCACAGAAGAATCCGACAACGACGGCCATGAACTGACCCGTGAGATAGATATCCTTGAGCTGTTGAGGCGAGAAAGCGTTATTTTTTGCCACGAATGCGAGATTGTCCGGAAGGTAGGGTGCGTGGGGGCGTTGATTGGTCATGTAGCGTTGGGTCGCTTCGTCCTGGAGTTTGGACTCAAAGGATATGGGAAGCTTGAAGACGCGGGTAGGGACTTTTGTGGATCGTAGGTCGCCAAGCTGAGATTCGATGGTCTGGAGGTGGGCGATGAGATCCGAACGAGGTAGCTCGGCACCATTGTAGTACAGCAGCAGCGTGGTGCAGCATCCGACGGTGTTGTAAAGGTTCGACTTGATGACCTCAGGAGTTGAATTGGAGTGAAGAGCGTTCTCGAGTGCGGTGACACGGCAGCGATGATTGAGATCGAAGCTCTCCTCACCATACTCGATGAGTAAATGATCATCTCCTCCCTGACGATATCTGACCTTTGGAGTGTTTGTGTCGCCTTCCTTTTCCCAGACCACAGCTTTTCCAAGGTCGCCTTGATGGAAGTTACAATGAGCACCCTGTAGTTTCTCGACCTTCTCGAACCCGCCACCGTGCCTGATCGCCTGCTCAATCGAGCCAAGAAAGCTATCGTTGAGCTTCCTCTTCTTCAAAGCGTCTTCAAGTCCAACGCGAACGTACTTCAAGGTGTTGCCGGCCTTGAGCTGCCCTAGCTTCCACCAATCTGCCTTGATGACTGTCGTGCTACTCGTAAAGCCACCAAAGTTGGGGCAGTCAACAGGAAAAATACATGGTTCATCTCCCGTCCAATTCAAAGTGCCCAGTGGGTAGCCGTACTCGATTAGGTTGCTTGGATGAGCGCCCCCTTCTCCGCCATCATTGCGCGCCCATTTTGGCACCGGGCCCACGAGGCGAATGCCACTTCGCGAAGCATTGTGTGAGACTTTCCACTCTGTTTCGTATATCTTTTTGATGAATTCTGGGTCAAAGTAACCCTCGTCGTGTGGGCCGATCATGGCCGCGATCTCCCATTTCGATTTATACTGCGGCCGCAGATGCTCTGGAAGTGAGACAGCTGTGAAACCATTCGGGACATTTTCTGAGATCTGCAGTAGGTCACCCGGGGCAAGTGCGCGACCTTGGTAGCCTCCAATCGCAACAAGTGGAGACGTTGACTTGGAGCCGAAGTAGTCCGCCACCGAAGGGAAGCCGCCGTAGATTGCCAGATAAGAGCGGCACCCACCACCTGTTGTCTTGCCGATTTTAAGTTTCTGACCAGCTTCAATCCTGACGTTCGACCACATTGGGAATTCGTTACCATCCAGTGTGGCTTCCATGGGTGCGCCGCACAAGGCTACGATTGCGGGACCTACGAATCGCAGCTCTGGTCCGCTCAACGTGATCTCAAGGCCCTCTTTACCCCTTGGATTTCCCACGAGTAGATTCGCAATCTGGAGTGCTATAGGGTCCATGGGACCAGAGTGAGGCACGCCTTTGCCGACCGTTGGTCGTCCAGGTAGGTCCTGAATGAGAGTATACGCACCTGCAGATATCACGTCGATCGCATGTGGGGTGTATTTGAAGTCCTGGAGGAAGCTGGTCATGGTGTTGCCATGCTGAAAGCGTGGATCGTCTAGAATGTGGGCAAGGAACTCTAGGTTGGTTGGTGGTCCGCTTATAGTAGACTGGGTAAGAAGCCGTCTCATTGCAGCGATCGTCTCTTCTCGAGACCTAGAGTGAACCATGGCTTTCGCTATCAGAGGGTCTACAGATCGTTAACGTAAGTTTTGCCATGAAATTCTATGAAAAGAAGAGCCATACCGTAATTCGGAGTGATGCGAACTCCAGTGAACACCCAAGTGTCGATGCGGCTACCGGGAACGTCTTTCCATTCAACCTTTTGAAGTAGTCCAGGCGAGGGAGCGTAGTCTCTCAGTGGATTTTCTGCGTAGATGCGGGCTTCTATAGCTGACCCGGATGATCCAGATGGCTGCATCTGCTTGAGAGTTTTCCCGTCGAGCCCATGTTTGCCGGCAAGCTGGGCATCTGCCTGTTTCAGCATGAGTTCCACCAGGTCAACATCATAGCAGAGCTCAGTAATGCCGTGCTCGACCTGGAGTCGTGTGTTCATCTCAAGAAAGAAAAAGTCGGCCGACTTATCGTCCACCAAGTATTCAATCGTTCCCACAGAGCCGTAGTTGATCGATTCGGCAAGGCGAACTGCTGCATCGCCCAACTTCTGTCGTAGTTCGGGATGCTTTTCTACAAACGGACTTGGGCATTCCTCGATGACTTTCTGATGCCGTCTCTGGATGGAACATTCGCGCTCGCCAAAGTGAATGGCCTGGCCTTGTCCGTTGCCGAAAACCTGCACCTCGACGTGGTGGCTCGCAGGATAGAAGGCTTCGATGAACACTCCAGGATTCTTGAATAGCGTCTTGCCTCTTGACTGCACCATTCGAAACCCATCACACACCTCTTCGACCTTGTCACAGGTGATGAGGCCCATGCCACCGCCTCCACCCGTAGCCTTTAGCATGACGGGAAAGCCGATGCGCTCTGCTTCTTCCACGGCCGCTTCTTCGTCTTCAACGAGTCCTTTCGTGCCAGGAACGATGGGAACGTTGGCTTTCTCGGCCAATCCTCTTGCGGTGTGCTTGACACCAAATGCCTCGATGGCATCGGGAGAAGGTCCGACCCACGCAATGCCCAACTCGCCCACCAGCCGCGCGAAATGGGCGTTCTCTGACAGAAATCCGTAGCCTGGAATGATTGCATCTGCTCCCTTCTCTTTCGCTATCCGCAGGATAGCTTCTTCATCTGTATACGCGGTCGCATTGCTGCCAGGCAGCAGAACAGCTTCGTCGGCATCACGAACGTGCTGCGATGCTGCATCCGCTTCCGAGTAGATGGCAATGGTCTTGATGCTGAGCTTCTTCGCCGTCTTGCAAACGCGAACCTGCGATGGATGATGTCAGTGACCTCTATCGATATGGTAACGGAACCATTCCGCTGCGTTCACGGTCCACATACAGCAATCTCGCCGCGGTTAGCGATGAGCAATGTCTTCAGTTTCTCCATACTCGTTGACTTGGGAGAGGTCCAGTATGTCGTTTTGTGTCAAGCATCCACGTGCATCCAACGCTCCTGATGGCCTTATAGCTGGGCTAGCCGCACCGTTTCTATCTACATCGCGACTCCGCCCCTATCAGCGTACTCGCCTCTCTTCACCGTTGTCTTATAAGCAACCATTAGTGCTAGTTCACTGCAATTGGCTCTCGGCAAGATCAGTAGGCTCTTTCGGCCTGTCGCTAATGCGATCGACATCACCCCGGCGTCTCGAAGAGGCGGGGTTGATAACAAACATTGGGACATGACGAACGCTACAGGGGCAGCACACGCCCGATACGCCTTGTGGGGACATAGACAGATGATCCGAGCTACTGTGGAGATTGCCAGTAGGTATCCGGTAATCGGCTTCATGTTGAACATTTTTACTTCGGTCTTGGACGGCACGAGCAAGGAACACCACCAGTCTGCTACGATACACACCCACGATGCCAGCAATAAAGCATCCCGTCAAAATCAACGTGGACCTGGGGGAAGGGTATGGGAACTTCAAGTGCGGGCCTGACGAGGAGTTGATTCCACTCATCGACCATGCGAACGTGGCCTGTGGTTTCCATGCTGGGTAGGCAAATTCATACACTTTTGCTGCCATGTATACTAACAAGTCCAGCGACCCCTTGATCATGCATCAAACGGTGCTCGCCTGCAAAAAGCACAACATAGCCGTCGGTGCCCATCCCGGCCTACCCGATATCCAAGGCTTTGGACGGCGCGAGATCAAGATGTCGCCCGAAGAGCTGACAGCCGCGGTCCGCTACCAAGTTGGAGCACTCAAGGCGTTCTTGGATGCTGAGGACGTACCATTGCACCACGTCAAACCTCATGGCGTTCTGTACGGAATGATGTATAGGGATAGAGAGGTCTGTCGAGCCGTGTATGCTGGCGTACCAAAGGGGACGACGGTATTTGGACTTGCGGGCACCCTCCACGAAGAGGTTGCGAAAGAGCTGGGTTTGCCATTTGTGGCAGAGTTGTACGGCGATGTAAAGTATAACAGCGACAAAACGCTTGTCATCGACCGGAAAAAGAAGTATGTTGCACCGATACTCGTCTGTCATGCATTGCTTATCGAATACAGGCCGTGGCATCCCGATGATATCAAGAAGCACGTTCAAAGTCAAGTTGAGAACGCAACAGTCATAGCAGTCACGGGCGAGGAGCTGCAACTCCCTATAGGCGACTACGAGGTTTCGCTATGCTGTCATTCCGATTCGCCTGGCGCCGTGGAAATCGTGAAAGCGGCGCGAGACATCGTTGACCAGTTTAACAGCAAACACTTCCCAAATGCATGAGGAAGGAATTGTCATGAATACTGTTTATGTTTGTAAGGGCTGAATTAGATGGGAGCAGATTATATTTGATGAGATACACAGTATCATAGTGCTTTCCCTAAACGTCTACAAAGACAGACAGGTCATCTCACCCTACCGTGGCTGTAATGCGATTTATAGTAACACGATGTATGTCCTGAAAGTCTGTGGGGGTAGGTGTACTACCTGAACCCACAGCTTGATGCAATACTGTCCGAAGGAGGAGTTTTCCCTCCACGTGATTGCTAGCCTCCTTCTGTACTAGCGTGTTCAGCTTGTATATCCGTAGTTTCGATAGCTTCACAATACATTCAGTTCGCATCAAAACTTCCTCCTTTCATCAAATACCCTGCACTTTCACATGTCAACTAGCACTATTTGTGCTCCGCGCTCTTCACAAAATATTCGGCTACAAGCGAGAGCGGTTAGTCCGATAAGTGTGTCCGGAGCACTTTGCGGATACCGGTTCAGTCTTGAGAGTTTCGCTTGCAGGACAATATGTACCTGGCCTTCAAAAGTGTATCCATAGAACAAGATACGAGGAGACCATCAAGATGTCAGATCCGATCTAAGCGGTCCACATTTCAGACAAGTCACGATCCGCTCCGGCGAAAGCTTGGATGTTCCAGCCACGATTCTCCATGTAGTCAGGTCTCATTCGAACCTTACACGAATGTGATAGTTTCTGCTTTCGCGTCATCCCACTACCATGGATGAGCGCATTGATCGATACCCGGGATCTGGATAAACAAACCTGAAGATAAACGAGCATGACCATGGCCAAGTATCAAAATTATCCTGTAGCTATCACACAATTCTTAAGAAGCACCACGAATTCAACAACGATAAAAGTCACGATTCAACCGACACTCGCTTTTCGATTTTCTATTCAAAGTAGCCTGTCAAACGCTAAAACAAAGTCAACCTTTCCAAAAAGGGACGCGAAATCTTGCTGTTGTCTTTTTGTATCTAGTTGCCTTGCCCGAGGAGAGAAGAGAAATAAAACATGAAAAAGCCCGCTTGAAGTACAAAGCGCCTTGTCAAATGGTGCTGAGAAGTTGATTGACCGGCGTTAAGGGAAGTATAAGCAAAGGTGAGTTAACTAACAGGCGTGGGATATCAATAAGGAGAACAATGAACGTAAGAAAGAAACAACCGGCAGAAGAAGAGAAAGATAAAAGTACTCGAGAAGATTTCCCCATTGCTGAGCGGCCTACAAACAACAATAGCTTTTCGTCGTTCCTGTGCCGTTCACTCGTCTCACGCTTTGTCGGAAGTTACTTCCCACTCATGAAAAGAGTGGAAGACATGGTGTGAAGCGAAGTTTGGGCTGCTCGCTCCTCAGGTGCACCTCAACGCCATAACCCACTCACTACTCAGCAAAGATTAATAATCTCGGCTCTTTAATAACGATCACCTCGAAGGCACCTGGGTCGAGCCGTCTTCCTCAACTTCGTCTTCCGGCCTCTTTCTCAGGCCGCCCTCCACCTGGATACCCTGCTGCACCCACTCCGTCTTCTCAATGTCTTCCAGACGCTTGCGGCCACGTGAGACCTTCTTGAGCAAGCCCTCGACGCATTCACGTGCACCAGCCCACTCTTTGCCCTTCTCAGCGTCCCACTCGCCGTCTTCATCCCCAAATTTGACCCATGACCAGTCACATCTGGCAATGCGATGGGCGGCTCTGCTACGCGAGGCGGCTTTGCCGGGTAGTGGATCGAATGGTAAGCGGCCCTCCATCAGAGCATACAAGAGTACACCGAGTGCCCAAGCGTCAGTGGCACGGCCGTCGTAGGGCTGACCCAACAGGATCTCTGGGGCCGCATAGTCTTCACTGCCACATCGTGTCGTTAGGAGGGGTGACTCTGGTGGAGCAGGGATACGTCGCGAAAGGCCAAGATCTGTGAGTGTCGCTATGGCATGCGGATGAGTCTGCGGGGTCTTGAGAAGAGGCACGGTAGAGACGGGAATGTTGAGGAGAACGTCTGGAAAGTATTAGTACAAGGCAGCACTGACAAGACGTACGGTTTGGTTTAGATTCTGATGCAAAGGAACAGGAAGCAGTACTTTCTAGTTTGATGTCGCGGTGCACAATGAGCTGGTTATGCAGATAGCGCACGGCACTGACCATCTCGGCGAATATACGTTGGACGATTCCGATGGTTAGTTTGTCTCGATGGTCACTGGCCACATCAAATAGGTCACCACCAGGACAGTACGTGAGGACAATGAGAGCTTGGGCGTCATCGTGATCGAAGGCTTGCAGATGTACGAGAGACGGATGTGAGACTGATCGGAGCATCTCCACTTCCCGCTTGAGGCTGAGTTCTACGCGCTCCTCGTCGGCACCGCCAGCAGGGCCATGCTCAACGACTTTGATGGCGACAAGTTTCCGGGGGTCTAAGAGGTTCTCATTGAGCGGGTCCTTAGCTGCGGTCTTCTCGCATGTGGCCAAGTAGACTTTGCTGAAGGTGCCCTGGCCGAGCTGCCTGACGGGCCGCCATAGCTTCTTCGTCTTCTGCAGTCCATGGCGCACTGCTATGTATCGAGTCTTGTCGTCATCGGTGACGTCTTCTTCCTCCGTGTCTGTTACACTCCGGGTGCTAGCGTTGCTCGCGGGCGGAGTAGGAAGACTGGCTGGGACTTTAGCAGGGATGAGGCCGCGGTGGGTCGCAAGATAGGCCTCCCGGTGCATGTGGGGCATGTTTGGCATGTTTGTGTCTGCCTCTGTGCTTGTGCTGCCCATGGTGACATGTCGGGGACGGGCGTTGTGCATTGAATCGGGCGTGTACTCGCTGAGGCTCCTGTTCCGTTCGCGGGCGGCATCGTTCTTCTGCTGCGAGTTCGCGGCGGCGGCTTCAATAGCGGCCGCCTTGAGCCCGTGGTATCCCTTCTTCGTCAGCGATGGCGTCGGTGACAGGGTGCCCTTGCTGAACATGGCGTAGGAGTCATCGCGCGAAGCACCCGACATGCCCCGCGAGCGAGTGCGTGTGTCGGCGCGTTGCCAGGGTCCGGGCGAGTCGCCCATGACAAGAGGCGATGGAAGTGGGGTAATGTCTCCAAGCGCGTTCAGTGCGGGCGACGACAGCGCTGAGCCCGGCGACAGCGATCCGAGGCTGCCCGTCGACCAGGCCGACCGCAGATAGCCCTCCTGGATCGCAATCGGCGCTGTGGCCGACTGCCGCAGCGCCTCGCTCCCGTGGGCCTCCAGGGTGGATGGATCGAGGTATGTACCGGTATGCGTGGGCTTCGTGCCGGGGAATGCGGCGAAGTCGGTGTCCAGCTTCAGTGCAGCAGAGGGTGCGCGGACGTGGTATCGCGGCAGCGAGGGGTGACTGTATTCCGGTGCGAAGGATAGGTCCGCGTTGGAGAGGGTCGCTGTGGCATTGGGGTGCGCCGCTGTGGCATTGGGGTGCGCCGCTGGGTGGCGCGTGGCACCGGGCTTTGTAAGGCCGTCTTCTCTGGCTTCGTGGCGGGTGGCCGCCCTTTCAATCGGAGCGGTCGAAGACACGAGATGCCTGGAGGATGACCCGGGGCCCTCCATGATGCTGTACGTCAGCCTTCGCTCTGCCGTCTGCGGGCAATGCTGAACATGGACGTGCGCCTTCCGCTATCGTTAGCGCGCCCCATCTGGTGACGTCTAGCTCCACCAAGGGCTTGCCTCTCTGCACTCCTGGCTTTGGTAAAGTGATTACCAGTGCCTACATGAGTGCACTGCGCATCTCGCGTGTCATATGCATAAATCACTCACGTCAACACAATGCCAATTGCTTTTATCAGTCGTCGTTTATCAGTGTCTACTCAGTACATCCGCAGATGTCGGCGAAGCTAACGCTAAGCAGCTTCCATGTGATGAAAAAGAAAACGCTAAATGTAGAAGGTATCTCGCAGTATCGTACAAATGTTCCAATTTGCCAATCCCCATTGCCTCCCGAGATACCTTTCGAGTAGTGAGTCGTCCAAGCCCATTGCCTGCCGATATACCCAGAGAATCGTGAATCGTCCAAACCATTGCCTGCCGAGGACTCGTTGAATCGTGAATCGTGAATCATACTACAAAATACCCCTAAATGTACGGGACGGATCGAGGGGAAGCTCCAAGGTCAAGTCGTCCATGTCCTCGCAGTAGACGCAACATGATCAGACGTACGGAAGAACACAGCCGCTCATTTGGCCTGGCCCGGGTTAAAACCGTAGTGCAGGCCAGGAGGCGAGGGAGTGAAGTTGAAGGAGGAGTAACCACCCGCGTACCCGTTGCCGTACTGTCCACTGTTTGCGAAATGGTAAGGGTTCGCCGTGGCAGGGAGTGGTGTACGATCCTCCTTGTTGTCGCGGCCGGGATATCCGGGACGTGCAGCCCACTGCTGCCCATAGGGAGTGTTGTAACCGCCGCGCGAATCCACGGGACCATCCTGAGGAGACGACATGCTGCGGTTGTCGTGCAGGTGTGGCATCGGCGGCGGGCCATCGCGACCGACTTCGGTAGATGTGCCATAGTAGCCCGCAAGCGGAGGCTGGGGTCGATGGTTTGGCGGAGGCAACGGAGAGTGGGCCGTGTTTGGTGTGCTCATCCCAGCGGTAGGAACGTGCTGCTGAACAATCTTGGACTCAGGTAGCTTCTGCTCCAACAACTTCTGCATCGTATGCACCATCTGCTTCAGCTCCTGCATCTGCACTTCTATGCCGGACGTCTTCTTGTTCTGCTCAGATAGGGACTTGATAACATTCTCCTTGACGAAGTCCTTGAGGCTGTCCAGACTCGCGCACATCTTGTGTTGGTTGGCCGCAATGTCCGCGGTGCGATCGGCCTTCTCGTTCACTGTGGTAATCTGGCCTTTGATCTCCTCGACGTGTTTCTCAACTAGTCCAACCAGCTGCTCATGTTTGGCCTTCGACGTGTCCGTCTGCTGGTTGTGGAACATGTCAAGAAGGTCCCAGGTCGTCTTGCCGACTACGTCAAGGTGCTCGTTCGTCATGAAGAAGTGGTCGTCGATACACTTTGGAGACGGCTGTGGCCAAGGGCTGAAGGAACCATGGGGAGGCACAACCGTTTGCCCTGGGGTGAGCGAGCCGGACGCCTTGTGCAGCGGACTGGGGACGGCGCTGGGGCAGTTCGGCTGGAAATCGCCGTGTGAGACGCTTCGACCCGGGCTGACAGTGTTCAGCATGTCGGTGAGCCTTGATGAAGACTGGTCAAGCGGGAGGTGACCTGCAGTGCCGTGCTTCTGGCCACTGGGGATGGAGCCGTACTTGTCACCGATACGCAGCTCCTCCATGACTCGAGTTGTGAGTCCAACGTCGGCACGCGTCTTGGTTGACTTCATGTTCGGATCGGTTTTGCTCGACAACTGGCGGGCAGTAGGAGAGTTCGGGTCAATCTCGCGTACGTCGCCCTGGAAGATCATGTCGATGGAGCCGTTGTTTGAGTCCTCGCGTACGTGGAGGAGGTTCCCTTTTGATGGAACTGAAAACAGCAGGCGGCTAGTGTCGGACTGAAAGTATTGTCAGCGTTTGTCAATAGCACAATAGCAGAACGAAGAAGAAGCGTAGAATGTAGAAGTGAAGGCGAGTGGCGGGCAAGCACTCCAGTGGATAAGGGAGGCGCAAGGTGAGAGGCCCCACACTCGAACGGGTGAGAGGCAGGAGCGACAGTGCACTTACATTCTTCGACGGAGTCTCGCCGTCCGCAAACGCATGGAAAGAGCGGTTCGACGGCGAATAGAAGCGAGGATGCAGCGGGCTCAGGTGATGGCTACTGCGGTTGTTGTCTTGATGCTCCTCGCTCAGGCGATCGGGGCGACGAAGCTGCAGCGCAGAGAGGTTCGCGCCTGCCGATGGAGCACTGCTTCCATGGTGACTCAACGAATCGCTGCGCTCTGGGTACGGCCAATGCAGGGCTTCACCTTCTACCAGCTTTGTGTAGTCCTTGGCAGTGTACGGGCGGAACTTTGTAGGGCTCGCCCCACCGTTGCCGGGCAGAATGCTCGTTGAGGGTGAGGGAGATAGGGCAAAGTCCGGGAACCGGAGTTGCGTGCTTTTGCCAACGTCAGCCTCGTAGTTCCCACGAAGATCCTGGGCAGGGAAAGCTCTTCGAAGCGGACTCTCAGCCCGCTGGTCAGGTGGCGGCGTGTCTTTCGCTGGAGGTGTGGGCGCAGACTCGAACGACGCATTATTCTGAGGCACAGGAGGAGAATTCTCAGCGTCCGACGACTTGTTGCTACCTCTGCCCGATGACCTGCGTCCAGCTGGGCGATTGCGACGCATTGAGCCGCTGCGGCGACGTCGAGAATACGTATCCGGACTGACGACCTTCGCAGGCAGCGACTTTGCTGTCTCGGAGCGGGAGACCTTTGTAGGCGTATAGTATGGGCGTGCTGGCTTGATAGGACGGACCGCGATAACGTGGGGCTGACGTGCTGCTGTGCCCAATACCTGCGCTGCTTTCAAGGGCATTGAAGGGGTCGGTACGTGGGGAGTCTTGCTGAACGGGTTGCGCATGCCGGCGAAGAGCTTCTTCTTAGGGCTCTTTACCGCATCCTCGAGATTCTTCTCTCCCAGGCCACTAGCAGCCCGGCACTGCGCCCGCAAGTCCTCAGTCCTGATGTAGACGTCGTCTTCGCTGTAAGCACCTTGAATCATTAGCAGCTTATCGATTGACACAACGTCACCAGACAGCACTCACCTGTAATCGGCGTAGGCGGTATCTGACCCGTTCTCTTGAACAAATTCCTCTCTGATCGCGACTCGATTTTGCCTCTAACCGACAGCTCGTCCAGAGTTTCAAGTTGAGCCTGCACGGCCATAGCACTCTGTTGGCTGCGCTCGGATTGCTTCGAACGAGCAGTTGAGCCAAGAGTGGACCCATGCTCTGATCTGCGTGGAGATGTGCCACGTGCCTGGCCCATGAAGTTGGTCAGGGTAATCTTAGCGGACGTGCGGCTTTTGCCTGAACCCGAAGGCGGAAGGGGCACGTTCGTCTGCTCCAGAGGCAATGTCAGCGGTGTATCGTCGGCAGACGACTGTTGCTGCTGCTGCTGTTGACCGTGCCCGCTGCGGTTCGTACGCGCGGGCAGCGTGGGCTCTGCCGGAGGTCGAGGTCGAGGCAGAGGCGGGAGATTCATGGGCGCCGGCCGCTTCTTCTGGTCGTAATCGAACTGGAATGACATCTTCGGTTGATTAAGTACAGCCGGGTTGATCTGCATTGCTGTGAGTAGTTGCAGCGGGCGACCGTGCAATGTAGAGACGGACCGCGCTGTTAGAGGCTACTCAATTGCAGGGAATTGAATATTCCCGAACAATGATCTCAAGCGGTTAGCATATGAACTTGTAGAACACGATCACAGCAAGTCCGGATGTCCAGTTCCAGAAATCCAGGTAGAGGTTTTCGAAAGACTGTCGTGGTGCTGAGGTGGAGGCGTCGGCGGACCAAAAGCTGCACTGTTGTCTAACACGAAAAAGCGCGCGAAATTTGCCACGGGCAACACAAAAACAACAAACGCACTCGGCTTCACCTCATTTCCGAGAGAGGAAAGTGCACACCGAGGAGCACAGGTGAAGATGAGAAGTGAAAGGGAGACGACAATAGAATACACCACCTCTTACGGTACCGGCAATTTCAGGGTAACGCCATGCTTGTAAGTCTTACAACGCAGCACCCTCTGCACTGTATCAATACCTCTTACTGTAGTCTTGGACTGCCTGTCATGTAGCCGCTGGTGTCTCACTTGTTTTGATAGTATGTCCCCGGAGCATGAAATGGACCGCAAGGTCAACATGAAGTGAGCAGTGTGAAAATGAAGGCTTGATAGCTTGAAAGAAAAGACCGGCTACCCACAGATGGCGCCTGTATCGAGAGGTATCCAAAAGACTCACGCCTAATCAAAGAAGATGTGCAAACCAACGCTCCCCGAATTGCTGTCATATGCAACTGACGCTCGCTCACCTTCAAAGTATGCAGCACTTCTTGCCCCTCTTCCTATCGCCCTCCTTCTTTGCTGCTGGGGGCTCAAGCGCTGCTACGATGGCCTAGGTACACATTAGCGATATTGCATCCTCTGATTCGTGACTTGTGCATACCTCGTCGAAAACATCCTTGAGCTTGTACTGAGTCAGCGCCGAGCACTCAACGTACTTGACTGCACCAAGCTCTCTTGCCATCCGCTCGCCGTCTTCTCGCTTTACGGGCGCCATCCTCTGCTTTGACAGCTTATCTTTCACTGCAGTGTCCTCCCGAAGATCGACTTGTGTACCGACGATCAGGCAGGGCACCCCGGGACAATGGTGGTGCACCTCGGGAAACCATTTCTCGCGGACGTTCTCAAACGAGGCAGGCGACGTCACCGAGAAGCAGACCAAGAAGACGTCGGTCTGGGGGTATGACAGCGGCCGAAGGCGGTCGTAATCTTCCTGTCCGGCAGTATCGAAAAGACCAAGCGTGTATGGCTCGTCACCGATCCTTCGACGCGGTCAGCAGTAGCTTCGCCAATTACCAACCTCCCCTGGAGTACCCTTCTGCATGTGTCATCCCTTCCAAGTTTATGAGTGAATAAGGACCAGAGGGAAGCTCACATGACGGTAACGGCGTAATTGTCGAAGACTGTGGGGACATATTCCGAGGGAAACTTGTTCGTGGTGTAACTGATGAGCAGACATGTCTTGCCGACCGCACCGTCGCCGACGACGACGCACCTAGGGAAGAGACCGCATTAGCAACTGCAACTCTTAGAGTGAGAGGGGCGGGATGGGAGAGCTCTGCGTACTTGATTGTCGCGACCACCATGATGAAGGTCAGGTAATGGTGTGGGTGTCGTACTTCGAAGATTTGTTTCGGAGATAGCAATGTTTGTTTGGAGGAGCAGAAGCGGTGACCAGATATCGGGCGTGTGTTGTTCGTGTAGATACCAAGTCGGTAGAAATGCGGAGGCGGAGCTATGGGGCTAAGGCTTCTGCTTGCTTGCTATCCAAACGAGGGGTCGAGGCGAGTGCAGAGAGTCTGATAGCCCGGACAGTGAAGTCAGTCTCACGGTCTTTGACTACGGTGATAGTGAAGACTCGAGCCCTCACCTGTGAGTCCTCGCGCAGACGGGCGGCGGCGCGTGACGCTGGCTTGGGAGCGTGAAACTCGAAACGTTGGACTGGGTCGAGCTTCAATGCGGCACAATGCAGCGAGCGATTGGCAGGAGACTGGCGGCGAGACACGCGAGCGAACAAAGAGAGCACGGCGGCGAGGACACGAGATCGCAGGAGAGCGCAGAGAGGGCGTAGAGTGAGGTTGCGAGGTGCACCTACGGTAGCTGAGGGTCCTTGAGCTGCGAAGACGCCAGCAGTGAATGCGGCCTAGGTCTGTTGTCGTAACCTTGCATCGGCTCCCGCCTGTAGCTCGGAAACGGCGTACTGTATTATGTAGGGTCTGCACAATTTAGAGCTATTTTACTGCATTTGCTAGCCAGACCTGCTGCAACGCGAGAAGCTCAAAATAAACAAACCAACGCGTGGCAAACCCGTATTTGCAGTGCCGCGACGCATGCATAGCAGCCACACTACGACGTGTACCGGAGTCTTCTTCGCATTCCAGCGCGTCTGATAGATCCCAGACTGATCCGCGGCAAGCTCACCAAGCCGGGCAAGCCCCAGGTTTACGAGCATCCGTGCACTTCCAGCAGCGTGGCAGATCATCCTGCGACCCGGTTGTGTTTGCGCGGAACTTCCGATACGAAAGGATGTGTATTCCACCTCATAGATGAATTCTTCACCTGGAGTCATGTTCTACCTAGCATAGCTGCGCTTAGCCTAAGCATCGAACTTTGCGAGTCAGCCCGCCCAGTCATGCAGACACGCTCGGCAAATGCCTTCGTTGAATTATGCATAGTCTACGGGTGTTTACTGCGAGCATGTAACGAGGGTCTGATGAACGACGAGCCATCAACTTTGACAACAGATGATGGTAGTGCCCTGGGCAATTTGCTTCTTATTATTCAGGCCGTGTTTTCATTTCTTCAAAGCGCTCTGAGGTGCAGTGTCGATGGCAAGGTGCCTTCTTCCCCAGGAAGGAGCCGTCCAATCAGGAGAACGCCTCGGCACTGATCAACCATCTTCCGAAATTCGGCCCGTCCAAGTGTTCATCGCAAGCTGCCGCAACTCAAGCTTCAGTCACGCGCCAACGCATGGAAACACACTCCATCGCTCAGTCGAGCCTCAACTCATAACCGCGCGCAATCATGGAAGACCTCGAAGACGAGTTGGATCTTCGCTATCACAAAGGTCTCAATCCGGATGTCTACTATCGGTGCCCGACTCTTGAAGTACACCATTCCTCCTCTGAGACCGCGTGGACGTGACTAAGATGCCCCTAATGTAGTCCCTTGAAGGAGCCCTGCGCAACGAATTGGAGAGAAACGCATCTAGTCTGATTCCCACAAATGTCGTCACGGAATTCGTGTTCGCGACAGCCTCTACTGTCACAATTCCCGTGACCCATCAGCCAAATCTAGAAGCGGTCATACAATCCGCCGACTTCCCGCAAAGTATCACTGTCGAATACGCTTTATGTCGGGACATCCACGGCAAGCATAGGCTCAAAGCGCAGCGTGCCATCGCAAGGTAATCATAACAATGTGTGAATTCTAACAGTATGCTTACGCGTATCTTATAGGTCTATAATCGAGGCTATTCAGGAAGCTGATGGCTTCAAATACTCGGAGCACTCTGCTCAGAACAAAGAGGGAGGCGATGGCGCCCGGCTCAAGTATGTCTGCCAAGACAGTCTCCAGAACAGAGATCGGAAGAGAAACATGAAGAAAGAGAAGTCACAGGAGAGTAACGACAGCGAGATTGAGGCCAAAAAGAAGCAGCATGGCATGCTGCCGACCTACGACTGCGGCGGCGCAATCCATGTCAAGTTTTCTCTCAAAAGGGAGGCCATCAACGTCGTGTACAAGCACAACCCGATACACGGGCAAAGAGCCGACGGCGACAGGTACGTTTACCTATCTTCAATCTTTGCTTTCGTTCCCTGGGTAATTGGCACTACACGCATGGGCTCCTCACATTGCTTTCCAGTGTTATCTGAGTATGATGTCTGACTATAACCGCAGTCTGCCCGCTCTGGCCACCGATGACAGCGCTGCACTCGAGGCTTCGGTATCTGGTGCTAAAGATGGGAAGAAAACACGGGAAAGAAAACGCAGCACGAAGGACGAAGTTGAAGTTGATGACGAGTTTAGAGACCCAGACCTTGACATGTCGACATCGCCAGAAGCTCCGAAGTCCTCGGCAATAAAGAAGCGCAAGAAGAATGATGATGTTTTAGCTCCCCCTGATGTGAGCCGGAAGTCATCTACAAAGAAAAGCCAAAAGTCTAAGCAGCCTGATTCGCCAACTAAGTCACAAAAGAAAGCTTCCATCAAGGAGTCCTCCCCACCACCGAAGCCGGTAAAGGGCAAGGCTTGCATTCGCTGTCGAGAGAAGAAGATCAAGTGCAACGAAGCGAAACCGACTTGCGATCAGTGTCGGAGAGGACTGTGGACGTGTCAATATGAGGTTCACGGTGGCAAGAAACGATCTAAACAGGGTTGCCTCAACTGCAAGCAGCGGAAGCGAAAATGCACCGAAGAAAAGCCGGCATGCGCGCATTGCTTGCGGCTGGACGAAGATTGCGAATACGCTGACGACTCTTGACTCTCCAGAATAGTTGAGAAGCACCTAGATGAACACGCGAACCAGAAGAATATCACCAGCTTCGTTGTCAAGCGAACAGCAAAACGCCTCCACCTATCAATGCATCTCCTTTGCGTTGATCCTTGGGAGCTTTCGTCATGTGTGAGCAGGCAGTATAGAGGTATGTGTCCTGGGCAGGGCTTGACGTCACAATCAATGACATTCAAACAGATCATAGAAGAGCTCTATTGATAAGTATCAGCACATCATTGTGTCGCAAAGTGCTAGAGTCTAACTTCAAGATATTTGTCGAAGGTGCATGCCAGTTTTGTGTGAGACCTAAAAGAAGGTAACAGCTTTGCGAACGCGCTGTAAGTGCAATTTGTCAATCGTGACGCGACGAGAGAATGCTAAGATGATTGTTACAATGAAGTGTTAACATCACGCCCTGTATACTTAGAGGTTGTGAAACAATACCAGGTCGACCTAGCTACAATTAACTATTTACCACACCGCTGAGCCGCAACTTCCCCACATTCCAAGATGCGCCATGCGCACTTTAACGATGCAGAAATTGTATTCCCGGAACATATCTACTCGTGAAATGATATCCGACGATCTAACTCGCTCCGCATCCTGGTCTCCTGTGGTTTACCCTGGGAAGACGGGCCGCCGCATACGAAATCCCTACCGTCTCATCAAAACGAGCATCCGTCCAATATACATAACGCGTCATATGAGACCATGTTTCTTAGAGGGCGGGGGAAACCAAGGCGCGCCAGGTTCGACCAAGCACGGCCAAGGGTGTCCTGAGAGCTCAGTTTGGTCGGGTGATGAACTTGGCTAAGATGGATAATCTACGAATACTTAACTTGCGCTCACCCAGGAAAAAATTGTGTATTTGATTCGTAAATCAGACGTGAAGAGTCAAGCAATTGGTCAAGATGCGTAGTTTTATCTTCCCTGTGCTAGCTACGGCTGCACTATCACGAGCATCAGGTACTGTCAAGGCTTTCAACAACAAGGAAGCTGCTAACAAACGCAGCTATCCCACCTGATCAGTCTTTCTCGAAACGAGCAGTCGGTACCTGGGATGATGCCTATACAAAAGCCACTGCTGCTCTCGCAAAGCTATCGCAGAACGACAAGCTCGGAATCGTTACGGGTGTAGGCTGGCAGGGAGGCAACTGCGTTGGTAACACGAAGGCTGCTAGTTCTATTGGATATCCCTCACTCTGTTTGCAAGGTATGTCTCCAATTCATAAAGCATCGCAGTGGCAGCACCAAAGTCAACGAACCGAGCTTGCCTGGCAAACCCAAAAGTAGAACTCTTCGGTTCTATTTGTTGCTGCCACATCATCAACTCTCCTTATTGCGGACTAAGCGGCTCTGGGACTGCTCACGCCGGTCATAGCATGCCCCTAACGTCATAGTTAAGGTACCAAAGGTTTTGTGTGCTAACATCATCAAGATGGACCTCTCGGCGTCCGCTACATCCAAGGCGCAACCGCCTTCTCCGCCGGCATCCACGCCGCCAGCACCTGGGACATCGATCTGGTCCGTGAACGTGGTGCTTTTCTTGGAGCCGAGTCAAAGCAACTCGGTGTTCATGTTCAACTAGGTCCCTCAGCCGGGCCTCTCGGCAAACACGCCAACGGTGGCCGCAACTGGGAGGGCTTTGGCTCAGACCCATATCTCCAGGGTATCATGATGGCTCAGACTATTGAAGGCATGCAAGGATCGGGTGTCCAGGCTACTGCTAAGCACTGGACTGTGAATGAGCAAGAGCTGAATAGGGAGACTATGAGCTCCGATGTGCCAGATCGGGTGTTGCGCGAGCTGTATGTGTGGCCATACATGGACGCTGTGAAGAGCAATGTGGCGGCTTTCATGTGCAGGTATGTGAACCCAGAGCTTGTGGTCTAGGCAATGCACATACTAATGGCTTGCAGTTACAACAAGGTTAATGGTACTTGGGCTTGTGAGAGCGATGGCGTGATGAACAAGCTGTTGAAGGACGAGCTGGGCCACAAGGGCTACATCATGTCTGATTGGAATGGTAAGCTCTCTCCATTCTCATCATTGATCCTGTGTTTACATCATCGCAGCACAACACACTACCACTGGTAGCGCAAACGGCGGTATGGATATGACAATGCCTGGCACTGATTTCTCCAACAACAGCGTCTTCTGGGGTCCGCAGCTCCAGACTGCTATCAGCAACGGGCAAGTTCAGCAGTCGCGTCTCGATGATATGGTCAAGCGCGTCCTAGCCGCCTGGTACCTCCTAGGCCAGGATAAGGGGTATCCCACCGCAACCTTCAACTCGTGGAAGATTGGAAGCCATGATGTTGGTGGAAATCACAAGACGAACGTGCGCGCCACGGCTCGTGACGGTATCGTATTGCTGAAGAATACGAACGCTGCACTGCCCTTCAACAAGCCGAAGAGCATTGCCGTCATCGGCAGTGACAGCATCGTCGCACCGAAAGGAGCAAACGCATGTGCAGATCGTGGATGCAACGACGGTACTCTTGCTGTGGGATGGGGATCTGGCGCAGTCGAATTCCCTTACCTCGTGGCTCCTCTGGACGCTATCAAGACCCAGGCTCAGAAGGATAGCACCTCTGTTACGTCTTCGCCTAACGACAACGCGCAACAGGGCGCAAGTGCCGCCCAGAATGCTGATATTGCGGTTGTCTGCATCAACAGTGATGCAGGAGAAGGTTATATCACCGTTGAAAACAACGCGGGCGATAGGAACAACCTAGACCCCTGGCACAATGGTAACGCTCTCGTCAAAGCAGTCGCTGCAGTGAACAATAAGACAATCGTCGTAGTCCACAGTGTTGGTCCCGTCATCATGGAGCAGTGGATCGACAACCCCAACGTCGTCGCAGTTGTATGGGCAGGCCTACCCGGTCAAGAGTCTGGTAACGGTCAGTAAACTCCATTATATGGACATGACTCGACATATGTACTGACTTCGTATACCTTCAGGCCTAGTCGACATCCTTTACGGCGCAGCATCACCAAGCGGTAAATTGCCCTACACCATCGCCAAGCAAGAGTCCGACTACGGCACTACCATCACCAAGGGCGACGACAAGAACTGGGACCTGTTCATCGACTACCGTCGTTTCGACCAGGCGAACATCGAGCCCAGGTTTGAGTTCGGCTTCGGCCTCTCATACACAAACTTCACGTACTCTGATCTCACTGTTGCAGGCGAACCGACTGCTGGTCCCGCGACTGGTGCCAAGGGTCCCGGTGGTCCTGCAGACCTGTTTGAGACGGTTGCTACCGTCACCGCCGATATCAGCAATTCTGGTGGCGTTGAGGGTGCTGAAGTGCCGCAGCTGTACCTGGGCTACCCAGCATCTACAAACTCGCCGCCAAAGCAGTTGAGAGGGTTTGCGAAGTTGAAGCTTGAGGCTGGAGCTAGTGGTACTGCGACGTTCAAGCTGAGGAGGAGGGATCTGAGTTTCTGGGACGAGGCGAGTCGGAAGTGGACTGTTGCAACTGGCGATTACACTGTGTTTGTGGGCTCGAGCTCAAGGGATGTGAGATTGACGGGGAAGATTACCGTCTGATCGAATACGACGCGGTTAAGAGGCAAGGGGCTTTGAAGTTGGAATGGAGGTGCTTTTGGTCTACATAGTTTTCTTCGCGAGCCATACTTGCACGATGTCATAGACAGCCGATGTCGGAGGTTTTATGTGCTTTAGAACAGGGTCTCCAGTGTACTACGCTTGCTATTCGCGTCTCGGGCTTTGAAAATGACATAGTCACTACAGTGATCGGCACTGATAAGAGAAAACATGGGATAGGCTTCAATTTTGCAGAATGCGTCACTCCTGTCATATTTCACACACGTTTATGCAGTCGTATAGGGGCGACATGGCACTATGGCTCGGAAGAACTTCACAGTGGGGCAGAGATGGATGATTTTGCTTCTTCTGCGGACGCGGTCTCGTTGCTGCACATGTTGAAGAAAAAATCGGTTGATCCAATGGGTTTCGCTGACCGCTGCGATTCCGTCACGATGTCACCGATTGGGCCGCCTAAACGGGCCGTGCGCGCGTACCTAGTGGCTTTGATAAGTACTGCGGAACCGCCCCTCACTGAATTTCAAGCTTCACAGACTCACAGCTCCACATACCTCTGCTCTTAACACATGCTCCTAGGGTTCTTCGTACCCGCTCTATTCTGACGTCTTCTGGCCCTACTACCGCGTCTATGAGTGCTGCTCCAACACTCTTTACTTCCCAGGTATGTCCCGGTTGCCCACGCGAAGCGTAGTTTCTTATCTCGCAATGCACACCGCCGGCTGTTGCTCCTCGGCGACTCAATGCGTTTTTTGCGGCCCTTCTTCTCGTGTGTGACGAGCATGGCTGACTGAACTCACAGGATTACATCTCAGGTATGCTGCTGCCCGAAGATGGACGCGTCGCGAGCATCAAACTGACTGTGCGGCAGACCACCTGTGGAAGGCATCAGTAAACTGAAAGCCTCCCAACACGCCTACGAAGCAGTATTACTATACACCATATCTCCACTCACAATGCTGTCGCAAATGTTCAAGCCTTCCACGATGCGGTCCGCGAGTGTCCTGGGACGGGTAACAAAGAACCGCCTCCAAGCACGCCACCTGGCTACGGTGCAGCCAAACACAGAGCGCGCGATTCCCACGCCTAGCCTCCGCAGGGCTACATCCATCTCGAACGAAACGGCAACCTTCACCATCAAGGTACGTATCGTCCCAGTACAAACCTCTACGCATGACTCACCGCTGTATAGAACGGACCCATCTTCACGGGCAAGTCCTTCGGTGCCAAAACCAACATCTCCGGCGAAGCCGTCTTCACCACCTCCCTCGTAGGCTATCCCGAGTCTATGACCGATCCCTCCTACCGTGGCCAGATCCTCGTCTTCACACAGCCGCTGATTGGCAACTACGGAGTCCCTTCCTCTGCCCGTGATGAACACGGCTTGCTTCGATACTTCGAGTCTCCTAACATCCAGGCCTCGGGCATTGTGGTCCAGGACTACGCTCTGAAGCACAGTCACTGGACTGCTGTCGAATCGCTTTCCGAATGGTGTGCTCGCGAGGGTGTCCCAGCCATCTCTGGCGTTGACACGCGGGAGGTTGTGACATACCTTCGTGAGCAGGGCTCCTCCCTGGCCCGCATCACTGTCGGCGAGGAATACGATGCCGATGAGGACGAAGCCTACATCGACCCTGAGGCTATTAACCTCGTGCGCCGTGTTTCTACGAAAGCTCCGTTCCACGTTAGCTCCTCCCTCGGCGACATGCACGTAGCCTTGATCGACTGCGGTGTCAAAGAGAACATCCTTCGCAGCCTCGTCTCTCGTGGCGCCAGTGTAACCTGCTTCCCCTTTGACTACGATGTTTCCAAGGTCGCCCACCACTTCGACGGTGTCTTCATCTCCAACGGCCCTGGTGACCCAACGCACTGCACTACTACCGTTCACAACCTCCGCAAGCTGTTTGAAACGTCGCAGATTCCCATCATGGGCATTTGCATGGGTCACCAGCTCATTGCCCTTGCTGCCGGTGCTAAAACCATCAAGCTCAAGTATGGTAACCGCGCTCACAACATCCCGGCCCTTGACCTCACCACTGGCAAGTGCCATATTACTTCGCAGAACCACGGATACGCCGTCGACCCCACGACCCTGTCCAGTGACTGGAGGGAGTTCTTCACCAACCTCAACGACCAGTCTAACGAGGGTCTGATTCACAACTCTCGCCCCATCTTCAGCGCCCAGTTCCATCCTGAGGCCAAGGGCGGTCCTCTTGACTCGGCCTACCTGTTCGACAAGTACATGGAGAATGTTCAGCAGTACAAGAACCACCAGGCTTCCTTCTCTGACAGGAACAACAAGCCTAGCCCTCTGCTCGTTGATTTGCTTAGCAAGGAGCGTGTTGGCGTGCATCCTGCGGCACCTGATTTCGAGGGTCATGCGGCTGGGATGATCGATCAACAGGTCACTGTTGGAGGCCCAGTGGCGCCACCGTACCAGCCGATTACCTAGAAGCCTATCACTCCAGTGGACTAGGTTTGTTGAACCTGAGAGAAGTTCTCGGGGTGTTTGCGCATGTATTTTTGAAGCATCGGATTTTGTGCCCAGGCTGGAGTTACCGGTATTGTGACTGCTCGTAAATAAATCGAGGGGCACAATGGAAAGTGGTCGTTGAGTGCAATCAATCAATCAATCATGAAGATTTCACACAATCATCACCCTGGCCTCTGACTTTTTACTTGTACTATGGAGTTTAGATGGAGCAAGTTTCCACGTTAGAGTATGGTGGTGAAACGGAGCCTGTCGGCCACGGAAATTGTCGGTCACGGAAACGTTGGGTATTTCACTTGTTCACTGGTTGATCTCGTTATCTTCGCAGAGTTGCGATAATGGTCTCGCTGGATCATGATGGGGGTATCTTCTATTTGTCGTCCCGTATCCAAGTATGGTTATTACTCAGGCCTTGCCAAACCCAGGCTCCTCCTCCAGCCCCTCATCCTCGTCCGCTTCTCCCGCAGCCTCAGCACTACCATTCTTTGCCGTCTCCCCTGTTTTTACCTCTACCACCCTCCTCTCCCGTCTCTCCTGCTCCTTCTTCCTCGCACCTGCCTTGAGCTTCTCCCACTGCTCTCTATACCTGCCCAGAACCTGCGTGTTCCTCTCGTTTTGCTTCGCAAGCTGTTCATTATTGCTCATCAAGTCGTTGGCTTTGGCGGTTTGGGAGGCGAGCAAGGCTTCGAGGTCGGCGATGCGTTTGGATGCTTCGGCATCAGGGGCTGGGCCTGGAGATGCGGGTTGCTGGGTCTGGTCGGGGAGGGTCGGTGATGGTAGCGCTGAACTCGGATTTGAGCCTTGCGAGAGAGCTTGGGCGAGGGCGCTAGGATCGCTGGATACACGTCCGGGTCCTCTGGCGCGGAAGGACTGTGCGAATGCGTTGAAGGAGGTCTGAGAGTTGAGTTCCCACATCTGAATGCGTTTGGCTTGTTTGTCGATCACGCCCTTGAGCGTGTCGTTCTCGAGCGCGAGCTCTTCCATCGTCTTTAGACCTGCGCCTCTCCCAGCCGGTATAGTGCGTTGCGCTGTTACAGTTGCGCTGGGGTTTCCGCGAGAGTGGGGGCGGCGCGCTTTCGTGGGTGATGGCGGGCCGACATCCTCCCGCGCATCCACAAACTCCTCGTATGAGCTGCCTTTCATGGAACCTGAGCCTTCGTCCATGGGGTTCAAGCGGGCGTTCGGTGCATTTGGGGCGTTAGGATCACGGAGGACGCTGGCGTAGGTGACTGTGCCGCCCGATGTAGGCACCAGGTAGAAACTCTCATTGGGACCAAGCGGCGGTGCGCCATCTGCTCTCAGAGCGCGAAGAGCAGGCTTGCTTATCAGCGCGGCTAGGTCCGGTACCGAAGACTTGACTGTTCGCGAAGCCTCGGGTGACTGTGTCCTAGAAGTGCTCTTCGTTGGTCTAGTCTCCTTTGGCGGTTCGGGCACTGGCGTTGGCGGCGTAGGGGTAAGCGGGAGCGAGGTGAATGCGAGGGGCGCGCTGATAGCGGAGATTACTCCCCCAAAGGCCGAGTAGAAGCGGCGGAAGTTGTCGTCTGTTGGCGGAGAAGTGTCCTTCAGCTGCTGGGGCGAGTCCTTGGCAGTGCTCGAATCTGCCCTCCGTGACTGCTGGGCCAGAAGGTGGCGCACGGGTGTAGATGGTGACTCGTTTCCACCCGCTATAGACCCCGAGGCGTTGACTGAAGTACCGCCTGTAGCCCGCTTCACGCTGGGTATGCCACGCTTCTCGGCGAGGTTGGTGGCTATCGAGGACTGGGGGAGTCTGCGGCGCGAAGTCGGAGGTGTCGGGGGGGATGTCGTCGATGGAGGAGCGCGGGATGAGATGTGCGGTGGAGTGGCAGTTGTGGAGGATTCTGGGGGCTGCTTCTTACCATCGCTCGTCTTGTCCTTGCGCGGGGCCTCTTTGATCAAGCCGGCGAGCTTGCGGTGGTGGTCTTCGAGGAGACTCAGGATGCGGAGGGCCTCGGCGTTATGCGTGTCTTGGGCGGCATCGCGGAATGCAGCAGCAGCCGAATCATGCTCCTGCCCCGCGATGGCGACAGAATTAGACAAGGTCGCAGTCGCCGCGGTTCGTGCATGGTCATGGGCACGGTTGAGAGATGCAGACTCCATGGTGGCACGCTTGGTGGGGGGTGGACATATTCAGGGCGTCGTGGTGTTGCAGACCTTTGATGGCAGCAACCACATGCGCGTGAATGCCCGGTGACGCTGCTGCAGGGATGCCGCGAATCCGCGGAGCACTCAGCCCTCAGCCGCCACTAGTACTGGTGCTGGGGAAACATGAACACCTGCATGGACGCGCGCAAGACTCAACATCCCTGAGCTGCCCTGTATGCTCCCAAGACGCCCGGGAAGCCTCTCTTCAGACTCTTGTCCCACCTTGGCTGTCGTTGTCCCGACCGCAGCTGCAATCTTGAGCAGCCTCGTGGATCTGACACCTACGTAATCGACCATCCCATCCCGGCAAACACGACCACCTGAAGGCGTGCAACGTCACCATGCGGGCGTGAATCGCTTCGGAACACTGCAAATCCCTATAGAGCTTCTGCGCTGAACTGCCGCCTACACTGCACAATGACATCCCATGGGCGCCGGAAGAGCATCAGTTCGCTGCTTGGCCAGTCCAAGGACAACACGCTCGCCGCACCGCGAGCGAGCTCCAAGGGCCCAGGCTCGTCGACTGTCTCTCTCGCAAGCAGCGACGG
Source organism: Clathrospora elynae (assembly GCA_010015635.1). NCBI lineage: Eukaryota > Fungi > Ascomycota > Dothideomycetes > Pleosporales > Diademaceae > Clathrospora > Clathrospora elynae. The sequence continues at coordinate 226,371 of ML976037.1, forward strand.
CAACGACGACCTGCGCAAGTCGAGCGACGGTGCTATGGACCGCTTAAGGAGCCGCAACAACTCCGAGGACGCGCGCAGCGACACCTCGTCGTCCAACCGCCGCCGCATGACGCGCCTTTTCAAGGGCCGCAAGAAGCGTAGAGGGTCGGGCAGTCAGGACGACGTCTCCCAGACCGACGCCGACGACGTCCCGCCCGTGCCAGACGTCAGATACTCGGACATGCACCCGTACCAGAGCGACGAGTCGCTGGGACTGGCCAAGAGCGTCGCAGGCAGCCTTCTCACCGAGGAATCCGACACAGAATCGTGAGTCGTATTCTCTCCTTCCTCTTCTAGTCTCAGATGCAGCGTAATCTGTACGTGCGACGACCCACCATGGTGGCAGGTCGACATGTGGCATTGGCGCAGTCAGCATGGACGCCAGGGCGAACCAGCTTCCAGCCATACGTTCTGGCCTCAGCTTCCCCACTGCCCGGTTCCCACCCCATTGCACCCCATATCGTGTCCACATCATTAGCCTTCGCTGCCCATCTCTTCTCTTCTGTTTATTTGTGATACCCTGTCGAGTATTTCTTTGTCGCATCCCGAAGCACTCGGCCCAGCCTTCCGACTAACCGATTGTTAGCTCACCCCCTCGCAAACGCCCGGGCATATCACCTCACCAGTCGCATGCGGGCCTCCTAACACTGTCTTCGCCCCTGATCGCTTCCGAGACCATCGATTCCGTATATTCCGCCGATGTCACCCTCGTCGACTCCCTAACTTCGACCGAAGAAGCCCCCGTCCAACACACGAACACCGTCAACGTCCCTGCCACCAAGCGGAGCGTGTCACCCGCGGGAAAGCTCAAGGAAGCCTTCGTACCTACCCGAAAATCTGCTTCTCCCAAGACCGGACGTCACTCCGAGGGGGCAAGACCGACTACTAGCGGAGGCGGCCTGGGGGCGCTGTTTGGAGGGAAGAGGCGTGACACCAAGGTCTTGGATGAACCTATCCAAGCTCCACCACCACAGATACACACTGGGGAGGAGACACAGTCGAGCCTATCACTCAGGTCAACCGCACCAAAACGCATCATCACCCAGCTCCCATCAACCCCTCCGAACTTGTCTGATGCACCCAAAACCTTCGTAACTCCGCCTACACCCACCGATGCGAGGCCTTCTTCTCCCACCGAATCGACAAGTTCCAAGAACGGCATAAAGCACAGTCCCTCGCAGTCAAACCCCAACGTCGTCGTGTCTCCCTCGGGGAACATGATATCGCACCGACGCGCACGATCAGCGACAAATCCTCCGAGCAAGCTTTCGCATTCTTCTATACCACCACTGACACCTTTTCCCGAGGAAACAAAAACCCCTGGCGGGACCGCTATACTTGCTCAGTCTCCTGGAGGGCCTGGCGGATTTTTCGCTTCTATATTCTCCGCGGCGCAAAACGCTGCTAATAACTTGACCGACACCATTGCTAACAACCAGGTTACCAAAAACAAAACTAGTCAACAACAACCAACAGAGGAAGACAGAGAGACTGAAGACGGCGGCGAAGAAGTCATTGGGCCTGAGAACGCCGACACAACAGCAACCGAGGGAACTGAGAAGCGCAGACCAGCTGTTGAAACCCTTGGATCTGGGAACTTGAGCTTGGCCCAGCTTGGTATCGCAGAGAGCAAGGCCGTCAGCCCCATGTCTTCCGCTACGAATGTCACAATGAAGGCGGACGAGGCGTCTGCCAAAGTCGAAGACATGGCAGCCGCCCAAGCCGTTTCCGCTGCGTATGCAAGGGAAAAGGCTCCGTCTGTAGCCAGTGAACGCCCACGATCCTTCACTGCAGTTTCAGCACAATCGGGACCTGGCCCAGCTACCCCTCCACGGCAGCCCGAGATCACCGATTCGCCAGCAGCCTCATCGATTCAACGGCAAGGTAGCATTCGCAGTCGTATCAGCGCTGGTAGACGGAGACGGCATAGGGGCAGCTCTGCTGCTACAGGCAATACCATGGGCGATGTTATGGGCGCGAGCTCTACTACCTTGGCACCAAGTGCTGCCCTGAACAGTCAGCGTCTAAACGGAACTGGCTTTGCAGTCGCGTCGCCGAAAAGGAACAAGGATTTCCACAACCTTTTCAAAAGTGTTCCCGAGGATGACTACCTAATCGAAGACTATAGCGCAGCCCTACAGAAAGAAATTTTGCTCCACGGACGTCTTTACGTGTCAGAAGGCCATTTGTGCTTTTCCAGCAACATTCTGGGTTGGGTTACCAACCTCGTCATCAGCTTTGATGAAGTTGTGTCCGTGGAGAAAAAGTCAACCGCTGTCGTATTCCCGAACGCCATTGTCATCCAGACACTCCATGCCCGCAATGTCTTCGCGTCGTTCCTGTCACGAGATCCTACCTACGACCTGATTATTGGTATTTGGAAAATCTCGCATCCTAACCTCAAGTCGTCGCTCAACGGTGTCACTGTGGATGGATCTGGCACTGGCGACAAGACCGAAAAGGCAGAGTCTGTCGGCAGTGAAGATGGCTCTCTCCAAGACTCGGATGACGAGGTGTATGACGAGGACGCCGATGATGATGACGGCGTGGGTAGCTTCACCGAACCCGGCGAAGGTAGTGTAGCTGGCAGCGAATTGGGCTCTGTAGCTGGAGATACAACCAGGAAGGTGAGCGGCGCCGTAGCCCAAGCTCTTGGGGGTAGTGGTGAGGTCATCGAAGCCGCGAAAGCTGCGACTAATGGTGCTATTTCTGGACAGGACTTCCCTGGTTCAACAACACATGGACCAACAGAATGCGGTGACAACGATCAGCACTACGACAAGCTCCTCATCGACACGACGATTCCGGCACCCCTGGGCAAAGTGTACAGTCTGATGTTCGGGCCCGCGTCTGGTGCCTTCATGCGCAAGTGGCTGATCGACGACCAAAAGTCGTCAGACCTCCAAATGGAAGACGACAAAAAAGGCTTGAGTGAAGATGCGAAAACCTTCAACTATTCATACATCAAACCCCTGAATGCACCCGTTGGACCGCGACAGACAAAGTGCAACATTGCTATGAATCTTGAACAATTCAACTTGGATAAGGCCGTGTGCGTGCAGTGCAGTACAGGAACTCCGGATGTACCGAATGGAGGCATGTTTCTTACAAAGACGCGATATTGTCTGATGTGGGGTCCGGGAAACAGCACGCGGCTGATCATGACCTTTACGGTGGAGTGGAGCGGGAAGAGTTGGCTAAAGGGTAAGTGATCCATGTGCTCTTGGCTTCAGCAAAGGAAACGTATTGACCTCCCGTAGGACCCATCGAAAAAGGCGCAAACGATGGCCAAATGTCGTATGCCACAGCCCTTACAACTGCTCTCCGTACTGCTGTGACCGCCTCCAGAGTCGCGCCAATCAGAGTTCCAGGGAAGGGCGGAAAGTTTAAGAGACGTTCCAAAGCCAATATCCTGGACGGAGCACCAATGCCGGTTACTGCTCCCACTCCTGTTAGTCAAGTGAAGCAAAGCAACTGGGGACTCCTCGATCCGCTTCGGAGTTTGCTGGGCCCATTCGCGGATATTCTGGAATCCATCTTCACGCCGCAAATCATCATCACCATTCTAGGAGCTCTCTTAATGTACAATTGGTTCTTTCGCGGATCATCAACAGCAGTTGGTCCGAACCACTGGTCCACCGCTCAACGACAGGTTGCGTACGAAGAGATTTGGCGCCATGAAGAATCTGATCTGTGGAACTGGCTCGACGAAAGGGTTTCCCTGCATAGAGTGCAAAGTTCCGTTGCTGGCTCAAGACTTGAACCAGAACACGAAATGCAGAACCCTATCGCACCCGAGAACATGAAAGAGAGGGAGATGGACGAAGCTATTCGCGTCACCGAAGAACGTCTTCGTGCCCTGAAGAAAGCGGTCAACCGCGAACGATCGAAGTCAAAAACCAAGAGTCCGAAAGAGAAACAGACGTAGCTTGGGGCACGGACGGATACGGACCAACGAAGGAGGGTTCACTTAACAATCCTCTTCCTGGAGGTTCAGCACGGACCTCATTTGTGAACTTTACGCAAGACATGCGTGGCGAATGGCGTCTTTCTTTGCTTGGCCGGGAGTTATGGTGCATTTGCTGGAGGACCTTGGCTGGGTTTGACACGGCATGGCACCATCACCTGTTCTATGGCGCACGAGCCACATTATTTTCGTTTGTGGTTTTGAAGTTAGCTCATCTACCCGAGACGAGTACACAAGTATTGAGTACTTAGATCCCTCTATCACTATCTATGCGCAGCCCCTTTTTCACTCTCGTACACTGGGTTTTCTCAACGTGTCGTCCCGTATACGTTCCCATGTCACTCTTCACCCTTCACTCTTGCCCAGCGTGTGACAGAAGGCGCGACATGACCCGATGATCAATTGCTTCAGATACGCAGAGTGTTGGCGCTGCGGAACAGGGCGTGTGTGCCTAACTTTCGCGCCTTCCTTGATGGGTTTCCACGCCATCTTTAAGCTTTGCGATATCGAGATGAGCTAGGAACGCGCATCGGAAGCCATCACTTGCACGCCCGAGCGGAGATCAGTCTAGCGCGTCCATTAGCGGATGCGGATGTACACACCATGTGATCTTCACGTGGAGATGCAGATCATTACCAGCGCTCACGAAGATGTGGCCATGTAGAGTGGTGCAACGTGAAGCATCACTGCGCTCGAGAGGGATGTTGGTAATGCTAGTATGAACGCAGGCAGCGTGCGGTATCTGAAGGGGAAGGCTGTAGGAACTGGAGATGGGGGAATTGTGGCCATGATAACGGGTGTTGCACCAAGACACTAGCCGTGAAATACTTGGGGTTGGTGACTTATTTTTAGATAGTGAATGAAATATGTAACTAGTCTCCGATATACACAATGCCACGCCAACCTAAGTCCACTTATACACCACCCGATCAATCAGCTAATCTCTTTCACTGACCTGCTCCACACGATTCACCACTCTGTCCAGTAGACTCACCATCTCATCACTGACGAATCTCGGATCGTCCTGTTGGATGAAATGACCGCATCGGACAGCTGTGATAGGGCCAATCGCCTTCCCTTCATCCGTAATTTGGACTAGGCCTTCGTTGTAGCGCCGCCATGCGGGGTTGGCGTAGGTCATGGTAAGGATCTTGGGTGTGTGTAGAGAGCCTTGGACTGGGTTGAGAAGTTAGCTTCAAGCAGTTCGTTTGTGGTATCATTTGAATATACATGACTGCTCAGCGAATGTGTCCCAATCATGTCCTACCACCGTAAGGTAGGGCCCTGTTCCCAAGTAGCCTTCTAACGTAGGCCCATTGGAGTCAGGCAGCAGTTGAGCAAGGTTGCGTCTTGACAGTCCCTCGTTGTTGGGCACGTCTGGGTGAAACATGTTTCTGTACTTTTCTCGCGTGTCTCGTACTTCGTCTTCACTGACGCCTTCGGGCAGTGTGTGTGGATTGAAGTCGGGCGCATCAGGATCCGGCCACAGAGACTGATAATCTGAGTTCGCCATTATACTATCCAGGAATAGCAAGCCAGATACTGTGCCAGGATAGCATTGTGTGAAGAGCCGTGCAAGCGCGCATCCAATGCTGCTGCATACGAAAATGAGACATGGATAGTGCGTGGGTTTGTTGATGTCGAGGTGGTCCCGCCATATCTGCACAGTGAACTGCTTCAGCGCTTTCACGGCGGATATCGCATCGTGGCCGTGTGACGGTGGTGGATCCGTGTCATCTGGATCGTGATCTGAGTCTCCTTGGCCATACCTATCATAGCTCAGTAGGGCAGGGTACGGCAGTCCTCCAACGATCCGTTTCTCCAGAAAGCTGCGAATCGACGCATCCCACGAACTCCTCGTTGACATGAGCCCGTTGAGAAATACGATGAGCGTTTGAGAGAACGGGTTCGGGTGGTTGTAGTGCGGTTTCGAGGCGGGATAATACGTGTAGTGGATGTTGGCGCCAGGCTTAGTGTCGAGTGCTATTGAAGAGTTCTCCGGGTCTGGGAATGGTGGTAGGCCGTCTTCAGGGGAATCCATGCTTCCGGGGAATGGTATCGCATAGCTGCGGTTGTTCATGGAGTCATACCTTTGGGGAGTGTTGATGGGGTCCAACTGCGCCTTCTTTGTATCCGGTGAGTTGGCAGTGTGCGTGGGTGGCGGCGCTGGAGTGATTGTCTGTTTCCCTTCTCTTTCTTCCTTGCTCAACCCCGAGTATTTTAGGTGCGGTGGAATGTATGCGAATGCGTCCATGGCTGAGACGTTTGACCTGGTGATGGGGTTGCTACTCTCCAGATATTGCTAGTCTATAGTCTACTAGCGGAGGATGCAACCTATGCAGCTAGCGGAAGGCAGCGGAAAATTTCGAGTCAAGGGCAAGAAGGGCGCTTCAAAACGCAACAAATGCATGCGCTTGAAGTGGCATGTAGTGTTCCCGAAAGCTGGTCTGAGTTGACAGTTATCGTGCCAATGAGCGCGTTACCCCTCTCTACGTCGTAGGCGTCCCGCTCGTTATAACCGCAACCTTGGAAGCTGGCTACCAAGCCTCACGTGGAAGCTTGCTGTTCGGTAAATATATGCTGAACCGAAAAGAAATCTCACGTTGAAACCGTGAAATTGAAGCTATCACAAGCCTGGTGTTGCGAGGTTCGCAGGATATGGCCGCTGTTCGCAGCCAAGATGACTTTCATGATGACGCCTAGATTCACAGTCCAACGCCAATCATTTGAGATGATGCTCTCTGACCAGGATGCATCAGTAGGAAGAAGCGGAAGGCTGGTAATTTTAAAAAACAAGGCGTCACAGCCGCTATCGTGATGGCTGGGCAGTGCAACGGCTCCCGGGACCGTTGGTGGGGGCGCCAGGCACAACGTCGCCTATGACGTGTGATGTGTATGCTGTTTCCACTTCACCACGTCGTCGCTGCATGCAGTCCTCCACCCGCTACTAGGCTGCCCGCACTTGACATGGCCAACCGCTCTCAACATCGCTCTCGACAGACACAATTCCACCCCCGCAGTCTTATCGCTCGTCCATAGCCAGCCGCGACATCCTTCACTCGACATACTTCGACAGCAGCCTCACATATCGCCCGAGATACGCCCAACCAGCCGTAAGCCACCGGCCCACCCCGTGACGAGACCTTCACATTCATCATGCCGTACGCCGACGCAGAGACGCAGACTATCTGGGCGGGATTGACCAAAGCCGATGTTCGTCCGGACATCCTCCTCACTGCCCCAGACACCACTACTCCGCCCGCCGAGATGATAACAGCGAAGCCGCAGGGCTTTGATCCCCCCATCTCCGCCGCCCAGCTGGGAGCCGCCAACCTCTTCAACACCGCTGGTTCCTCGGGAATGTCTCTGCTCGAGAGGCGACAGAACCGTCCCGTCTTCACGCCTCACATCTCTCTGCCCAACTCAACGCTCGACGACGAATTAATACCATCACCGCCACCGACTCAGGCTATGGTCTCGCCGCTTCCGGAGGCCAACAAGCGCCACGCTGGCCATACTCCACTCATTCCCCGTGCCCTGTCTCCGGTACAGCCAGACGAGGAGCAGGCGGCTGAGACGCTGCCAGTTGAGGATGATCGCTCGGCTACACCAGAGCACGACAGGGGGCTGATGGGCCCGCTCATGCTACCGACCAATCCGGTCGATGGTGCAAGTGACCACATCGCGTTGGATGCATTGGATAGTCAGCTCAGCAGGATTGCCAGGAACCAGGACAGGTTCAACAAGCTCAAAGACGCGCCAGAGCTCACAGCTGCAGCTGCACTGCTGGACGACGTCGACGACGAATATCTGTCTCTGAGCCGCAAGGGCTCGTCCGACTCTCGCAAGTCATCAACCACCGAGGTCATGGATGGCGTCAAACTGAAGAGTCCGCCTCTGAACTTCGGAGCCCCTCTGGGTCAGGCATAGCTTGCCTCTCGCAGAAAGAGAGGGTCAAAATCGGATCCACTATAGCATCTAACTGATGTTCTACACTTGGCTGGATCATGAAAAGGCGTTTGGATAGAAGAGAGGGATATGGCGCATTTGGAAAAGCGATACCCAGGCATGTGCCCTAGAGGTCATTGTATCCAGCAGGCTATAGATTACCAGCCTAGCACAAACGAGAGTACCACCACGTTCAATGCATTAGTTCCGAGTTCTGACAGAACATGTCCAAGCGGGAGAAATGTGGCTTGTATCCAAGACCGTCTCGTCTGTACGTAGATAATAAGCCGTCTCATATATACAGATACGTAGCTAAATATGTAAATCCAAAAATGCCCATTCATATCCAATCCAAAACATGTGCCAAGCTCCAGGCCGTCTTTACGCCGTACTTGTGGGATCTGCAGGTCCGATAAATCCAAGTCGCACCTACTCGAGTGCTGATGCTCATATCCAAGTAGCATCCATAGCATTCCAAATATAGTCGGACATTGAAAGAATTCATGGCCATGTCAAAAGTCCTCCATGTCGCCCATGAAGTTCTCCTCATCCGCATCCCCGACTCTATTCCTACATGTGTCCCTTTCAACCCCGATATCCTCTTCCTCTTCATTCTTATCTTCCAGCAACTTCCGCTTCTCTTTCGCGTCCAGTCCGGCTTTGTCCGCGGCCTGCATCCGCACGCTCAGCGGCCGATTTTGCATATAACTCTCTAGATAGCTCGCTCCCAGACTTGACGGGTACCCATAGCTCCCCGCCTGGTCTACGTCGTCAACGCCTGAGCCGTGCATACCGCCTACATATGTGTCCCATTGTCGCTCTTCGTCGAGAAGATCGTCGGTTTCGAGCTCGGCGGAGGTGGAGGTAGCCGTGGAGTAGATGGGATTTGGGCTGGCGGTTTCGGGGATCGAGGTCGGCGCTTGTGTGGGGGAGGGGCCGAGGAAGGTTCGCATCGCGGTTTGTACGGGGCCAAAGGGTATGCTTGGGGATCGCGGAGACGGTGGCGAGTGTTCGGGCGGTATGGTTGTCGCTGGTGGTGTCTCTGCGCGGGGCTTGGTAGGGGAGTGGAACGCGTTCAACATTGCGTTTGGGAGGCTGTGGTGCACGGCATCGCGATGCTCGAGGCTGACTGGCGGGATGTGGCTGGTGAGGCGTGGATCTATCATGTCATCGAGCGAGGCAGTCGAGTTTGAAGCCGAGGTGGTTTCGCTGGTGGGCGATGAGAGGGTTGGTTCGATTATGGTGTCGGCGGGAAGGACCGTCTGGCCGTCAATGACCAGACTGACCCGCTTGCGTCTTGATCTCGGGGCGTCCTTGTGTCGCAGCGATGACTTCTTCAACACGGCGCGTTTCGCCTTCTTGGCTGCCTCGGTCGGCTGGTTTTCTGTGCCGGGCTCCCCAGACACCACGCCTTCGACCATGTCCTTGGCTTCCTTGGTGGACTGCTTGGTCTTCGCCTGCCTCTTCTCCTTCTTCTTCGGCGGCGAGCGGTCGCGCGACTCCAGCAGCGGCAGGAAGACGGGCGTCACGAGACCATAAAGTTCCTTCTCGCGCTTGTGCACCCGGGTGTGTTTCTTCTGCCTAGTCCGCTCCTCGGGCTCGGGCTCGGGCTCCCTTGCGTCAGGCGCAAATAGCGCGGACGGGTCCTGTGATGCGGGCCACGTAGCAATGTCTTCAGCATTACGCATAGAAAACTTCGCCGCTGCCGCTGGCGGTAGGCGGCATTCCATGGAGCGGCACCGCTCTACAAGCTAGGCCCGAATCAGCTTCCGCAATTGCTGCAAAACGTGGCTGCCATAGCAGACGCCGGCGACACTGTACCTCTTGCTCATGCTGGCGCAACTCGTCCTGCTTGCGCGTTATGTAGTCCTGGATGTCGGCCTCGAGCTGCTGCCGTCTCAGCTCGACGCTGCTGGCCAAGGCGTCCAATTGCGCGCGCGTGAAGCCTGGGACCTCGGCCAGGCGCGGGTCTGGGTGAAGAAGCATGGGCTTGCTGGCTTTGCGAAACCTCTGATCGGCCCGGGTGATTCCGTTCTGGGAGTGCGCCGGGTGGGTTGGCGGCCTCCGATGGCGAATAAGTATATGTATGTAGGAAATAGACTCTTCGCGGCACCTGAGCAGCGTCAGTCGTCGTACTCATGGCGGCCATTATATGCAACGCAGCCTGCGATTGTCGGCTTGCCGTCGTGCGTACCTGGCATCAGGGAGTGACGCATTCGGATGGCCAGTGGGCGATTGGCCGAGGCTTGGTCACAGGATGCGCGATCACTACTGCTGCAGTCCCTAGGTAGCGATCTCACCGAGGCACCCGAATCATATGTCTTACGCGAACAGACGAAGGCGGCGCAGTGCTTGCGACTCGAGGTGTGAACGAAGAGCGACTGCAAAATCTCTGCTGTCACAAGTCAGGAGGGGCACGCTGCGTTGCCCCCATCTGAACCGTGTTTGACCAGTTGTTATCGAGCTCGCGCCTCCCTCTTTCGAGCGGTAGCGTGGTGGGGCTCGCAGAAGTGCAGGAGGATCAACAGTTCTAGAAGGGTGCATGTCTCCACCACATTCACCACCAACAGTCGCTCTACTGCACCTACACGCGTACGGCCCCTTTCTCTACCGCAACCCATCTTCTCTGTTTGGCTTTGGTTGTTGACTCCAAGTGACTGACACTACGACGAATAATCAACGACCCGTTTACATACCCCGGATTGAGCAACGTGAACGGGTGGAGGGTTCCCAGATGCGGCTATCCGCATCTGCGAGGCGTTGGTGTCACTCATATAGAACCGGAGATAGGATATTTCAACGACTACAGAAGGTAAAACGCCCGGATCAGACTTCTCCTTAGGCGGTTTGCAAATCCTCGTGAAATCCTTACTGTTGTTCTTCAACGGCTCATCCCAGTCATCCCAGAATTCCTTCGGCATATTCGTGTTGCTCAGATGTGTTCTTCGGTCGGGAACATGGTTGAATCTTTCTTTCTGGTTGAGTAGCATTGACTTCTTGAAAGGTCTGCCCATCTTTGAGGCCAGGAAGTCTTCCGTGTCGAAGAAGATAGCAATTGCGGTATACGCTTTGAAGGCATCGTCTACGACTTCACGGTCTTCGTGAAAGAGATGCCCCATATCCATAAACTTGCAGAGCTGGAAAGGACCGGCGTGGACGTAATAAAGCGGTCCGTGGCGGCTACCATGGATTTATACTCAGCATGTCAGGATAATGCACCCGGCTCCTGGTCTCCGGAGCGCAGGCACTTGAATACTAAGTAAACACTATCAGGGATGAATTGTCTGCCTATCTGCATCTACATACCTTTGTTTTCCTGGCGGCTAACGTTGCGGATATATCGTGCTCCTCTGCCCTCATCATTGTGGTCGAATCGCATCTGCATGCGCAGCGCAGTCCTCAGCAATCTCATGAGCTTCGCAGGTCTGTTTTTGACCGAATGAGGGATCGCTCGTGCGCTTGCAGGGTCGCGCAAGATGGATTGAAAGTAGTCCACATTCTGGAAGCTAAAATTCTTAGCCTGCGCGACGAACATAATCAAGGCCTTGACCCCGTTTACAACATGCGACGCGCTATCAGCATCGTCGATAGACCAGGTATTATCAATTTCCTGTTCGGAGTTGCCGTCATCGCCCTCAAGTGCTTCAGCTCTACGTTGTCCAATTCAATATCGTGTGAATCTGAGTATTTTTTTGCCGCCTTTTCACGTTTGATTTGATATGTATCTGGCATAAAGTCGAGGCTAGGCCTGTATGTCAAGGGAGTTAGGTCTTGTTCTGGATCCTCGTCCTTGTCTTTGGCATGCTTCTCAGTTGCCTCAGGCTCTTCGATGCCATCTCGTTCGTGTAGGAAGTCTGCGCAGGCATCTCGAACGTCTTGGAGATCTGGCCACTCTAACTTGAGGCACAAGTCTTGCAAGTGCTCTTGGGTGACCTCTTCCCTTCCCAGGAAGACATTTATGCGGTCGGCTTGAAGTGCAGCAGGTAGGAGTGCAATTTGAGCTAAAAGAAGTTGACAGACGAGGAGGTCCTTGATTTCAGCAAATTCGCCCAGCAGCAGCTCAATCTAGTCGTCTGAAAGCAGGGGCGTTGAGACCTTGCGGCTACCGACGCAGCATCTCGCATGTACTGCTCGGGTGTGACGGGTTTGCGAAGCCTCTGCCTCATCTCCTCTCTCGTTTCAATCTCAATAATGCCTGTACCTATGCCTTCAGTGACTTGCGCGGTAGGATGGGCCATCTTCTTTGTCTCGGAGGTAGCTTTCTTTGGAAAACGCTTTCTCTGGGGGCACGGCCTCTGAAGATTCGTTGAGCGGCACTGCTTCTGATTCAGTGGAGCTTTCGGGGGTCTGTCTCCTCTTGATCATCAATCATGAGGAAGAACTTGATGAGATCGACTTAGTTGTCCCGTTCGTAGCCGTAAACGTCTTGGGTCAGATACCATCCATCTTGCTCCTCCTCATATATCAGAGACGTTGAAAGTAGACACCATGAAGATATTCTTATTCGCACTTCTTATCCTCCTCGAATTTCGTCTCACGTTGGTGACGATCAATCTCTTCCTGATGTCGCTTGAGAAGCAGCGACTCAATCTTGAACTTCTTGCTTTCGTTATCTGCTTCGTTATCTTCTTTCTCCTAAAATTGCTTGATCCAGCAAAACCACTGCTTCTTTTCGTACATGACGGCAGCAGCCCGCTTACCAAGCTCCTCAAGGGACTTGACCATATTATATTTTTGATTCTGCAGTGTGTTCATATACTTCTCGTGTCCATAATCGTTATCAACGGCGAAGAAATGCCTATGATGCAATTTGCGAGCATGAATGACGCGATCTGGCAAATTGTACTTGCAACGCTGCGGGAGGCACACTACTATCTGTTCTACTTCTTCATTGATATCAGTGAAATCCTGAGCAACCACCGAAGCCTTCTTGCTTGCCAGGTATGCCGGGAGCGCCAGCTTATCTAGTTCAGTGTTTCGCTTCTTGGAGCCTCGATAAAGAGCTGTCAAGAGTTAGCACTTGATGGGAGCCGCGTATCCTTGCATTTCTATCGTATACGATGTGAGATCTGCTTACATTGGTATTGCTGAGAGTGGAAAGCGCGAAGCCTTCCATCCAAGGACGCCGCTTCTCTATCGCACACTGTCTGCCCGCTGAGGTCCGACAGCAGCCGCACACGGCAAATTGGAGCCATGACGCAGGCTTGTAGCGATGTCGTGTGAAGTACTGTAAGAGCAAAGGTGTTCTTTAGATCGTAATTGCAGGGTATACTCGGGGAGAAATTACAGCACAGGCGAAGAGGCGGAAGTTCCGTGGTTGTTAGAAGAGTGGGACCGCATGTCGCTTAGTGTGACGCTTAGCGCGTCGAGCAAGCCCTGCGGGGTATCACGCGAGATCACGAGTATGTATGTATGTATGTATTCATTTAATGTCCTATATGAGTCTGAGACTATGGGAGGACAAGAGGGGCAGTAGCCCCTCTAGTATAGAGGTGGTGGTTCTCAAGAGGGTGTGATCTCTGAAAGTACAAGGAATGTTAAGGGTTATAACCCTAAGTGTGTAAGGGTCACGCAAAGTATGCAGTTGCCTGGTAACAAGGTCGAATTGATAGAGAGCTATGGAGGA
>ML976038.1:0-89116 GCA_010015635.1 Clathrospora elynae
AGAATGTGGCTGATACTCTGCTTGCCAAGGTGGGCAAGGACTTTTGAAATCGACCTCCGTATGTGACGACCCATTGAAGATAACGGTTACTTATGTAATGAACGCGTGGGAGATCGCGCTTTCACTTTCGTGGTTAGCGCGCAGCTTGGCAGGCACTAGGCTGAACCCGGGCGAAACAACAAGAGACCGGGCAAGTAAACACGACATCATATGCAGCCACCATGAGGATTATAGAACTTGTTATTGATGTAGATATAACCGCTGGCTTTATGCGACACGGCCTGACACAACTATAGGGCTATAAGTCATACGCTGTCCGCACGGTCATCTCCGGCTGGTTAGTTTACCCACCCCTCACACTGCGAATTGCAGCTAACGCCAGCTAGGGACGAGAGCTTCAACTCGATTACGGGACTGAACGGATCCGGAAAGTCGAATATTCTCGATGCGATATGTTTTGTGCTGGGTATCAACAACTTGAGCGTTGTGCGCGCGCAGAACCTGCAGGTGGGCAGAGCTGGCGACGGTGCATATACAAAATGCTGACAAGTGGTATAGGACCTCATATACAAGCGCGGCCAAGCAGGTGTCACGAAAGCGAGCGTTACCATCGTATTCGACAACCGCGACAAATCGAAGAGCCCCGTCGGCTTCGAGGAACATGCGCAGATATCCGTTACCAGACAGATCGTGCTCGGCGGCGCAAGCAAATACCTCATAAACGGACACCGCGCACAGCAGCAGAGCATACAGAACCTCTTCCAGTCGGTCCAGCTCAACATCAACAACCCGAACTTCATGATCGCGCAGGGCAAGGTCATGCAGGTGCTGAACATGAAGGCAAAGGAGATTCTGGCCATGCTTGAGGAGGCTGCAGGAACGCGCATGTTCGAGGATAGGCGCGACAAGGCCTACAAGACGATGGCCAAGAAGGAGATGAAGGTCCAGGAGATCGCGGAGCTGCTGCGGGACGAGATCGACCCGAAGCTCGAGAAGCTGCGGACTGAGAAGCGCGCTTTCTTGGAATTCCAGCAGACACAGAGCGAGCTCGAGCGCCTCACAAAGCTTGTCGTTGCACACGATTACATACGATACAACGAGAGACTACAACAGTCAGCAGATGATCTCGAGGCGAAGAAGCAGCGAGCGAAGGACCTGGAAGCGTCGTCCGTGCGCATGAAGAAGGAGATTGAGAATCTGCAGGAGGACATCAGGCAGGTTAAGGCTACACGCGAGAAAGAGCTCCGGAAAGGCGGCAAGTTCCAGGCACTCGAAGAGGAGGTCAAAACACACTCGCATGAGATTGTCCGCCTAACTACAGTACTCGATCTGAAGAATGTCAGCATGGCTGAAGAGGTCGATCGCAAGAAAGGCATTGAGAAGAGCGTCGAGGAGCTAGAAAAGTCACTGCAAGACAAGAAGAAGATCTACGAGCAGCTGCAAGAGAAGTACAAGACCGCTCATGCCGAATTAGCGAAACAGACGGAAGAAGTGGAAAAGAAGGAGGAGCTGCTCCAAACCCTGCAAACTGGTGTGGCATCCAAGGAAGGCCAAGAAGGCGGTTACCAAGGTCAATTGCAGGACGCGAGGAACCGTGCGAGCGCCGCCGCAACTGAACAAGAGCAGAGCAAGCTCAGAATCTCGCATCTCGAGAAGCAGATCAAGGAGGATGAGCCGAAGGCCAAGAAGGCGAAAGAGCAGAACTCAGGCCTTCTCAAGGACCTCGAAGCTTTGAAGTCACAGGCCAAAGAACTTGAAGCGGAAATGACCATGCTAGGCTTCAATGAAGGGCAAGAATCGGACATGTACCAGCAAGAGTCACATCTCCAAGCACGAATCCGGGAGCTAAAACAACAAGCGGACGGGCTTAGGCGACAGGTTGCCAACATTGACTTTAGCTACAACGATCCGTCTCCGAACTTCGATAGAACTCGCGTCAAGGGTCTCGTCGCTCAGCTTTTCACACTGGACAAGGAACATACCCGAGCAGGCACCGCCCTGGAGATCTGCGCTGGAGGCCGTCTGTACAACGTCGTCGTTGATTCAGCTGCCACCGGGAAGCAGCTCCTTGAGAATGGCAGACTCAAGAAGCGAGTCACTATCATTCCGCTGAACAAAATCTCCGCTTTCAAAGCATCTGCGCAGAAGATTGGTGCCGCACAAAACGTTGCGCCAGGGAAGGTGGATTTGGCGTTGTCACTCATTGGATACGACGATGAGGTTACCGCTGCCATGGAGTATGTCTTTGGCTCGACACTTGTCTGCGAGGATGCTGAGACCGCTAAGCGCGTGACCTTCGATCCCGCAGTGAGAATGAGGAGCGTCACTCTTGATGGCGATACATACGACCCCGCAGGTGTCCTATCCGGTGGTAGCGCACCCCAGACCAGTGGAGTTCTTATCACCCTGCAAAAGCTCAATGACATCACATCGGAGTTAAGCTCACAGGAAGCCCAACTTCAGTCGCTTCAGGCCACCATGGCTAAAGAGAAGAAGAAGTTGGATGCCGCGCGCAAATCCAAGCAGGAACTTGATCTTAAGAGGCATGAGATCAAGCTTACCGAGGAGCAGATTGGCGGTAATTCTTCGTCATCTGTATGTGGCCATTCCTCGTTCCGGTATGAGTTGACATGGCTAACTGTGATATAGATCATTCAAGCTGTTGAGGAAATGAAGCAGACCATTGATCAGCTCAAGGAGGACGTTAAGACAGCAAAAGCGCGGCAAGATGAAGCAAACAAGGACGTCAAACGTATCGAACGCGACATGAACGAGTTCAGCAATAACAAAGACAGCAAGCTGGCTGAACTGCAGTCGTCACTGGAGAAGTTGAAAAAGGCTTTGACCAAGAATAACGCCTCCATCAAGCCCCTGCAATTGGAGATGCGTGAGGCTATGGTCGAGTCTGAGCAATGTAGTAGCGATCTCGCGGCGGCACAAGAGCAGCTTGAGGAGGTACAGACTACACTGAAGTCGCAACAAGAAGAAGTGGACGAGCAGCTGGCCGAGCAAGCTCGCGCGAAGGTAAGTCTCTTCAATTGATGCGATGGACAATGTTGATAATTTTGAAGGACGCACACGATCTAGCTGCAGCCAATTTAAGAGATGAACAGGCAAAGT
Source organism: Clathrospora elynae (assembly GCA_010015635.1). NCBI lineage: Eukaryota > Fungi > Ascomycota > Dothideomycetes > Pleosporales > Diademaceae > Clathrospora > Clathrospora elynae. The sequence goes on from ML976038.1 coordinate 3,121, forward strand.
TGACCGGATTCGACGAAGAGCTCCGGTCGCTCGAAGATGCCATACGCTCGAAGAACTCCTCAATCACCGAGGGCGGTCTAGAACAGCAAAAGCTCGGCCACGAGATCGAGCGGTTCCACAAGGAGCAGGAGGGCGCAGCAAGCCACGTCAAGTCCCTCGAGAAGGAGTACGACTTCATCGCCAGCGACTCCGAGCTCTTCGGTCGCGCTGGCACAGTCTACGACTTCAAAGGCGTCAACATGAGCGACGCGAAAACTAGACGGAAAGGTCTGGAGGAGCACTTCCAGCAGAAGAAGAACAAGATCAATCCCAAGGTCATGGCTATGATTGACAACGTCGAGAAGAAGGAAGCGAGCCTCAAGAAGAATATGAGCACGGTGATAAGGGATAAGACGAAGATCGAGGAGACGATCGTCAAGCTTGACGAGTACAAGAAGGAGGCGCTACATAAGACGTGGACGACGGTTAATCGCGACTTTGGCCAGATCTTCAATGAACTGTTGCCGGGGAGTTTCGCGAAGCTGGATCCGCCGGAAGGCAGGACGATCTCCGATGGCTTGGAGGTCAAGGTTATGCTGGGTAAGGTATGGAAACAGTCATTGACTGAGCTGAGTGGTGGACAACGGTATGCATTCTTCTCGTCCCCTCACAGCCCTTGTGCGCTAATATCTTACAGATCACTCATCGCGCTCTCTCTCATCATGGCGCTCCTACAATTCAAACCCGCCCCTATGTACATTCTCGACGAAGTCGACGCCGCGCTCGATTTGTCGCATACGCAGAACATCGGCCGCCTATTCAAGACACGGTTCAAGGGCAGCCAGTTCATTGTCGTCAGTCTAAAGGACGGCATGTTCCAGAACGCGAACCGCATCTTCCGCACACGGTTTGTCGATGGAACAAGTGTCGTGAGCGTTACGGCTGGGTCGGATCGGTAGTTGTGTTGTATAATGCGTTATGAGGCATGGCTTGGATTTGGATATTCGGTGTACATGGTTAGGCTACGGCTTGGTGTATACGCTTGCATAGGACGGCGTTGACGGGAGTCTTCCAATGTTTCACGGCTATAAGTGTCTGGGTTGGGAAGTTGTGTGTGCAGATCCGCGGCGCGCTTCCTCATTAAGGTCGAAGGTTGTGTATCTCGCCTTCCTGATGCGGAAATCGAAGATTTGGTGCTAGTTTCCTCCACTTCCCTGATCGCGCGTGTGCTCATGAGCAGCAACACCACGCACTACCTGTTTCCCTCTGTGTAGCTACTTCTGACATTTTATCATATCTGAACAAAGCACTGACCTATTTGGTCGCTTCCCTGTCAAGGGCTCTCACCATCCACGTCTCCTTCCTAACTCGGCGTCGAGGCTACAAGCTTCTTCACTTCCTTGACCACAGCAGCACCTCTTTTCCTAATACACCACCCGTTTCCTACTATCCTCGGCGCGGCCAATCTCGACACTCCTAATCACTATTTTCGTCAAATCGCTGACCTGTCACCCACTCATCTTCATGCTCACCCTGTCAGAAGTGCGCGTACCACGTCTGAACAAGCGGGAGCTACCGCCAGCTTTTACATGTCGGAACCGGCGGCATCGACAACACCGGAATCATGTTCGGCAAGTTCGATTGAGACAGTCGCGCGACGCGAGGGCCTGACCCCAGATAATTCGGCCCCAGTCACACCCTTGGCCTTGATCGATTCCAGATATATGCTACCTCCGCCGCGGACAGCTCTCACCAGGCACTACACCTCCCTGCAAGAACATGCTAATCTTTTGCTCGAAAAGAAGCCTTTGGCGGAAGATGGCGGCCTCACCCCTCGGCAAGCAGGTAGACGTGAAGGCTTCACCTGGAGCGCGCGGCCGAACGTTGAGGAACAACCAAGGCCAAGTCGCAACCCATTGCCTCCGGAGCAACCGAGGGCAAACTCACCGCCTCCACTTGAAGAGATAATGCGCAGGAATACAATCAACGATGCGGACGACGTTCAGAACAGCAAACTTCAGCATGTCGACAGCATCGGGTCTCAGCCCTTTACCGGGCACCAGTCCAGATCTTTCAGTTCCAGTACGACCGACTCTCTTCCGCCCCAGAATAGGAGATCCTCTATCGCTGCGTTTGCGATGGGGATCGCGAGACATGTTCCTGATATGAGGGTATTTGCTCCACCCGAGAAAGTAGGGTGGAGTACCGAAAACCAACATGAAGGAGACTCGCAATACGCAGCTTCCATTGACGTAAGCAAGAATCACAGGATGTCTCTCGCCCTTCCTTCGGCCATGAAGACAAGAGGATCATACGAAAAGGCTCCAAAGCCTCCTGTTGTTTTCGAAGAACCCGCACCGCCTGAGCGCAATGCTAGGATTGAATCGCTGGCCGCCAAGGGCGGACTGCGAGACCGCCGAAAAGTGAAACTCGACCTCGCGATGCCCACTGAGATGCCAGATCTTCCTGCTCGCAATCGATCACCCATCGGTACGCTGACCAGCCTCGGACCCTCTCGTCCCCGTAGTCCCAAAACACCGTGGATCCGCGATGAACAGCCAAAGTGGGAGCCTGTTGCTTTAACTAAGTCCACGACCATTATTGAAGAAGAATACATCCGCAACAGCATTACCGCAGACGGTATCACCGCAGACAGTATCACCGCAGAAGGTATCACCGCAGACGGTGGTCTAGGGCTACTACCACGCACTGATGTACTCTTCTCGTCTGAATTTACCAAGATCGAGCGCCTACCACAGAAAGTAAAAGACCGCTGCTACATTAGTCGTCCGCGTTTTCCACGAAGCCGCAGCGGGAGAAGTGGTACGAGTGAATCGTCGCAGACTCAGACACCAGACGGGAGTTCGACGGGAGGCGATTCGAAAGTGGTGCTGGAGCAACAAGCTCGCACTGCGCAGGAGCTCCGCCAGCTGAGTCAGGATGCCAAAGAAGTTCGCTCCCGGCGCTGGGGCTGGAAGACGAAGACGAGTAGTGAGGATACGCCGCAGTCACCTGGACTGACCACTCGCCGCTTCTCCATCAATCCGTTTAAACGCTCGAACCGCATCTCCGACCAGAATTATGAAAAGGACAAGAAACAGACCATCACGAACGGACTAGGACGCACCAAACAACCACTACTATCCCTCATGCCCATCCCACCAGAAGTGACCCGCGTGCCCACACCACCCATCTTCGACGCGAACGGCGAAGTAAAAGTTAAATTAGCCGATTTCTTCTTCGACGTACAAAGCGGCGCAGGAGGCGCCCCGCGTCGCAAACTCAAAACTAGCCCAGGCGGATACTGGGACTCAGACGCGTTGCTCATGAGCCTAACCACGGACGTCGATGCCGACGACGATGAGGAAGAAGAAGGACCTGAAGGACCGCGCACTCCACAGCTAGACTTTGACCTAAACGGCACGCCGGGGCTCAAGGCTACTGGACCCAGTGCCAGTGGGTATCTAGCTGTAAACCCGCACTCACCATCGAGTCCCGGCTACCTGAACATCCACCCGCACCAGTACCCGCACCCACCACCGAGTCCCGGCTACTTGAACATCCACCCGCACCAGTACCCACACCCGCTACCGAGCCCTAGTTACTTGAACGCCCACCCACACCCTCACCCGCCGAGTCCGACCTACCTGAACACGCAACCCATGAACCCCGGCACGCAATTCCAGACTCTCCTTCTCGAACCAGACTCGTGGTTCCGCATCCAGCACAGCGAAATGATAATAACGCCCGATGAACGCACGCGCCAGGAAGAAGAAGAACGCAGGAAATTCGAGTGGCTTGTCCCGGAGCATTTACCTACTTCCCCGCTATGTCCGCTGCACCCCAAGTACCGTAGTCCGAGCTTTGGATACTGCTACTGGCATGGACGGCGGTCGAAGGGTGGGAAGGTTAGAGAGGGGGAGTATGGGCGTGGGGACAGGGGGAGTAAGGGGAGCATCGAGAATTTTGTGGAGGAGATGCAGAGGGGAGGGAAGGGGAGGAGAAGGACAAGGGGAAGGACAAGGGGAAGGGAAAGGGAAAGGGGGGGTAGGAGTGGGAGTGGGAGTGGGAGTAGGGGTTGGGAAAGTAAAAAGGTGGGGACGCCGACGACGGAGGAGAGGAGGAGGCGGTTAGTTAGTTTTTCTAGCCCTTGAGTTTCAGGGAATAGGTGGTTATGGTGAGATGAGATAAACGATGAGACGATTGACGAACCTAATGAAACAGTATTAAGGCTGACTTCGCGCATCGAGAACGAGTAAAGAGCATGACGTGTATTTGATTATGCATGCTGGAGGTACACAGAAACTCTAACTCGCTGATCTAACAGTCTATCGTACGCCGCACCTACGACTCAAAAACGGCTAACCCCGGGTCAGCATGACTCACACGCATACGACAACCTCGGGAGGTCCCCAAGCTTCGAATCTCGTCCTACGCCTCATCCTTGGGCTCCGTATCCGCCCTCCAAGTCGGCGTCTTCCCTGCCTCCTTCCACAGCTGTTTTCGCTCCTTGAAAACCTGCACCGCCCACCCCTTGACTTCTTCACTCTGAATCTTCTCCGCGACCCACGTGAACTCTCCCAAATCCATCTCGCATTTTTTGCTGCGCTCATACTCGACCATCTGCAGCAGCAGCTCAATCTTGTCGACATCGTGTACAAAGATACTCTCCTTGGTCTTGCTATCCTCATACTCCTGCCACAGCGCCCTGACATTCTTGCCGTTGAACCCGTTGTTGAACTTGCCCAAGAGATTCGTGCAGATGTAATCCATGGTCGTGGATTCGCGGCGGCTCTTTTCCTCCTTGGAAACGGGGTCCACGGGTGTGAGGTCGCCAACGAGGGCCTCGGCCATGTCGTGGATGAGCGCCATTTGACAGCAGCGGAGGATATCGAGGGTCGCGCTAATCGAGGAAGGCGCCATCATGGTGATGATGCTCATGCGGTACATGTGGTCGGAGATAGACTCGCAGTCGTGGATGCCGAAGCGACACCAGCCTGCGCGCCTGGTCGTCTTTAGGCGCTCGAGCAGGTGGAAGAAGGGGAGGGGGGAGTCGGTGTTTTCGGCGTAGCCAGGCGTGATTTCTGCGAGGACTGTTTGGAAGGGATGTCAGCGGGGTTATTGTTGGTGTGGAGTGGTAGGCGGGGGATATGAGAGGAGAGGTGGAGCGTACGGACAAGCCATTGCTGAATCATGACATACCGCTCTCGACGGACCAGGCACTCTGCGTTGCGTCTTTTGCGTCTCCTTTCCCAGCATTGGTGGCTTCTTCTTTGGTGTGAAGTTTGCCCGCAGCGAGCTCGGGAGCCCCGCTGGTTTGGGTGGCTTCGTCGACTGCCATGATTGCTGGACGGTTTCCAAAAGAAAAGATAGTAGGCCGGGTATGTATAGCAACGCGTCTAAAAGTGCGATTGAAGTGTGAACGATCGCTGTTTGGCGAATGCCAGAAAGTTGGAAGGCAGTGACGAATGTCAAACCACGGAAGCGCAAGCGGGCCTATCGGTAGCGCCCGGCTTGGCAAACAATGCAAGGGTCCGCTTCACCGCAACACGGCGCATGCATCTCGAGTCTAATTGCACCGCGCCGGGTGATACTAGACCGAATCACGTACATGTCTCGCCTCGCACCATGTCGCGCTCCACCTCCACTTCCTCCACGACTACAACCACAACGAGCAATGGCCATTCACGCACCATGTCGATCAAAACAGGCGCCAAGGCACCGGCACTAAACCCTCTCCCTGCGTCAGATGCGAAGCTCTTCGTGACGAACCTCCACCTACTGGATTTTGACTTGCGACAAGACTGGCCGGGCATCACCGCGCAGATTTACTCAGGCAAGAATGCGGACCAGAGACAGAGGATCAGCGGGACTGAGTGGGCTCTGTTCCGCCTGTTCGAGATCTGGGATCCGAATGAGACGGCGCAGGTACGATCAGATGACTGCTTAGTCATGACTATGGCTAAAGTGTCCGCAGAAACTCCAACCCTTCTTCCCCCCACTCGAACCTCTCCAGTCACTCAACCTCCGCGCAGCGCTATTCCGATGCCTGAACGAACTGAAGAAGAATGGCGTACTAGGGAGAGAATCGGTACTCCGGAAGACTATGCTGGACGAATGCAAGGGCGAGAAGTTCTACGAGATCCTGGCCTTGTTCTCGTCTGCGGTGCTGAAGAAGCTTCTCGCAGCAAGGGAAAGAAATGGCAGAGATGCGGCAGTCGCGAGGAAGCTGGCTATTGCATCGATGCTTTCGGTCGACCAGCAGCGATCACTGCTTCCGCTGGCCATTGCGCACAAAGCGGCGCTGGTCAACCTGCTCAAGCGGAAAGATGAGAAAAGAAGAAAGTACATCGAGTTTGAAGGCTTGCTAGACAGCAAGGCCGAAGACATCAATCGTCGCATACGCAAGTGCAAGGACACACCCCGAGCAAAGAAACCCGCAGTGCTAAAAAAAGAGGCAGACGCAGTGAAGAAGCAGCTCAAAGACAACTGGATCGGTAATGAGAAGTGGCTCGATGTCATGCTACATGGCGACGATGTACAACCGGGGGATGCTTTCCTGAATAGCCGCTTCGACGAGGTCTGGCACATGGTAGAGAAGGGAAGGAAGCTGGAGGACGTTGCAACTGAGGCTGGACTGTTGGAAAACCTGCAGTCGAGAGTGCAAGAGCAGCAAGAGAGATTACAGAAGTGGAAGACCTTCCATGAGGAGCTGCGGAATGACGACAGGAAGGGGGAGGCGTCGACGATCCCCAAGGCCCCGAATGTGGTCAAAGATTTCAAGTTCGATGATCATCTGCAATACCAGCTGCCGTCTTCGAAGCAGAAGACTGAGCATGTGCCAGTTCAACGACCGAGTATGCGGCCAGAGTATCAGGACATACTATCCAATATGGATGCCGAGTTGTCGAACGTCTCCAAAGCCAAACCTAAGCCTTCGTTACGCAAACGCACCTCTTCGACAAACGTTTCTCGCTCGCCAAATCGAGGTAGGAAGAATACTCGCTCTGAATCAATACCAGAGGTGACGATGAGCCCGGTCAGACCTACTAAGCCACAACCTCAAGCGCAGCTACCGTCGTTGGAGCAAGTACCGATTCTACCGCGACCTCTATATTTTCCAGCGGCTGCAACACCAACCGATTCGGAAGCTACTCTGATCGGCCACACTTCTACGCTTCGTAGCGCAATACCTATGCCCGATCCCGTTGAGTCACCGGCCGAAGTTCAGTATACATCTAGACCACAAACAAAACCTACACCACCGATTTCCGATCCTATCAAGGATAACTTCTCTCCCGAACCTATCGAGCACACTGCGGCTTTACCAGATCAACTATCGCCTTCCCCTGAACCATTGTCACATTATCCATCCGAACCTCCAATCCCAACCTTCGACCTACCAGAACTCGACGCTGAAGAAGCCCTCGCCGACCAGATTATCAACTCAATCGGCAACGCAACACCGTCCCCAGTCAAGAAAACCCAACCGCGCATGTCCATGTCCCTCATAGAACGCACACGCATATCAATGGCACGAACGCACTCTTTCGAGCCTGTTCCTGAATCTCCAGATCTACCCCTAGCATCCATGCCACCACCACCCATCCCCTCAATCGCCGAGGAAGACGGCGGCGACAGACACGCAACTCTCCTCGAGCGCACGCGCCTCAGTATGGTGGCTGTGCAGAGCAAACCTCGCATGTCGATGGCTGCCAAGGAGAAACGCAAGAGCAGGACGAGTCTTTTCCCGGTAAACCAATTCGACACCCCACGTACGAGGAAAAGTTTCGAATTGATTGAGGAGGAGAGGAGTGGGGGTGTGGAGAGGACACCCACCGATGTGCTGTTTAGCGATAAAGTGGATTATGATCGCGTTTTCAGGAGTAGGCCGCGCGTGGCTACGAGCCCGGTTTGGAGTCCGCAGGTGGATGGGGAGCAGATTGATGGTGGTGATGGCGAGGAGTTTGGAAGTGGGAGTGAGGAAGAGGGGGTGACGGGTATTGATCTTGGGGATGTGGATCAAGATGATGATGGTGACGATGGATTTACGGAGAGCTGGCTGGATAGTCCAAGTCGGCGGGCGGGACCGAGGGTTGTGATATAGTAACTGCGAGTAGACGGAAAGGACATGAGATATCGAAACTGGAGTTTTTGTGCTATGAAGTCATGTCCTGCTGAGTTTGAAAGCGGGGATTTCGCAATGCCCAAATGACATGGCATTGGTGTGGGGTTTCGTCCTATCGCGCTCATCTAACTCGTTCTTTTGGTCTGCTAGGCAGAAGACATAAGACTAGTGTGTTCGACTTGTTGATCTTCTCACACGTCGAGGGGAAAGGGAGGAAACACATGTGTCAATAGGACCAAGTCGGGAACATGAGTGAAAGCGTGATGTATTGACAATGAGAATGAGAGCTCTATTATATGCTCGGGCACAAACATACAGAAGTTCGTGGAGCACCATGGCTGACAACATGCTGTCACGACCTGTGTGCTTTAGAAACTACACATCTGGGCGCGCATGGAGTTAAACAGACCCCGTTTCCGTACCTCTTCACCTCCGCTCGCGGCAGACGAACCATTACTTTGAACTCATTGCGCTTCGAGTTTTGAGTTTCCTATCCCCGAGGACCAGAAGCGGACTTCCATCGAAGTGTGTAGCTATTTTTTATCGGTCTGCTGGCTTGTTTCCAACTTGATCCGATCAAAAGCACATTAGTTTTGGTGTCCACAGCCTTGACCGGAGACACGTTTAGTTTTATATATGCTTTTTGAAGTCCACGCCTTGAAGCGGTATAGGGGGTATGATGGTGGTGTTTTGGGGTCTTGGATCTTGGGGCAGATAGGCAAGGAGGGACATACAGTGGTTGTATGTGGTATTTTTCAAAAGTGGAGAGAAGGACATGTGTCAATCTTGCTGTCACTTTGTGGCTTTTAGAATGAAGTTGATGTGGGTGGGTTAGTTGAGGAGAAAGCAAGATGTGGTTGCATATCTCCGAGAGCTTAGGCCGGACCATGGCGTCGTTGTGGTTGGTTTTCTGTTAGTACAGGTAGAAAGAAGAGTGTCTTTGCTGGGTCGGACAATCACATCCCCCATGGAACTTTGACCTTGAATTTTTACGCGCCAGAGCGTTATGCCGCTCGGCGGTTTGTGTTTTGATCAGGCGACCCTCTTGTTTACTAACGCATTGGTTGGATATGTAGAAGGTTTTTGATGACGAAGACCGAAAGACACATTACAGGCTCATGAGCTAGTTTTGGTATCATCCGCTGCGGATGAGTGGGTGAGGGGATGAAGAGGAGAGGAAATGGAGGGGAGGAGTCTTTATAGCCCAAGGGCTGTGGCGCAGAACCATGGCCAGAAGCTGTGTCGATTTTGGTTTCACCGCGCGCTCTTATCGACCTTTTCCACTACCATCTTTTTCGGTTTCAACCACTCTACACTTATTATTAATGCGCAGGCTCAGGATCGAGAAGCACATTGCGCAAATCTTGCGCCCTTGTAGCTCAACCTATCCCCCAATTGACAGCCTTACGCCGCTCAAGTATGTGCCGCAAATCTTGAAACTCACTGTGCATTTACCCATAACCGGCTTTAATATGGCACGTGAGCATTTTCTCGCAGCTGCACTTTGCCTCTCTGTGCCCTGCGTCCTGTTGTTCATGTGCCACAGCGCTCCCTCTTCGAGCAACAAGACGTGATTTCATCGCAGCTGAAGCGAAGCTCTTGAATTTCAATTTGACCTCGCTTTTATCTCTCGCAGGTCCACCGGAGCATCAACTAGGTCACGCCATCGCGCGCAAATTTGAACAAGTTCCAATCAAATGGAGCTACTGAGCTTACCCATGGAATTGTTTGAAGCAATTCTACACTATGGCATCCTCGCGCGTGGGATCAAACGAGGCGTACGTCTGAGGCTCGTCAACAGTAGGTAATTTTCAGTCATGTCTGAAGGGCTCTAATAATTGCATTTAGAAATGTTCGCACGATAGGTCACGCAGGCTTTGTATACCTTCCGGCTTCTTGACACAGTGTTCGACGCATACGCATTTCGCACAGTAACATCGACCGCTCTCTTTCAATCCTACCTTGAGCATCGAATCATGCATGAGTCTGCAAAGGGCAACCTGCTGCGAGTTGGAATTCGGCAAATAACGACCGATATGGATGGAAGAACGGATGTTCGCGACCCCAAGTTGTTCACGATCGAAGACTGCGTACGTACCTTATGCTCGACACGGAATACCGGTTGGTCCTCATGTTCTTGCTGCAGGAAATTCTTCAAACCAGACGGCAGTTAGACTCAAGAGGAGTACGAAGCGAATATTCTTGGTGCAGCCTTGTGCATCAACACGATCTTGTATGTTCTACAGTTTGAGATAATGAGGGGACAGGTTCTATCCATCTCTCCGGAGGCTACTCGTACCTGCCTGTTTGGGGACTACATTAAGTTGGCTGCAAAGTACGGCAATCAGGAACTTCTACAGTATCTTCTGGCTGGTGTGACATCGGAGCCTGATACGAAATGGCGAATCCGACTTTTTGAGCTTGCGGCAAGAGCTGGTAGGCCATAAACTGTCCGGTTCCTATACGAATTTCAGAGAATGGAGTCGCCATAGCACTTCGGAGATATTCACAGTCCCCAGTCCAAATCGCTGGACAATGTCCTCGAATATTTCTTCAATCTTGACGTTTGGAATTCACAGAAGAGCTGCGCACGGTTCATTTAAGGTCGCCGATTTCCAGTGAAAGATTGGATAACAAGCTCCATCAATGTGCAAGACTTGGCCTCCTAGACATAACGCGACATCTTCCTCGACGTGGTGCGCATGCCGAAGGAGGTTACAATCCGTTCGCTGCCGATTATTTGAATGGAACTGTCATCAATACCTGTTGAGGCGGTTACGTGGCTGTTGTCGAGCCTCTGCTAGACCGTGGCGCAGATCCAATGGTGACAATGGCTTCCACTGTGTGGCACGGCCATAGAGAGCTGGTTTACAAGCTGTTGGAACATGGAGTCACGCCTCTTCATGCGAAACCTAAAGGATTCGATGGACCATGGCTCGAGGTTGTTCAACTACTATCCAAAACAGAAGCAGGTCCATATCTGGAGGTCTCTCGGCTCTTGCTAAATGCTGCTCTGGAAGCGAACGAAAGTACCGGGAAACAGAGCCCGCTTGTGAGTGCCATCGCTTTGGAGAACACGGCCTTGTTTGACCTCCTTCCGGAACGAGGAGAATACCTACACTTGCTGGGAACAGCTGAGGAATGTGTGCGGCGGGCAAAGGACGAGGGGCTGGAGTCCATGCTGCGCCTCCTTGAGGGTCATGATGTTGACTTCGAAGTTTGAGTAGGTTTCATATATTCTAGAGCCGGAGAGATAACCAAAGTAGCATCTGCAAGTTGGGCTACCGTCCTTTCGCATGAACAACGTTGACTGGGGCAGTGCGCATGCGGCGCGGTTGAACCAATGAGGCCTCGCACATAAGATCACCAAGACCAATCACATCCAAAAAAGACAATCCTTAACATGCGGAGGAGGCGCGGTTGTGGACATCAAAGCGTGTAGCTGTCCAAGTTGTAGAAGAAGTATACATGCTCAGAAGTCCCCAAAGGCCATCAAGTCCAGAACCATCTTCGCTGCTTCAAATCGTACTTATCAACTACTACAACTTCAGGAATCAAACTACCATCAGAAAAATGCATCTGTCACTACCAAAAGCCATCGCCCTGATATTGCTTTCATTTTGCGTTCTCTGCACGAACAGTATCTCAATTCAACCTAGCACTGACAATACCGACTTCGATACACAGAACAGCCTTGATGAACACAGCCTTCACATCATCAGAAGTTCTCAACCCAGCCTGTACCGCCGAGCCCGAGGAAGATTCGGCCGACCTGTTGACGACAACGACAGCCTACTCTACAACAGCAACGAAAAACCTAACTCCGATCACCCTAATTCATACGATACTGGACCTGGCGAAGAACAGCCAGGAGGTGACCAATCTTATAGAGATGACCAGCAAAGGGTACCGATGTCGGCTAATACCACTCGTTGTCATGAAGAAAAGAGAGAGTTGGCGCTGGGTCTCGGACGGAGAGGTAGTTGTAGGAATGAGACGACGAACTTGACTTCTAAGAATAATGGGGGTCAAGATGGTACTGGAAATGCCGCGGGAGTGAGTAGAGTGGGGTTTAGGACACGGGTTGTTCCTGTGATATGTGCGGTATTGGTACTGATGCAACATCGCAATAGCGTTTAAGAATCAAATCCATTGAAGGAAGCCAAACCCATGACAGCCTTTATATTTGCATTTCGATCTCGCTACATCACTCCTTGGAAACTGCTCAGCAACATCCATGTCCCTTGAAAATTTCGAAAGCTTAGAGGCTATCAACCTCGCCTAAATCGTTCTTAAGACGGCAGATCTGGGCTAGTAGATATAGCATCTTTCCCATCACCTTTCGGAGCCTTCCCGCGCGAAATCAACCCTTGTATAGACTCAAAGGTTGTAGAGCTAGGGAAACCACATTACACTCACATTCCACCCTTTAAACAACTTTGGAAGGCTTAGACCCCAACAAAAATATCAATGGCTGCTTTCAGGTGTGGTTTCCCGTACAGGAAAGAAGCTTATGGTACACGTGCACGGCGTTTAAAAGTCTAGAGTCTAGATATCTGTTACTAGAAGGACATGGCTAGACTCTTCACTTCTGTACGACTGGCATAGCAGGGTGTTAATGCTCTGTCGTAGACGGTGGTTGTTTGGCAAAAACAGGAGCAGAACAGCATATGGAAGTCTGATATTCCTTTTAGAGGACCACTATTTAAGTGTGTTTGTGGATGTTAAAGTCCAAATCTAGAAACCCATGCAAATTACTCGGTAGGTTTTTTACTCTCCGCTCTTCCCTAGACATTTCGTGCTATTATCGCATTTTGGATCTCCATGAGCGAAGGCAGTCATATGTAGCTGTTTTAGGGGGTTCTTATTTTTCGGGAGGAGCATACCACACATTCGCACTCGTCATCTTTTTTCCCCTCCCGTGCAGCATACATAGCATACGTTATTCTCACTGCCTTTTATTCAAATAGACACTGCTCACAAACATCCGTAGGCGCTACCTAGTGTTTTGGTGCACAGAGGCAGCGATGTCTCATCATGGCCCCAGTGTAATCTTTGAAACCGAGAAAAAATGCTGTGTAATGCAGGAAGAAGCAGCTTAACCGAAGAAAGAGCGGTTTGTATACACCTTCGTGCCGTGCTAAGAGACGGGGATTCCAATGTTCGAATTCAAATTCGACAGGAACCAGAAAAACCATCTTGACTTGGTTTGGGAGTTTTCGAGAAACACAGCACATCCTGGCGGCGACGCAACTTTCGTTTCTCTCCAGGAGCCAAATACATAATAACATTCTCGTGCCAAAATTTCAAACAGGGATATCTCCCACTCTACAACCTCTTGACTAAGGTTCTGGTGCACAGAAGCAGCGACAGCACCTATAGATACAATGATATTGTTATGGTAAGGAAAAGATGCTGGGTGATGAAGAAGACAAGCAGCGGAAGATGAGGCGTTTTATATGCGCACGACCGTGAGACCTCGCAACACCAAAAGCCGGAGAAGCCATGTTTTGTTCGTTCATTGTTTTTTATCTTCGGAGAATGCAGCATGCATCCTCAATTGGGATATTTTGGTTTCTAGCTCGACATCAGGCCGAACATCACTGATCTTCCCGGCGGCTTTAGAAGGAAGAACTTTGCACACACATGTGAATGGCTGGCACAGGTTTTTTGGAGTTCCAGAGGCGGCAGCAACCATGGAGCTGTGTGCCGTAAGATCTAGGGGAAATAGCAAGATGGTGTGGTGATGAAGGAAGGAAGGAGTAGTGGAAGGGGGAAGGGTTTATATTTGCTCGTAGGCTGGGTGATGAGTAGGCGTTGGAAACATATATGGGGGATACGAAATCAAATGAGATGGCAAATCTGGAAAGCGAGAAAATCTCGCAGTGGCGAAGTAATCCAAGCACCTCCCAACCCCTGTCCCTCTGGCAATCGACGAGTCATAGTACAGCCACAGTGTCCGAACAAAACGCCTATATTACAATGTCATTTCGCCATCTCATGACTCCAACGGCTCACGATCGAGAGACAACGCTCGGAAGTCGATAGAACCCATATCTGTACACCCCAATCACCCTCCCCATCTTCAGGAATAATCCACCCCGAAATTAACCTTCCACCCCAGCACCTCCTCCCCCAGCCCGAGAACCTCAACGAGGCTCCGATGAGGAGAAGGCTCAGGCGAGAACAACTTCATCCACCGCGGCGCATACCGCTCCTTGACCACAACGCGCACTTGTTCTGTGGCACTCCAGACCGGCGCACAACCAATCCTGACCTGCTTCACGACATTTCTCTTGATCCATCTGAGCCACGTCGGGTTGCTGTGGTTGATCAGCGTGGAGAGGGTGGTGATAGTGTCGTCGGGGACGTTCAGGGGGTGAGAAGAGATCGGTGTGATGGTGTAGTTGGGGAAGCGGATCTTGAATTTGAGGAGCCTGAGCATGTCGGTGTCGGCGAGAGAGTCTTTCGTGATATAGAGGCGGAGGGTGCCAGCAGGGTCGTGGTAGCTGATCATCCGCTTTCGAAGCTTCTCGGGTGTGATAGTGGGAGGTGTTGGGTAGAAGGCTTGAGAGAAGCCGGCTAGGATGGGAAGTGCGTTTACGGGCTCGTGCGAGATCAAGGAGGAGATTTCAACCTTTATCGGTCCTGGTTTTCGAAGAGGAGGGAAGAAGACTTTGAGATAGCCATCCAAGACGAAGAGGGGAAAGCGATGGGTCGAAAGCCATAGAGGGCGAAACTCCGTGCGAATCAGAGAGCAGGTCTGCGTAAGGCTGATATATGGTAGAGGTTTTGGGGGCGGGTAACGGTCGTCGTCGTCGTCGCCATCTGATGTAGGATGGAAAGATCGCCGAGACTTCTTCTTTGGGCTCTTGGGCCAAGTATGTGGGAAGCATATCTTGGACCATTCCGCGGCCATCTCGTAGATCTGGTTCCGAAGTTCTGTTGTAGTGTTAGTACAATCAAAGCGAGTTTAACAAGGGTATACCAACCTCCTGGTAAGTCCATGAACCTGAAGATCTGGTCAGGGTCAACAGCCCAAGGCTTCTCTGGCTTTTGAGCCTGTTCAGGCATGTCTTTGGTGTTTGCCTTGGCTTTGGTCTTTTGGCGTTTCCTCGAAAACTTTACTTCGGCGCCGCTGGCGGGGCGTTTCGTACCCGAACTCTTACTTCCGACAGCCTTATTGTTCTTGATAGTGCCGTTGGGTGCCCTGTAATTGAAGTATTAGCAACTATAACCACGAAGTTGTTATCCCTACCCTCTTCAACTACTTACATTGTTGTTGTGGTTTTAATATTTGGTGGTTGAAAGGTTTTTGATGCAGGAAGGATGTTGAAAAAGTGAGGTTATATGTAGTGGAGTGCGCCTACGTGGTACAAGCGGCCACTGGACCCTTGGCGGGGGAAGCGGTGGACATACAGCTACCCGTGAGGCTGATGCCTAATTGCATATGTACTAGCGGTCAAGAATCATCGATGTTCCCCCGAACAGTATGGGACGGCCTTCGATACTAGGGAATGGTACTGGCTTCTTCAAGTGATCTGACGGAACCAGCTCTCGAGTTTGCAAAGGTTCTAATGTATTAAGTAGCCCCGACGCTTGGCCGTCCACGGGAAGCTTAAGTATGGATTTCGCTTTGAGTAGTGTACTGCCGTGGGATATCGTGTGATGCCATGAATGATGGATGTCACAAAAGCAATCGCTTCACGTGGACCGCAGTCGGGCAGAAGCAAGCTGCCTTTGACCTTCTACGAGCGAACATGACATCGCGTCCTGATAAGCGACGAACTAATTAAGCCATCCATGTACCACCCCCTGTCACATACGATGGAAAATTGTACGGTACAACAAGACAAGAAAACGACATAGGATTGCAGGGGTACATGGAGACGAGAAGATGACGAACCGCGAGGTACTCCAGGCTCACCACAGCAGGTTTTCTAACCCTTGCAATTTTCCACCGTCGGCTACTGGAGGGCTGTAAGAGGAATAGGGGGTGATTGATAATCGTACACGCTGTTGTATAAACAAGAGAAGAAGGACAAAGCAACACTGTGGAGACGTCAACCAATACATATCGTGTCTGAGAAAAGGGGCCCGAAGCGTGTGAATAGGATAAGATAATGGCTATGAAGTCATCAAGCGCCCGCAGTAGCTCCTGGCATATTGACAAGCCAATTCTCCCAAAACCTGAAACCATCGATACCCTGCTCACGACACAGTGCGCCGGCTTCTTCCGCCATCTCCAGCTCCTCAGTAGCAACGCCAACACTCCAGCCAAATCTCTCCGCCGTCTCTTGCGCCGTGATGCCTCTACCATACGCCTGCCAGTCCCATGTCACTTCCGTAACCGGTGGTTCCAAATGCAGAGCCTTCAGCCAAGCCAGCAGACTAGCAATAGTCTTGTCGTCGGTACGGTCGCGACCTTGCACGACAAGGAGACCGCTCTTGAATTTCCGAAGACGTACCGGGAGCTTGAGCGTATCCCACATCCGCGCTGCCTTCTCGAAGTCAGCAGGACTGACCAGCTCGACACCACCTCTTGCTCGGTTGAACACAGCCCACAGGTCTACAAGCGTCATGATGCCGCCCTCTTTTCGCAGAACACCGCGTGTATCGTCCGTCAACCATTCTGCCAAGTTCCTTGACAGCTCAGAAACGTAGAGCGATTCTGATCCTGAACCCGAGCCAAGCATGTCTTTCGTGGTCATCAAGCTGAGCGCGGAAGCGGACTGAGATGCCAGTGCACTAGCTTCGGAACTACCGTTCGTGCCTAGGTTCGCTTGTGATGCGAACTGTTCCGCCAGGGCGATGATCTCCTTCGCGGAAGTCATCAGAGCCTCAAGGTCTTCGAAGGCGCCGCCGATCATAGCCTCGTTATTCTGTCTCTGTTCTAACCCGCGACGCTCCAAACCTGCAATTCCAACTACCCTCGGCCGTTCGACTTCTGCAGATGATATATCGGACTTGGTTGTATAGCTATCGTTAAACGTGCCAGAGGCTGGCCGAGGTTTGGGTATGGGCGGAGCGCTCTGAAGCAACCACTTGCGTTGTACCAGTGCATTCTTCAGGCGCTCGTAGAATATCGGCCCTCCACCACTCCGGAACGAGATCTTGATGCACTCGACAGACTCCGGCTGTAAGGGTGATGTGAGGGTCGGTCCCGGCGACTGCGGCCTGCTAGGCTCTTGGAGCAGATCGAGCCGCCTGTCTACGGCCGTCGTCAACGATGCGCCACACATCTCACAGTTGAGCAGGGAGGGGTGGTTCTGGTAGGTACACCTTGGACATGCCAGCACGGAACCTCCAGAGGGTGTGGAAGCGGGAACCCCGCTCTTCACGTCTTTCGGCGGCGGCCCAGGAGCCGGTCTATTCGAGATGGCGGCTATGGCTGCCTTGACCACATGCACTGTCGGCGGCTTGATTCCGCATGCCAGACACGGCGGTATGAGTGTACGCGACGCTAGAGCGGGGTCAAAATTGGACGGCACCGGGTTCGAGAAGGAGCATATCGGGCACACCCATGTCGCGCTCGTCGCAGGGGGTGCGGGCGCGGGGCTGCTGTATCGCGGTGGTGTAGAAGAGGATGGGGACGCGGCCTGTGGACTGGGAGGCACGGAAGCACCACGTGACAGCTGCTTCAGGGGTTTCGGGTGCAGCGTGATCTTGGGTGAAGACTTGAGGAAGCCCGCCTGAGATACTGTCAGCCATCGCGTGGCCCAACATCACATGCAGTCCTGCCTACATAGAATTCCGGCTTCTCGACGTCTTTTAGGAATATGGCGACTGAGCTCTTGCGCGGCTCCCTGTGGTCGACGTAGCAGACCCGGTGCGAGGTCAAGTAGGACTGGCCATTCTGGTACTGCGGGATCTTGAACTTGCTGTACGTGACCGATTAGCATAAGACAGCGACGCCTAAGGCATGCGCATACCCCTCATAGAGCCCGACGGCATCTTGGACGAAAAGCAGCGTCTCCTCCGGCAGGAGCGACGGGCGCAGTGCGGTGGTGAGGTCGAGCTGATGCAGGAACATTCAGACCGTCAGCGGGCGGTGGTGTGAGGTTAGCCATCGCCCTGGCATTGGGTATCATCTTCCACGCTCACCAAGCCCAGCCGGCGTCATTGACCGAAGCGGCTAGCGTGTATATGCTAGCGCAGCTTAGCTCGTGCCAAGGCAGGAGCGATGCAAATCAGATCAGCGAGCCGTCGCTTCACTCTCACTTGCACACAGCGACTCTGCCTTCCAGCCCCTGCGCTATTTATCTCTCCCTCTCTCTCACAACTCTGCTCTCCACTTACAAAATACTCACATACAGCCACCCTCACCTCGTTTGCCTTGTTTGTCCGCTTGCATGTCTTTGCCCTACACCACCGTCGCGTGGGCCCGACCTATGCAGCCACCCGCCTACAACGCCGTCAAGCCACGCACCACTCTCCAGCCTGCACCCGTTAGTCTCCACACTCAGCTGAGCAACCCATCTCACGCTCACACACCACTCCAGTCCGACGCGGCTCCTGCCTCCTCATCCAAGCCGAAGAAGGTCGAGTGGCCGCCTGCCGTCCGCGAGTACGTTCGTCGCGCGTTCGAACCAGCAAACGCCATACCCGGCATCTCCCAGCTGGAAATGCAGGCGAAATTGAAGGCAACCATCAGCTTCTACGCCGAGCGCAATGCGCACGACGAGGTGCACTGGCCTACGCACCCTCTTCCCCAGGAGCTACTCATGGAAGAGCGCAGAAAGGCGGCACTTGCATCACCCACCAATGGCTTCGACGAACACACTAACACAACCCCCCAATCGAAGAAGCGCAAGTCCCAAGATGCTGAGGAGCTACAAGGCCAGCAAACACAGGCCAATGTCCCACCCTGGCGTAGCACTAACCTAGTATCTCGTATGACTTATGTCGAAGGACACACCGGCAAGCGCCATAAGAAAAACGCTCTTATGGATGCCGCAAGTAAGTTTGATCCGGTCGAGCTCGACAAGCGACGACAGCGCTTTCAGCTCGGCAACAACGGCACCAATGCGACGTCGCCCGACGAAGACGAAATGCCGGCCGGACCCGTTGTTGGAACGAACCAGAACCTGGAGAAGAGCTACTTCCGTCTAACGGCGCCACCCAAACCAGAGACCGTCCGCCCTCTCCATATTCTTGAAGACACTCTGGTCATGCTCTTGGAGAAGTGGAAGGCCGAGAGGAACTACAACTACATCTGTAACCAATTCAAGTCGGTCCGCCAAGATCTTACCGTCCAGCATATCAAGAACGCCTTCACTGTCAAGGTGTACGAGCACCACGCGCGGATATCATTAGAGAAGGGAGACCTGGGTGAGTATAACCAGTGCCAGACGCAGTTGAAGGCACTGTACGCGCAGAACCTACGAGGCAAGCCGGCCGAGTTCAAGGCGTACCGTATTCTCTATTTTGTGTATACGTGCAACAAGACCGACATGAACGACATGTTGGCAGAATTAACCCTCGCAGACAAATCCCACGAATGGATCAAGCATGCACTTGAAGTTCGATCTTCGCTCGCTGTTGGCAACTACCACAAGTTCTTCAGACTCTATCTTGGAGCACAGAACATGGGTGCCTACCTCATGGACATGTTCATCGAGCGTGAGCGCCTGAGTGCTCTCGCTAATATGTCTAGAGGGTACGTACAGCCATGACGCACCACGTATGATAGCACGCTGACAGGCTACAGATACGCAAATGTCACTCTCCGTTTCCTCACTGATGAGCTTGGCTTCGACAACGATGAGATATGTCGTGAATTCCTCGAATCCCACGGTGCGCAGAACATCATCGAAGACAAGGGCGACAATCAGTATCGAGTAAGACTTCGAGAAGCTGCATCACAATTCGAGAGCCTTCGTGCCGCCGCATTCAGCAAAGTAGACATCAAGGGCCAAATATGAGTCGACGTACGATCCAGCGACACGTTCCCATCTTCTTGCGCATTTTTATCACGATTTCGAGTCCTTCGTTCACATCTAGTTTTCTTGCGATACCCTGCGCCACCTGCGTACGTCACCAATGTCCTGCCCATCCCGGAACGAGCGTCTCGAACAGCGGCTTCCCGGTATCGGTTGGTTCGTTTTCCCGATGTTAACCGTTCGGAAGGCGGGGGATCCGCTTGATGCGTTGGGTGCATGGAATCTTCCAGTTCCCTTCTCACACGTCAAACGTCTCAGATGTTGTTCGTGGTCGGCTGAGTTGCGCCTGTTCCCATATTGATACGTCATTGGCATGCTGGAAAAAGTGGTTTTGGAAACAACGCGGATGTACAACAGGAGTGGGTCTGGTCCAAGAGGGTATTTGATCTGGATCCGAGTACCTCGTCAGGGTGGTCCCTGTGTCTCAGAGAATTCGGTTCTGTTGTGTCCGACATCACACGCGGGGTCACGAAGACCGGCATCATGGCGGCATCTTCTAGACGATCTGCGGATATCGAACGGCAGCGGCAAAAATAGAGGCAGATGTCGAGGACGTCAGGCGCTCATTGTTTGGGCCTCGATTTTGAGAAGTTCTTTGTGGGTTGCTTGTCGGAGGCGCTGCGACTGGGCCAATGGAATGGCCAGAGTGGGCGTTTGGGCTGTGATTGGGTAGAGCGTATGCTCAACGGCGCTACATATACCCTCTTTGAGGCTTTCGCGGCAGTAAAAAAATGCATTGGTTTATGAGTAAAAATTCTACATGACTGAGCGCGTCGTGATGGTCAAAGTACTGGTCGTTGTTTGAGTTGGTCCTCGCAAGCATTAAGCATGGATGCGCATTGTAGACAGATTGGAGCGGCCAGGGTCGTCCTTTGATCACATCTCAAGCACTAGGTCAAGCTAAAAACAGAATACATCACACACGGCAGCCACGCGTTGGTATGCAAAGCAGAAGAGAGGCTTTACTATTATTCTAGCCGTCGAATTCCCATTGGCTACAAAAGCATAATAATGCAGTGCGGGTACGCTGCCTGGCTGAATGCGAATGTGGACCTGCAGGCTAGCGGTTTGGCGGTTTAGCAGATGGATGGCATGGGCTGCTCCACCGTTCGGACATGTCCATGGATTTGCATTTGAACTTTCTGAAAGTGACTTGAAGTCATAACTTGTATAAGATATAACAAGAGAGCAAAACAGAACAAAGGGTGTGTAGCTTTGCCGCCTTGCCGTATCGTCCGTATCTCTTGTTCAAAGACTCGAGGGCTTGTGTGGAGGCTTGCGTGGAGACATGCCGCCCAACTGCCCGGTGACTATCAGCCGATGTGCCCAAGTTGCAAGGGAACTTCGATTGCACTGCCAAGTCGTGCAGGGCTGGGAATCAGTGTCCACTCATTTTTTGTTCTACTTGGTACACTGCGCCTCTGGCTGTAACGACGACAATCGCCGCTTCAGATATATTTGGAGATTGCTGGAGGGTATATACTAGCAATACATACGTTCACTTGGCTATTCACTTCCCGCACGCATAATCTCCCCATCTCCAGGTTCATCTACCACCTACCGCCCTCCCTGAAGGCTACCTACCAACCCCTGCCCCGGGCACACGCCGCATATCCTACCTGCAGTGACTGTGCGAACTCCGACGACACGCCTTCACCTCCTGATTGCACCTCGACTTTACGTTCCCACGACATTCGAGATATTGCGCGTGCAGTCGCTTTCACCAGGCGCCCATGATGAAGGTGAGCGGCTTGTTCCCCGCCACGTGCGGCTCGAGTCACGGTCCGCGCATGTGCTAAGCAGTCCCCTAGTTCCGCAGGAGCATGAAGAGCAGCGAGAAAGACAATCGACCGCACCACATCTCGATCGCACCCAAGGACGCGATAGCGATTGTGCCGCCGAAGAAGGTGATCAAAGCCCTCTACGACTACACGGCCACCGACGCCAGCCCCGACTCAGGCTACCTCAGCTTCTCGCAGGGCGACTTTCTGCACGTCGTCGGGCGCGAAAACGACGAGGACTGGTACGAGGCGTGCAATCCGCTGCACGGCACGCGTGGGCTAGTGCCAGTCTCGTATTTTGAAGGCGTGGGCAAGACGGTGCGCGACAGCGGCGGCGCAGCTCCTGGCTCGGCCACGCCACAACAACAACCACAACAACAACAACAACAGCAGCAGCAGCAGCAGCAACCACAACAACCCCACGACTCGGGCTACCAAGAACGCGTCACGAGCCCCCAGCCCACGGCGCAGGAGATCATGACGCAGCAGATGCGCATGTCGCGCTCGGGCAAGACGACGGGCGCCATGGTCTACGGCATCGTGGTGTACGACTTCAAGGCCGAGCGGCCGGACGAGTTGGAAGCCAAGGAGGGCGAGGCCATCATTGTCATCGCGCAGTCAAACCCGGACTGGTTCGTCGCAAAGCCGATAACACGCCTCGGCGGCCCGGGCTTGATACCCGTGTCCTTTATCGAGATCCGCGACATGACGACCGGCCAGGCCGTCCCTGATGCGCAGGCAGCCGTGACGGCTGCGGGCGTCCCCCGGGTCGAGGAGTGGAAGAAGATGGCGGCAGACTACAAGAACGGCAGCATTCCGCTCGGCAAGCTGGAGACGAACTCGGGGCAGTCGCTGCAGCAGGGCATGGAGCGCATGAGCGTGCGGAGCCAGAAGACCGGCCACCAGGTCGCCCACTCGCGCGGTTCTTCGCTCGCCCAGGGCCAGCCGCACGGCCAGTACCGCACCTCGGACAACCTGCTCGCGCCCGTCAAGGCCTGCGTGCCGCGCTACTGCTTCGCCGACGATATCTTCTGGTTCATCATCGAGTGCCAGATGGAGGACGGCCGGCACTGGGAGCTGCAGCGCCTGTACCAGGACTTCTACGACCTGCAGATCCAGCTGATAGCCACCTACCCCGTCGAGGCCGGCACCAGCGGCTCTGGCGAGCGCACACTGCCCTTCATGCCCGGCCCCGTCACCTACGTAACTGACAACATCTCGAACGGCCGTCGCGCCAACCTCGACGAGTACATCAGGAACCTGCTCAATCTCGGCTCGCACATCACCCAAGGACGTCTCGTCAAGGGCTTCTTCGCGCCGCGACAGGGCGACTACGAAATTGACCCCGATGTCGTGGCCGCAGAAGAGTACCGCATGTCCCAGCAATCACTGCAGTCCTCGGATCCCTCTCAGGGAACCAGCAGACAGTCCTCCGCCGATCAACTACAAGCCACAACACCGGTAACGCCCTACTCCGCCGGCTCCAGCTACCCCTCCCAACATCAACGCGGCCAATCCACAACCTCGCAAGCCTACTCCTCCACCCTCAACCCCCCGCCCATGACGCATGCCCACTCGTCCTCGTCCACCGCCACCGCCGCCTCTAACTCCAACACGGGTACCTCGTCTGCGCTAAAGATCAAAGTCTGGTTCGAAGAAGACAACTGCGTCGTCATCCGCATGCCCGCGTCCCTCCAATTCTCAGACCTCTACAATAAGCTTGTTGAGCGACGGAAGATGGAGCGCCCCGGTGAGGATGAGGAGGAGCTCATGGTTGAGTATCGGGATGAGACCGAGGGCGTCTTCTATCCGATTGAGAATGACGAGGATTTGAGCATCGCCGTGGAGAGGAATCCGAAGTTGACGTTGAGTGTTACGGGGAGGAGATGAATTTGGAGGGTTGAAAGGTAAAATTTTCTACTTCTTCATTTGCTGTTGTGGCTGGAGGTTCCTGCAGGGGCGACGGTCCTTTTCTTTCTCTCTTCTTCCTTTTTTTCCACCTCAAGACGGCTATCATAGTTTTCTTTTCTCTTCTCTTCTCTCCACATGTGGCGTTCGAAAACAAGTTCTGTGGGTTAAGCGCGAGCGGGCGTTTCTGGAGTTGGGGGGGAGTGATGAGTGTATGACAGCAAGGGAATTCCATTTCCTTTCTGGATCGGGCTTTCGGTATGTGTATTTCCTAGACTCGAATTTATTGTGGGGGGGCTGGGCTGTTGGATAGGATACTTTACTTCTACTCATGATGGGGGCGGCTCTGGATAACGAGGAAAGATGTGGATAAGCTATGAGGTATGAAGTGTGGTGGAGGAAGAGATGATGAGGATAGGCAAAATGAGACATGTAATCTATTAAGCTCGTGTGATTACCCTGCTCCTTGACTGTAAACTGGTGATGTTGACATCTTTGATCATACGTCGGGGAGGGCCTCGTGTCTGTCTCCGGTGCGCAGCCATGGCATTCCATCCATAGTTCACTGGATCGCGCTACAACTGTAGACTGCGTCACTCAATCGACTGCTACACATATTAAACCCATACTGCACGATTAAATCTCCGCATATGTCCACTTGTTGTCCAACCTACGCATATGGTGCAACTCGTCGAGTAGGTATGTAATGTCACTCAGCCGATACTGCCCTGGTTTGATGTTGGATAGTGGCCAATGGCATGAAGTTTAGGGCTCGGGTCTACTTGCTCCGACGTCGGGGCATCTTTTGCAAGTATCGCTAAGCCGCGCGACATCGTCATCGTCATAGCAGGCGGAACGTCGACTTTGCTCAACACACCACAGACTCAAGCTTTGGCCTTTCGCCCGTCCGGACTGCCCCGTCGCGTGTGGAGTGTTAGGACAAGGCAAAGAGTGAAAACAAGGGAAGCGTGCGAGAAACATATATGCAGCATACAAGGAGAGGGATTTTAAACAACAAGACGAAGGTGGGGGAGCTGCAATGGGGGAGGAAGAACGCGGTGGTGGTGGAGGGAATGCGCTGGTGAAGGGTGTTGCTGAAGCAGACACTGGAGCTGTACCGAAGATTCTAAAGGCGAATCTTCCGCTACCGATGCCTTCGAAGCCAGCTATGGCGCCCGTATCGAAAGACACATCGAGCATGTCCACCACCACCTCGTCTTCCGCCGTCCCCTCCACAACGAAGCACGAATGGAATACTTCCAAGCTAGGCTTGCGTGTCGGTGTCGACGCTCTTTCAGCAGGCGCAGCAGCCATACTCGTCGCCCCCATCATAACAATGATAGACAAGGGCATCATCGAGAACGCCAGCGGTCGCAACACCCTCGGCGTCAGCCTAAAGAAAAGCGCCATGGGGCTACTATCAAAACCGCATCGCTTCATCGCTTCCAAACCCTTCGTCCTCATCTTCAGCCTCTACTTTGGAACCTACTTTACGGCAAATACGATT
The DNA here is from genome assembly GCA_010015635.1 of Clathrospora elynae. Classification (NCBI taxonomy): domain Eukaryota; kingdom Fungi; phylum Ascomycota; class Dothideomycetes; order Pleosporales; family Diademaceae; genus Clathrospora; species Clathrospora elynae. Next base: position 28,366 of record ML976038.1, read on the forward strand.
GACACCGTCTCCGCGACCCTTCACCCTTCTCAAGACTTGAAAACGCAAACATCGGGCACCCCCAAATTCCTGGCAACGAGCTCGGCGAATCTAGCATTGTGCTTGTACAAAGACAATCAATTCACGCGCCTCTTCGCCGCACCGGGAAGTACACCACGCCCTGTCCCGCTCCCCACATTCGCCCTCTTCACCGTACGAGACTGCCTTACCATTTTTGCGTCCTTCAACCTACCGCCGCTCCTCGCACCACGCTTCGAAGCACGCATGAGCGAGGAAACGAAAAAATATGTGGGCGCACTTAGTGTGGCGCAGTTTGTTACGCCTGCCGCGGTGCAGGTTGTGAGTACGCCGCTGCATTTGCTGGGGCTGGATTTGTATAATCGGCCGGGGGTTAAGGCAGGGGAGGTAGGCAGAGGGGCGAAGGTAGTGCGGGATTGGGCAAAGAGTGCTGCAGCAAGGATATGTAGGATTGTGCCTGCGTTTGGGGTGGGTGGGGTTGTTAATACAAAGGTTCGGAGGGGGATGATGGGGAAGCTGGAGAGCTAGAGAATGGCCAGCAACGACACAGGCCAGATTTCGTTGTGGACTACGATTAAACATGATCGGGATGGACGATGGATGCTTGAGGTGACAGCGAGCCGCATCGGTTTTTTTTATTGCGGCCTTTAGAAGATACTTTTCCATGCTCTATTCGGGATGGTTTGGTATCTACGACTGCATCTTGATAGACAGCATGGCGTTTAGGCGTTCCAGTGATGAATCGAGCTTTTTTTGGGCGGGGGGTCCCATCTCACCACTGCTACTTTGTCTTGTCTCTCGTCCCATCTCATCCCATCCTATGTTTGCGCCCCTGCTGACTCATCACTAGTTGCCCCAGCCCCTAAAATCCATATATACACCCCACATGGGGGAATAGGACGAGGCCCTGTTTTCTCCAGCTAATCTCGTACCCCAATAGAAGCTTAAGTTAAAAGAATTTTAATGTATTATTAAGTATAACAAGTGTGTAGGCTAATAACAGCTTACTCGCATCACAAATACTCTTGCATGTATACAAATCCGGTCGAATTATTTGTGTGTTAGTTGATCCAGGATTTGCTATTATCTTGTAAGCTGATTAGTGACTGTATCTTTCAGAACCACCGCCTCTCCTCATGCTTCAACCACCACCTACCCGTCTCCCCTTCCTCCCTCGGCCCCACAAACTCCAACACCTGATCCCCACTCCCAATCCGCAGATCCAGATCAAATATGTCACTCGCACTTCCCCTCTCTTCTTTTGCACCTAGACAGAAACTGGCTCTCACTCTGACTCCCCCAGGTCTTTCTTTGGCGACCGGACTCAGAAAAGGCCCGATATCACGAGCGACACGGTATGCCAGTGCAGAAGGTGTGAAGCGCGTCTTCAGTGCAACGGCCCAGCGATTGAAGTCTTGTGGACGGGGTGCAACGCCCGGGTTGCTAAAGTTGGGAAACTGAGCCGGATCAACGGGCTGATCGCGGCTCGGGGATGCCGGAGGAGTTACGACAGTGAGGGCAGTAGATGAGGGAGATCGGGTGTCGATCCAAGACTGTATAATCTCCGTATCACGGTACGAGTCTTCGTACCAAGTGAGCAACCAAAAGGAGATGACCAACTGCTTGAGATTGTCATAGCCTCGCAAACCACCAAGAAGCGGGCTGGTGATGTTTGTCTGGAAAGAGAGGATCGGGCAGCCGTTGTAGCCGCAGATCTTCAGTTCCTCGACTGTGCTAGCGTGATGAAGCGCGATATCTTGGAGTAGGGGTGCTTGAGCTGGCCAGCCGTAGTCGGGCTCGAAGTTGAAGTGCGAGGGCACGAAGAAGCCGCGTCGATAGGATGCTATGATACCTTCGAAGTCCTCCTCTTCAAGGTTGTAGACGAATTCGGAGACTTGACCCGGGTCAAGGGCCTTGAGTTGAAGACCCCCAGGACCCCATGTGTTACCTGCTGGGAAAGACACGCCTATCATGACAATCTTCTTCAGTGGACACCAGTGAAGAGCTCGAAGAAGCTCTCGCTTCTCGTCTCGAGGGATGCCGCCTTCCAACTTGATCTGCTCGATCTTGCGCATATGCGGGACGAACTCTTCGATGAACCTCCTCCGGCGGCTACGTTCCTGTATCCCCTCTGTAGTCCTGGACTCGTCCGTGAGAGGTTCTCCGTGCCCGGTATACTGTGCGTCGATGCGAAGGTCAGTCAGCATCATTGCCAGATGGGCTACCAGCTTCCGCGACCGGTTCTGCACATCGACGGATGGCTTGAGGTGGCTGTAGATTTTGTCCATGGGCCAGCCGAGACATTGTATCTTTGCATGTGCCTCAAGAAAGTCGAGAAAGGTATCCTCCAGTAGGTAGACATTGTCCGGGAGTTGTGTGAGAGGCAGGACAGCATTGCGTACCTGGAAAGCGCGCAGGTGCGGAAATTTCAATCCTTTCAGAGTATGCAAAAGGTAGGAAGCGCTATTGTGAGAATCGCTCTCCCTGCGGCGCCACAGTATCCAGTCCAAGTTCAGACTCGTAAGCGTGGATGCGGAGGACTCGAATAGCCAATGCATGGGAGTTTTCGGCGCTGGCGGGTTTGTTGCTGTGAAATGTGCTCTGACCATCTGAAGTTGAGCCGAGTCGAACTCAGCCGGATGTGCGTCGACATAGTCTCTGATTTCGGCAAGTCGATCCCACATGACAGCATCAAATGCTTTGCCCTTCTCGGCCAGCTCTTCTAGCAAAGGATGCGACCAGAGCTCGGGCAAGTCTTCCGGCGAGCAGTGGATGGTGGTGCCAATGAAGCCTCCTACACCGTTATGCATCTGGTAGTAAAGTCCACTCCGCGAGAGCCTGAACTCCAAAGATCTCAGGCGCCTGTTGTGAAGTGCATCCAGCCAGTCGCTCCCAAGCCTACGCAGTCGAATGGACTCGAGGCCAGTGCCTTTACTTGGGAGAAGGCTGCGTAGCGCCTCTTCCGAGAAAGAACAGCTCTCCAGCCAGAGTTTGCGAAGTGGCACCTTGTGTGGGCGGCGTTGTGTAAGGAAGCCCGCAAGGAGTGCGCTTGTGAGCTTCCAGTGTCCGTATACGATCCGCAGCGTATGTACGTTGACCATGTTGCGGATTGCGAGCTTGAGCAGGACGTGCAGGCGGGCATCTTGGGAGAGGTTGTCGGCATCGAAGTGCATGCGTGGGAGCTCATTGAAGATGTTGGGCGCCGGAAGATGGCAGCGATGGGTGAGGACGTGGACCTTGGCAGCGATGGCGGGGTTTGTTGCCAGTATGTATAGCTTCTGGATAATGGGGGTATCGTCGTGCTCGTCGGGCTCGCCCCGCCCGCGATGGCCCCACGGCTGGTTGGACTGCTCGTTCAGATGCAGCGTCCATTGGTCGACCAGGCAGACGTCCTGCCAGAGTATATCCGTTGCGTGCTGGTTGAGTATGCGGGACGTGAGGGCGACGTCCTTGAGCGCCGAGGTGGCGAGGTGGGCGACTATAAGCTGGCGGAGTTCGCTGGGGAGGGACTCGAGCTTTTAGCAACAGTCAGCACTTCGAGACGCCATCTTCGAGAGCGGCGATACAGACCGACAGTGGCGCGGACATGGCTACTTAGCGCCGAATTGAATAAAAGCAGCGCGTCTGATCAGAACAGCAACAATCACTAGACAGGCAGCATGTAACACTGATGTGTATCAAATTGGTGAAGCCTGGGTTGTCATCGGCTTTCGATGCCGCTACGTGGGGCGGCACCTGCTCCCCGCATCCAGCACCAAACGTCAAACCACACCGCCACCAGTTCGATAATCCGAGATGGTCATATGAACTGCTTCAGGCACCCTTCTGCGCTGGCTCGTCTTGCACTCTCCGTCCCCTGATCATCCGGAACATGCCAACACTCGGCGCCACGTCCTTGAAGCCATACAGCGGATACAGCTTCTGCGCTTTCGGCTCCGCCACCAGGCTCACGTAGGCGTGCGGCGCGTTATCATCGACATAGTCCACCAGGCGCTGCATGATGCGCTTCCCCAGCCCTCTGCGCTGGTGGTCCGGATGCACAGCGACGTCGCACAGCTGAAGGAAGAGCGCGCCGTCGCCCAACAATCGCCCCATCGCGACTGCAGTTTGCTCCACCCCGGGAGTCACGTCATCCAGCATGTGCTTACGTTCGTACGCCAGAATGCAACAGAAGGAGTTGGCCAGCGATTTGGGCACGGCTTCGAGTGGTGGCGGCGTCATCCCGGAGAGCTTGCGGAGGTCGTGGTAGACCTGCGGCGTAGGCAGGCCCTCGAGAACAACGTAGTCGGAGTCGGTCATTGTGAGAAGAGAAGGTAGGTGTTGATTTGGTTGTTGGTTTTCAAAATATGGGGATTTTAACATCTATATGCAAGTTCGGACTACTCGCGGAGTAAACTCTAAGTCCGAACTGGAATGCCTTCCAAAGCTTGACCCCACTGCCTCTTCACTTCCAAAGTCTTCCTCAACAAAGCCATGCTCTCCGAGGTTGAGAAATTCTAGCTCCGGTCTGTCTTGTTGACATGTCGGTGCAACACCACAGGCTAGTCATGAGCCTTCACCGCATGCCACCTACACGGTGCAGCCCTTGCGCACACTGACCCTGGAAAACATCACCAGACAATTGCTGCGTATTTCTCTCTCGTCGCACCGGCATCGTCACCAGCAAACGCTTCAACCCATCGGTCCCCTTCTACGTTGCTATCGCTGGATGCCTTTAGTGGTCCTCAGCCTCCCACCCATACGAAACACTCCACTCTTACCAGGCATACCCTTACCATTTTAGTTTTCGATCAACAATTCCCATCAATAACCGCATCGCTAGCCCAATATGAGTGAGCAAGCCCGGCCGCTAGTCGCCGCGCAACCCCTCAAGCAACAGGTGCCACCAACCTACTCGCTGCTCGACTACCCCCTCATCATCTTTACTGCACCATACCGCCGAGCCTTCAAGCTGTACACATGGCAGCCGCTTCGGGAGATCCGAGCCGCCAACGGAGATCGTGCGAAGCTAATGCTCCTAATGAGAATTTGGAAGGAGGAAAAGTACGCAGAATTACAGTCTGTACAGGTCGCTGTGAGTAGAGCGTGTACTAATTCACGTGATTTTATAGCCGCTTAAAGTATCTAATGCGGTCCCAAAAATGCTGACCCTCCGTAGGCGACCTTCTGTGGCGGTACGTATCTACAAGCGGAAACTGCACGGCCCAGAACTAACCGTTTCGTACGCGTAGGTGCAATTTTCTCGACGCTCCCATGGGCCCGCGATGAGCACGCCATATGGGTCACGGACGCGCTGTGGTACAGTGCACTTATTTGCGCCATCTCCGCCATCATTACCAGCATCCAGACCAAGAGTATACTTGATGACCTGCCTTCAGGCGATCAGCTTCAAGAGGAAACCCTCCCAGAAAAAGACGTCCAACGAATGCGGCGAGCGATTCTACGATACAAGAAGACGCCAGGGGTTAAGCATTGGGTTATGCTGTTTATTTGGCAGTTCCCATCCATGACTATGGCTTACGCTTGGAGTTTTTACCTCTGCGGCCTCACACTGTACCTCGGTACCCCCTTCATCCGGGGATTGGAGTTTAGTAACGACCACAAGATCTCGATTGTTTATCTATCCGTCGCCCTCATCTGCCTCCTCACCTACCTCTCCGCTACCCTTTTTGTGTATTCTGGCGAGAGAGAGCTCCTGCTGTCTGTAAACAGCTCACGTGAGGGTACTGCTACCAGCACACGAAACAGCACGATTCGGTTGGGGACCCTCGGCACGCAGACCGGATCGGACAGTGCCGAAGAGATAGATCCAGTGCACGCTGTGCGTTCACATACGACCACGGGCTTTGAATACAGGAGAAGGGGAACGTGGGATACCAGTGCGGCGGGTAGAGACACGCCGATGTTGTTGTATTCATGAGGAGTAACGACGATGAACGAGTAATTGTGAAGTCTGACCGCAATCATATACTGAGCGCGTATTCCCGCACAAATTGTTCAAGCTCCTCTTTTAGCCGATCGCCGTCTACTTCGGCGCAGAGACGGTGTGGAGGCGGAGTGTGGCTGTTGGTCGTGAGACCGTTCAAGTTGTAAGAACCCAGGCACGCAGCGACATCGACATCAGGAGCCTGGTATGAGGAGTCATTGTAGACATGTGGTAACACGATATCCCACTGTTGGAGTCATGTGGTTACTTCTACACTGCCGATGACTGAACTACCTGATCACGCTGAACAACCCACAAGACACCTTTTAGGCAAAAACTCATTTCCAAGGTTCGGTGGTCTTGACCAACAACCTACCAAGATATGCGCATCGAGTCCTCAAATGTGTTGCTCTCAAGAATAATGGCGTCCCCTTTTCGCGTTTATCGGCTACTTTAGCGTTCACCCTATCATAGACGCTACATCCCTGCAACACACGATCGCCACAACCGAACTGCATCAGAGTCCCAGCGCACGACAGCCAACCATCATAGCCACTCCCGCTTGACACTCACCACGCTGCCTTCCTTTTCCGGCTAACAGGTTCGCAGATGGACAGGCATGTGAACTGGCTTTGCCGAACCTGGATCGTGGCAGGTGTACACTTTAATATATGCATCAGAGGCTGGAGCGAATTGGAGGGGGGATAGAGCCATGCGCGAACGATGGTTTGCTGGGTTTCGAGATATGGGTGTGGGAGGGAGCTGGAGGATCATTTGATACGGTGATGTGAGGGGAGCAGGTGAGAATGCAGCAAAGGGGCCCATGACTATTTGTATAAGACTTTGAGGCGTACTCTACGCATAATATCAGTTAAAGGGCTTGACTTCAACCGACTCCGTCTACTTTATCATTCATATCCCACCAAGACGTTGCCATGGTCTTCAAGTTTCTCTTTCCCCTCGCGGCCATCGCTGCTTCCATCGTGAGCAGTGTGTCAGTCAAGCTCCAGGACAGGCAGACCCCGAGCGGTGTCCCGGATTATGTGCTGAAATATGGTAAGTGACTGGTCTGTCTTTTGGAAGTAGTGAGCCAAACTAACACCTCCTAGCACCGCTCGTCTACCTCTACTCCCAAGACCAGTACTTCCCCACCGACATTCAGGCTTTCCTCGACCACACCACCCCGCGCGCAAACTTCAGTGAAGTCCCTGGCCCTTCCAAGCCCCTTACTGCATCGAACGTCAACCAGATGGGCGCCGACGTCTACCTCACCTCCAACGACGACGTAACCAAAGACCCAGCCTGGCTCCAAGGCACAAAGCCGGACAGCAACGGCAAAACCAACAACGCAATCACGGCAGCAGTCATCGTAAACGACAAGGGAAACGGCAACGTCGACGCATTCTACATGTACTTTTACGCGTACAACTACGGCGGCGAAGTCCTCGGGTGGAGCGCCTTGAACTTCGGTACGTCCTTCCTCCTCTTCTCCTTCCACCACCTGGCTAACACATGACCAGGCAACCACGTAGGCGACTGGGAGCACACCATGGTGCGCTTCGCCAACGGCGTGCCAAAAGCAGTATGGTACTCGCAACACGCCAACGGAGAAGCCTTCACATACCCAACCGTCGAGAAGAGCGGCGATAGACCGATCGCTTATTCCGCCGGGGGCTCGCATGCGAATTACGCGATACCTGGTACGCACGACCACACGATTCCGAATCTGAACCTCCCTGCCGGCGTGCTGGAAGATCATACTGACAAGGGCGTCATGTGGGACCCGTTGTTGAGTACGTGGTACTACAAATTCGACGCTAGCAAGAACGGAGGAGAGTTCACGCCGTATGATGATGCTACGCCGACGAACTGGTTGTACTTCAATGGGAGATGGGGCGATCAGGAGTATCCTACGAGCGACAAGAGGCAGGTGAAGTTGTTTGGACAGGCGAAGTTTGGTAGCGGACCGACGGGGCCGGCTGACAAGCAACTCAACAGAGACAAAATTTGTCCCGAGAATGGGCAGACCTGCATCTTAAGGAGTATACTTGTGCCGAGGAGTAGCACCGAGCAAGTAGTGTTCGAAGGGGAGGTCGTGGTCTAAGCTGTGAGGTGGTTGAGGTTGATGAGAGATAATTCGATACCCACAGAGCCTTGAAGGCTATTTCCTTTATCAAGCAGTAATCGTAATGTAAATCCGAAAGTTTAGAGTTTCCGGGCACTGTTCCTCATGAGAAGTAGGGTAACTTAGCAAGCCTTTGCGCGAGTGGGTATAAGAATGCCTGATACAGGCGTTAAGAATACGGCCGTTGCCTGGCACTCCATGTTCGACGGGGACTATAGCTTGGTCCGACATCGAGTCAACTCATATTGATCGGAGATTGTTAAATCTAGCGGTATGTACGCATTTCGTGACTTCGCGGTGGAGATGGGTGACGATACGTTCCTCATGGGGTGAGGCACTCGTTCGAGCTCGTGGACGATTCCCGGCTTCCTGTTAACCATTCAGTGCAAAACATAGACCGGCCACAGCGGATCGGCACAGCTCTTGGCTTGGTTCATGCTTTCATTTCGTGACAGAACATGATGAAATTTTCCGTAGTTATGCCTCTAGAGCTTTATGCTCAAACGATGAGACCACCCTCATTCGGTATGTGGGATGGACAGCAACCGGGAGAGGGCTGACAGAACGCCCCGTGCCGTGCAATACCATATTTGCCCGTAAGAAGCCCGCTTTCCGATCATGCACCGTCCGACTGGCCTTCATCGCGCCTCCACTCCATCTCGTTACACCTCATGCTCGCATTGTTTACGAAGTCTTGACGGTGGGGCCCTTGGCGCCCGCTGGCGTGCCGACGCGGAATCCGTTGCTGAACTTGCGGTTGACGGTCTTGAGGTATCGCATGCGGCCGGTACCGGTGGTCTTCCTTCGCTTGGCCTTCTCGCCCCAGTTGACTGTGTGGTGTTAATCATGGTGCTCCGTGTGTGCGGCGTAGGTCAACGTACACTTGCGGGTCTTCGCAGCAGGGTAGCCGCACGAGGAGCAAGTGTGCTTCTGGATGTGGAGGGATCGACGACCTAAGCATTCCGTCAGTCCATGTCCCGATTATTTTCCAAGCCTTCGCATCTCCAATGTAGCCTCCGGGGGGGTGATTACGTACCGCAACGCCTGCACAGCGTGTGCGTCTTGTTGTGGCGTTTACCGAAACTGGAGGTACCCTTCGCTATATCGCTGTCAGTTTCGAGCGCGCGGGGGGACGGTGCCGGTGGGCGTGCGACGTACTCATTGTGGATGGGGTCTAGAAGCCGATAATGTCAGTAATTGTGAGTAGTTTGGGGCAGCTTCGGGGGTGCTTACGTCGTGACGCTGTTGTTAGTATCGAGGGTGGTATTGTCGCTGGGCCGTCGTGCGCGAGATGTCGAGCCAGCTTTCGCTTAGAATTTCGACAGTGTGCCGCGCTAGCCTCTTCAGGCTTGGCGCGCCCGGCCCAAAACACGACTAGTTGACGCAACGGAACACTATCACTAACAGCAACTTCGACTCGTACGATGCCACTTCCTTCCAATTGTAGCTTAGGAATACTAGAGTTGCATGTAGCAAAACATTAAGCGGAACCGACTCTTAGACTTGATGAGTACTTGTGTAGGTACGTACCGACCGGTCCCCGCCAACCTCGGAGAATCACTGCCTGCCATCGTCTGTTCGCAACGGCTATATTAGATCAAAGGGACAAAATACGACTTGGTAAATTCGCGTCGTGGGAATGCAGAACTGTGGGAAGCGCCTCGATTGAGGTAGGGCGGTTTATCATCAAAGTTCATCCGCACCATTACTGCTGAAAGCTTTGGATGTGTCTTCACTCCTGAGTACGATAACAAGTTCCTAACAACATGCTGAATAAGGATTTAAATGCGTGGGGTGAGTATCTGGCTTCTCCTGCTTTAGCCTATGTACTGGGCAGCGATAAGATCGGCTGGCTCAGCGACCACGGCAAGCACGACTTTGCTTTGACAGCGAACGTGGGACAAACATCGTACAAGTTCGAAAAGATGTTCTAATGCGATCCCTCTAAAGAGCACCACGGTTTCAAGTCATGGGATGACTTCTTCATTCGCCACATCCACAAGGATAAACGACATGTTGCCAGTCCTGACGACGACATCATCGCGAAACATCATCGCGAAAGCTTGTAAATCCAAGCAGTACAAGGTGGCCCGCAATATTACAAAGCGAGATATTTTCTGGATCAAAGGCCAACTATAATTACTCATGGATATGCTCGACATGGATCCTTTGCACGAGAAATTCATCGGTGTCACGGTATATCAGGCTTTCTTGTCTGCGCTAGCATTGGAGCTACATCCGCTGGCACGCGCCCATGAGCGGCAAAGTTGACAAGGCATATCCGAAAGACGGAACGTACTTCTGTGAGCCACTCTTTGAAGGCTTAGGAGATCCATCCGCCAAAGGGGGTATTGACGAGGAGGGTGAGAAGACAGGCCAGGACTGTCTAAGAGCAACGGCTCCACGGGCCATCATCTTCTCTGGAGCTGAAAACAATTTTTTGGGGCTCGTTTTTTCCTGGGTATTGGAACGACCGAGGTCTCCATCTGCGACATCACAGTTCAGGGCCAGAACCGCACCATGTAGCCATTAAATCCCATCATCCTCGGAAGCCATCCGTCCTAATCCGATAATGCAAGGCTATGGTCTCTTGACGAAAAGTGGAAGTGGACTCAGCCTAACTTACGCCAAGTACTAATCTATGCACTGACTGTGCTCAACAAAGTACTTCTCACAGGAAGCCTCTGGATCTCTGGGAAAGCTGACACGCTCGTCCCTTGGTAAAAATACGCTGCCGAAATCTACGAGAGATCATGTGTGATACTGTGGACTACAGGCTTCTCTTTGCCAAAGTTCACCGGCGCGATCCAGTCGTATCAAGGACATATCGTTTACGATGCCTTCAATCACAGACCATAGCTGTACTGGAAGTCGCCATATTATGGCGAACATCTGGGTCAAAATCAGGCGGTCTGTGCCGTTTTTTCGTGCGGTGTTCGCGATGTCTTCTATTAGATGGAATCTTGCGGTTGAGTCTCTCGATATATTCCCATAAGCGAGCAGCTTCTTTTGAACGAGCTTCGAGAGTGACGGCGAAAGATCCTGGCGGCATACCACGCGACAGTAAATCCGACGTTCCTATCAATCATCCGACCAAGATTTGATAGTAGTCGTACATTGGAGCTCATGTAACATTGAGTGTGGACCATAATGTATCCGGTTTTGCACAGAAAGATGGGACGAGGTTGGTAGAGAAACTTGCCTCCATAATGATGCGCAGCCTTGGGTTCTCGATGCACAATTGGATAAGCCTTTCAGCGTAGACTTCGGGGCAACTGTAGAGGTGATCGAATTACCGAGACGTGGCTGGTCGATGAGGTGTTGCCCAGGTGCCGTGTCTGGACGGTATCGATGAACAGATTCAAGTTTCGGTGCATTACTCAAGAGTGATGGAAATTGATCATAAGCTCGCTTGGAGAAGCAGGTTTCGATCATAAATACAGAAGATATGAGATGAGACGAATGTTAGCCGTGAAATAAGTCGCGAGGCGTCAACTTGAGTTCGTCGATCCAAATACATCGCGAACCGGTCCGTGCACCCTTGGCGCCTTTTTCCGACTCAACTCCAACAATTGCATCACCAACATCGCGCCACGACCAACATCGCAGACCCAGAACGCCGCTCGCGGCCGCCCAAATCTCACCCAACGAACCGAACACCCCAAAATCACCGCAAAAATGCTCCCCCGCGCCCTCCTCCTCCCCCTCCGGCGCCCCATCTTCGCCCGCCCAGCCCTTCGAACAAGCCTCCGCCCACGCACCCGCCATATCCATACACCAACCTGCAGCTGCCTGCGTCCCTCTTTCTCCACTATCCGCTCTACACGCCTCCAATCGTCACAAAGCAGCGGAATCAACGACCTAGCCTCGCGGTTCACCAGCCTCAATCTGAGTGGAAGTGGAAGTGGAAGGGCAGGCTTCGGACAGCAGACCCGCGGGATGAAGGTGCGGAGTTCCGTCAAGAAGCTATGCGATGGGTGTAAGAGTGTGCGGAGGAAGAAGGGGCGGTATGTGTATATTATCTGTAGCAAGAATCCGAAGCATAAGCAGAGGTGAGTTTGATCCTGAGCGAATCAGAGGTGGGAGGCTGTACGGGGAAATGAGGCTAATGATGTGTAGGCAAGGATGAGCGATGCTTGAGATGAGGTGGAAGGAGGGTTGAGCTGGGAGATGGGAAGACGCAAGATTGAGGCAGGCAGAAATGCTGCGACGTGAGAGGGAAATGAAGTGTATCATACGTGTGCATACGAAGCATTCAAGGGCGTTTGGACGGATTCATCACGGGAGGGCTTTCAGCTACTTCATTTGTCCCAGTAAATGAAACAGCAATCAAGCAATCATTTCATATCCAAGTTCGACCATACATTATCATATCTCATAACCCATTCCATTATCCCCATACCACCCTAACTTCATCCCTAACTCCTACTCCCTCCTTCCTCCTCCCTCCTCCCAATCCCCGCCTACCCTATACTCCCCCCACTCCTATCCCCACTAATAATCCCCGCCATCCTCAATAACTCCCTATCCATCTCCTGATCCCCCGTCCCCATATTAATACTTCTCCTTGCCTCCGCCTCCCTCTCCTGCCACGCCCACTCTCTGCGCTGCGCCTCGGCAACCTCATCCCCGCCACACCCCCACACCTCCAAACTCTCAATCTCAAACCGATCCTGCCAATCCCTGCCCTTCCTGCCTGGCAACCTGGACGCGCAGAACGAGCCCCCGCCGTCCGACAGATGCGTGAATATGGCGAATTCGAGCGCGTCGTCGAGATGCAGGGATACGGGGCCGGGGCGGAATAATGGGTGGGATGTGTGTGAAGAGGAGGCGGTTTGCGGGGGAATAGGGGTGCCGAGGCCGAGACCTGGTGGATTGGTGGGGGATTTCGAAAAGTATGTGTAATCTGCGCTGTACGATGAGGCGGGGAAGATGTCGTGGGTGGGCGAGAGCTGGAAGAGTTGGGTTGACGCATCTCCAAAGCAGGTCTTTCCTGTGCGTTTCCATTGTGTGGGGATGTAGGCGCCATAGATAACGGTGTGGTTAGGAGAGGAGGGGGTGACGCTGTCCGGGAGGCGCTTGGGTGGGAGCATGTTCTGGAGAGTACGTTCGCGGGTGCAGGAGGGTGTTGAGGGGAGGAGACGGCCTTTTACGAGGAGGATTGTTGGGGCGCGCCAGTTGAAGACTTGTTTCTCGAAGGAGCCCATGCTGAAGCCGTGGGTGTTGCCACTGTAGAGAGGTCGGAGGCATCGGAAGAGACTGCTGCCTTTGATGAAGAAAGATAGTTGGCTGAGAAGGGTGAGGTTGAGGATCTCACCAGGTTCTCTTAGGACCGGCTCAGGATCTGCTACTAGCTTCGGCGGTGGTATAACTGGTTTGGTCTTTTTTGTTGGTGATGCAGGATCTGACTTGCGTTTGGCGAGATCGAAGTCTTTTACGAAGAGGAAATGCTCGAATAGAGGGTTCAGTCCGTTGAAGAGAAAGGGTAGGCATGCCGGGACTACTGTGTTGAACGTTCGGTACGTGACACCAGGATGGTTCTCAACGCCGAACGAAGATACGATGACATTCGCAGCCTGTCGCAGCTCCTTGACGCGTTCGTCTGATAGATCTGGAGCCAAGCTGGACAAGCTCTGCTGTGCATCTATCGGCGCAATGAGCAGCAACAGCTCAACCAGCTTCAAGAAGTTGTCCGTCGGTATAATCGAATGATGTACATTCGACTGTTCGCCGTGCTTGAACGCGTCGATAGCATCCATAGAATCCAGCGCCGCCAAGACCAACTCATCGTCCTCTTCATCACCTTCCTCTTCATTACCATCATCCGGCGCATCGATCGCAAAGCCCAAATTACTGCTGCCCTCCTCCAGCCGCCTAGGCTTCAAATCGGCATTCTCCTTCTCTTGATCTTCCAAACTCGACCGTATCCCCTTGTCGTATATCGCCAAACTTCTGTATATCTCCCCCAGCCATATCTCTTTCCCCCTCTTCTTGATCACCGCTCCGTACCTTTCGGTGAGGATCGTGACCACTTTAAGTAACGCTTCGTGAGTGAGGATAGCGGGTGCTTGGCTCGGTAACGGGAATGCGCCGAGGTAGCTAGCCATCTGGAACACGGCAGAGCCCACGCCCAGCGCGTCGGGCAGCTCGAGGAAGCGACATAGTGTGGCTTCGCTCCAGTATTGTATTCCAGATTCAGTGTCGGCCAGGGAATGGAAGACGGAGCTGAAGCAGTATATTTCGAGCGGCGAGAAGCTCTTTTGCGCGAACCGTTGGGCGATGGTTTGGGAGAGCTGCTCTGGCCCATGTTAGTATGTGAAGTTGCCATCATCGCAACTTCTTCGAGATCTTAAGGTGTAATAGACTGGATTTACGCACCAAGCGTCAAATTTTGAGTGTCGTGCGAGGCTCCTTGACCCATATTCGCAAAAACGACTCTCAGCGTGACACGGTTGGGGAACTGTCAAGTCGCGATGCTGGTGGTTCGACATCCAATGACGGAATGTTGCTCAGTCTTAACGCCGATAAAACCGAGAAACACAAAACATATCCGACCTTTTTTTTTACCATGGCTTGTCACCGCCTTCACCATGTCTCTCATTCATGACCGTTCAGGCAGCTTTCTCTCGAAACTTGTTTCTAATGGCTATATCCAGCTACGACTAAATCAAGCCCTCCTTAATGGCCCTCTACATTAGGCCCTTGCATGTGCGAAGTGTTCCCGGCTACATAATCATACATGTGAGCTGTGGCCATTACCCAGCTCTAAAGCGGTGCCTGTCCATTCTGAGAACCGTTACCACGCCCCCCACGAGCTCCACGGCCACCTCGGCCCCTGCCCCTCTGTAACGGCTCTCGGCGAAGAAAGTCGCCCTCGAAGAGACTCGGCGCACTGCTTGTAGCATCGGTTGGGTCAGGACCACCTCCACTTCCACCTGCACTTCCACCACGACCACGAGTTGACGACCTCGTCTCATATCTCCCAGGCGTATCGGGAGACCCTCCTGCAGTAGATCCTCCGCGTATGTTGTCAGCTGCAAGTCCACCAGTATAAGCACCGCGACCATTGCCTAGGAGCTGTCCCTGACCGAAGAAGCCTCCACGTGAAAACAGGAACCCGGGCGGCGGCGGCGGCGGCGGCAAACCATCTGGTGTTCCTAGCTGCAAATCTGATGGAACCCCTGATGACTGCAATTGTGACGCCAAAAACGAGGACGGTGGTGGACGGCGTGGAGCTAGAGGTTGTCGGACGACAGGCGGCGCAACATACCGAACGACGTGAGTTGTCCCGTACTTCTGCAAAGCTGCCTGTAGTTGGGGAAGCATGGACCCAGTATCGCCTTGAGCCAAGGGCAAACCGCGGCTGGCACCCAAAAACATTCCATCGTAGTTGGAGAAGGCTGCTTGGTACGCATCCCGAGGTCCTGATTGTGTCGAATTCTTCGCCTTGGCCCAGTCTTCCACAGTCTTTAGAATCGCGTCGCCGTTCTGCTTGAAGTGCTGATCGACTACGTCTTGCCATAGCGGTGAAGGCTTGTCAAGCCAGCCTAGCATCGCGTAGCGCACTGTGTGCTCGCGAATCGTTTGGTTGTACGCCACTGAAGGACCTGTGCCCTGATGATATCCAGCTTCTCTTCCTGGTTCATTATACCACGGCTCCTCGCATAGGATCATCGCCTGAAGCGATATCAGAACCTGAAGCAGTGTCGACTCGCCAGGCTTCCATGGCTCTCCTTGCCAAGTGCCGAGCAGAGATAGACAGACCTTACCATCGGCGTACAGGTTAGGATTGATCGAGATACGCCCGCCGCCTGTCCCCTTGAAGTTCACCTGAGGAGGGCCGTCAGGGAAAATCGCTGGGCAAAATATGTCGAACTCGAAGATGCCGCTTTCGTATGGAGTGTCGACAGGGCCGATGATCACACTCTTGAGTACATCCGGTCTATCTTCACAGTACCGAACAAAAATGCCTGGGGGTAGACCTGTTTGCAGTGTTGTAATCTCGGTGATCAATCGCCTGAACCTGCCCGGCTGGGAGACTCTTAGTGCTTGCGCATCCGGAGCGTACTTGTGGGTTGCCAGCATGAGCTTGTCCGCCACTTCACTGACAGCAAGGACTTCTGTCGTGGCGTTGATCTTAGCGGATGGTTCTACCTCGGTATTGGCCTTGATATACTGCGCAAGGTCCATTATTTGACGGCAGAGCCACAGCATTGTCTGGCTATCCTCGTCGGTGCAAAAGCCCTGCTCGTTACTCTTGGCGCTCTGGAGAACCAAAGCACTCTGTGTGGTAAAGTTGCGGAGGCATTCGGCCAGAGCCGAAGCTGACTCTTTTTGCACTCCCGGGACAGCACCACAGAAAGACAGCGTAAGAAGATTGACCGTGTCAGGCCGTACCGAACGTGCAGCAAACAGTGCATGGCTTGTACTATAGTGGCCACCGATTGTCGAGAGGAAGCCGAAGAGCGCCTGGTAGAGATCCTTTCGCTTTACAGCGTCGCTCAGGGAGTCGTTTCTCAGAAGTTCGGCGCAGTAGTTGAGAATCTTGCTATCCGAAAGCATGCTAGAGATGACTGCCGGAGGATCATAGTCGAAACAGGTTTCTCGGTCTAAAGATGGCAGTAGATCCTTGAGAAACTCCAAGATCAGTCTACCGAAGGTATCCTCGGTCTGCTGTGCGCTGTGGGTCCTAGATACACCTTTCCCCTTCACGGCGGCGGCGGCGGGCGGAGCCGGTTTCGCTATGTCTAGAGTATGACCAGGACCCTTGAAGTGGGTAAACGGGTTCTCTATGAAGTCGTCGTAGTCATAGTCGTAGTCGTATTTGTGCAACTCGCTGCCGTAACCCAAACCGTTCGGCATCTGGCTCATACGGTTGCTGCCGCCAAAGCCTATACCACCGCCCCGGGTCGGTTCCTTCTTTGTCTTCTTGTTCTTGCCGCGACCGCGCGACTGTTCTGGTTGAGATGGCTCGGGAACCTTCGCGACGCCTTTAGGGCTCCTCGTCTCGCAAAAGCGTCTATCAAATCCACACAAAAGCAGCCAGATCAGGAACGTCCGCCCACCTACGCAACACCAGGAGACGTGTTGCTTCCCCTGGAAGCCGACTTTAGATGGCTTCCCAAATGGCTCCGGTGTGCAGGCGATACATGTAGTAGTCGAACAGCTCGTGCATTTGATGCAAGACGACAACTTGTCGACTACGCCGTCAGCCCAGTCTTGCAACATATGGCGCACATCGAGCTCCGACTCGAAGAATGGCACTTTGCACATGCTGCATTTGCTCGACTTGAGGTGCGCTGTCAGTTCCGCGATGGTATTCAGGATGATGGACCCGGACGCAGTCTCTGGGGCATAGAATGCAACTTTACTATCGTTCTTGCCCAGTCCCCATGCTGATGGCCCGCCTATTGGCATAATCGGCTCGCCCCGTGAGTGATGTGGTGCAGACGGTCTTTCTGCCGTCTGAGCTTCAGCTTGCTCTGATTCGAATTGCATTTTTACCGCCATCGCGAAATCACCTTCTGCGTCGTAGCCAGGCTGGGGGGCTGCTGAGGGGACGTTTTCTCCGTTCAGCTCAGCAGACAGCTTCAAGGCGAGCCGAAAATCAGCGTCTTCGTCATCATCTCGCTCTGGCGACTGAGATCGACGGCGATTATATCCCGACATCTGAGTGCTGGACGATTGCGATAATGAAACCAAGGTCGGGGTGAGGCTGAGTGGGATTTCCTTGGGTGAGGCGGTTGAGAGATCCACAGATGGGTGCGACCGACGTTGTAGAGTGCAGCTTGATTAGTTTGTAGCTGTAGATTGCACGAGAGGTTGTGAGGCTGCGACGGTAACCTTAGAATCAGCCTTTACCTTTCCAGCACGTGCGTGGTCGCTCCGGGAAGGTTGAACTCTAGTGAGCGTGTAGTGAACAGCGCAGTAAAGAAAGAATAGAAGAACGGCTAATGTTCTCGGCCTGCGTAGATTATTTGGCTAGAATATCAAGACGTGAAAGCGAGAGGCAGCATCTAAAGTCCGAAGTGGGAAGTCGCTGTGAGCGGGTAGATGCAGTCGCACTTGCCCAATAAGAGGTCACACAGGCGACAAGGCTAGACTCGGCGTGTGACGTGGTTGCCTTGAACGACTGACTATTTAATCTTAGTATGTATTAAAATTATGTACTAATATCTTGCAATGCATCGTATTAGGCGTCTGCTATTAGTAATTGTAGATATATAATTAGCATGAAGTAGATTAGCTACTAGATACTAAATATCTGTAGTTCTCTTTTAAAGAGACAATCGTGCACCTTCAACATCTGCTAACAAAAGACTATATGCCTAGATTAGTGTAAAAGGGGGAATGCAGGCGCCTTAGGTAGCTCTGTCGTCATGTCTGTTCGAAGTGGCACCGTTACCCAATTTCGTACTGTCCTAATAGCGACCTTCTTGTATGGGGCCTGTTTAGGCGAAAGTTCTCGGAAACAAAGGGACGAATAAGAGGTAAGACATGTTAGATAGGATTTGATAGTTAGTCTGGAAACCTCTACCCCTACCCAATCAGTAGAGTGACGTTCTCAGCTGTTTGAGTGCCCTCTCTTGAGCGTAGACCGTTACAGCATCACCAGCCCAATACCGCCCATATGTTTCGAACTAGACTGAGACCTCGCATCGATACCACCCGCTATCGGCGCAGCACGGTAGTTGTAGAGGTAGTAGTGCAGCGAGCCATCGCCAGCGCCGAAGCGTTGGTCCTCCAAAAACAGTGGGTTGTCGAGCAGTGTGAGGGCGTTGAAGACGTCGAATTCGGCCTGTCAGAATTAGCCTTGCGCACATGTACCAGATTAGTTATCTCGTGCTTACCTTCTTCGACAAGATCAACGCATCCTTCATCAGCAAGTTCAGCCGCGCCTTGAGCTTCGCCTGATCCGTCCCCTTCTCGAACGCGACCTCTGTGGCGTAGTAGAACAGATAGGCCGCCTTGATGGTGCTGTGCTTCTTATGCCCAATGACGGTGCTCTCGAGGTTGTAGAAGGAGAAGTAGTCCGTGATCTTGTGTGTGTTGGGGTCTTCGACGACGTAGCTCCAGACGACCTGCTCCTTCGGCTTCTCCTTGGGCGCCATCCAATGCTCGAACTCGGTCTTGTCGAAGACCTGTGCCATGTCCATGCGCGCGAGATAGCGCTTCAGGAGGTCCAGGGCTGCGTCGACGTCCTTGGCTTCTATTTCGCGGAGTCCGGGGGTGGATGTGGTGTCTGACAGCTTATACCGTATAATCTGGCGCTGCTTGGTGCTGCCGTGCGGAAGGGGTGAGAAGCCGACATCGTACAGCTTCTCCCAGTCGATGGCGCGGTGGAAGTAGCGGGCTGTTGAGACGGGTGTGGGGAGGAGGGAGCCGACGGTGTAGACAGCCTGGAAGGTGCCTTCGACGTAGCAGCGACGGGTGATCTCCTTGATCAGGACGGGGGCTAGCCGCTTCGACCGGAGCTTCTTGTGGACGCAGAGGAAGTTGACTTCGGAGCAGTTGAGGACGTTTTCGCGGACACGCATTTGTATGGGGATGCCGGAGATGAAGGCGACGAGCTTGCCGGAGGCGGTGGCGCGAACGCCGACGTGCCACTCCTTCTTCCAGCCGGGTGCCTTGAGGGCCCTACGCACGTTAGATGGAGCACCCTGTGACATGATGTGGTGGCAGCATACCAGTTCAAGAACGACGGCGAGTACTTGAAGCGGAAGGTCGCGTCCTTATCCTCGACGTAGTGGTTCGTGAGCAGCTCATACACCTCGTCCAGCTGCTTCGCGTCCTCCAGGTCCATCGTCACCCACTCGAAGCCCGGGTACATCGGGCTCGGGGTCTTGTCTACGTCCTCGATCTTAATCTCCCTGATGGGCCCATCCATGATCTTCTCCTTGGTCGCCATCTCGTCGAAGCTGGGCACCGGTTGTGTCTTCCAGAAGGCGTGGCTGGCCATGTCCTTTGCGTTCTTGCCCTGCGGCGCCAGCCCTGTCAGCATCTCGTTTATGTTGAGCTTGCGGACCATCTGCTGCAGCTCCTCCTTGCTGCTCGTATTGCTGCGAAGCTCATTTGCCAGCGCCGGGTTCGACTCGAGTAGTATCTGCATCTGGTCCTGGCTCAGGTGTCCGCCCGCCGGCGAGTTGGTGTCGGTGATCTCGGGCGCCTTCCCCTTGCCGCCAAGGGCGTCCTTGATCTTGCGCCTCCTGCTCTTCTTGGTCGTGTCTGCCGCATCCTCGCCCCCTTCTACTGTCTCGGTCGCATCGTCGCCGCTCTCGTCTGCGGGTTCGGCTTCTGGCTGCTGGCTCGATGCGGCGGCAATTTGTGAGGTCGCGTCGGGATCGGCGATTTTTGAGCCTTCTTGTGGCATGATTGGCTGTTATAGGGGAATTTCGGGCGTGGCGTCGAGGAGCTATCGATGTAGTCGTGTTGTTTGACAGCTCAGGATCAGGTAGCTGATGTTAAGATGGGGCGGGGCTGTGAGGGGCAGCCGCGTCCCGGCTGCACCTGCCCTGTTCATCATCAGCCTCACTTACCCTCAGGGTCCTCCCTCACGATACCTAGTAAGAGACTAGCACGAGCTTGACTTCTCGTCGTTAGTATCTCGCTTTGTAATACGTCTTGCATGCACTGCAAGGCTATCATTAGAACTTCCAAATCACCGCATTTTCAATGGAGTACATCACTGGCACTGACACGACGATTTGATGTGATGCTTTTGTTTGATGTAACCCCTCGTACACTCGTATCCTCCTTTATCCTCCCTATAGCCGGTACCTAGTACACGGCGAACCCGTATCGCGAAACATGACTTTTCAAACACAAATGGGTATCTCCCTCTCAAACTCCAAGACACCTGCAGACGTCTCCAAAGACCTAGCTGCCAACCTCCCAAACTCCATCGTACATCGCCCTCGTCCCGATATCATGAACATCCGCACCACTTCCCCTCCTCATACTCCTATTCAACTCCAACGCCCCTTGACAGTCCCCCTTAACCTCTCCTCAACACACCGCTCTCTCGCGTCCACTCCTTACCGCCCTCAGCCTCTCCAGGGAAGGGTGAGGTAGCGATGAATGGAGTAGCGAGAGAGATGGGTGAGGTTTGGCGAGGTGGGCTTTATCGGCCGCCTATGCAAATCTAGTGAAGCTGAGTTCCGTATGTGTCCAGAAGAACTCATCAGATGCCTTCCTGAGTAGTAGTCCTCGGCGGAGACGTTGGAAGACGATGACAGCGACACTCCAGGAGGCGAGCACACAGGAGCGAAAGAACCCGAAGATCAACTGTGAGGCACTGAAAATCTTCCTGAAGAACTCTTTGAGTACCCTCAGGTAGACTTCTCCAGGCATGCCGTGAATACCAACCACGAAAAGTCATCCAAGCCGAAGGAAATCTGGAAGATCATGGCTGCAATTGTGTTCATGCGCCCATAATCCCAAGCCTTGCTCACGAGGACCAGAGCTTTGACGAGATGGTATATCGTTGCGATCGAGTTGCCGGGAAAGCCAAGAGCATCCGACAACAGCGCACAAATGGCATTGGACCAGGTGTAGTCGGGTTCCAGGTTTCGACTCTGAGGGGAAACGGCATCCATGATGGTAATCGGGGTCGGCTGACCTACTTCGAATAACTCGTCAATGCGGACTGTATCAAATCGATTTCAATACCACTGGTTCAACCAATGACCGCATTGGGACGTAAGAACGCGATGTAGTAGAGTATGCAGACCACAGCGAGAACGAGAAAGAGGGTGAGGAGGAAGTCGATCGGAGAGTACTGTTCCATCAAGAGCCACTAGCCGAAGGAGGATCGCTGCTGTAGAGGCGAGCCGGCAGTGGCAGAGTAGGCGTTTGACGACGAGGAGCAGCCGAACGCATTAAGCGTAGGACGGGCGACAGCTGCGACGTGGGAAGAGACAGGTGGGAGAATTTGGACGACGGGCGTGGCAAGGACTAAAAGACACGTGAGTCAGTGATTGTTCGGGGTGAAAGGTGACAGGCCAGTGTTGATGAACAACAATAAACAACAGCGCCGGCGAGCTGTCAGAGGCGCGAGGGGATAACTTACTACCAATCTTCTTCGCCACATTAATATTATGCTAGCCTCCAGGCGCCTGACACACGTGGTGGTTGATCTGAACGAGCTCGATGGTTGGGAGAGGGTCCAGAGAAGAGGTGGGAGCGCCAGGCGACGACGAGGAAAGCCATGCCTTGATGCCGTAAAAACTCGCAAGGAGCTTGCCCAGCTACATGGCGACGACGGGGATCGGAAAGATTCTACCAGTGTCGGAATGCTTGTCGGGTGACGAGGGTTGAGCTGTCGCAAAAGTGAGGTCGAGGAATGGGTAGCTCGTAAAATACCATAAGGCTGTTCAAGTTATCGAGGCTATCGAGAGGTGGCTTGATGTGAACAGTCTTCTGTCGAGGTGGTTGAGTACCGGCGGTAGAGCTGTTTGGTTGAGAGGGACGGTGGTAGGAGCGAGCGTTTATTACTGCGAGCGGTGCGGCCAGCGTCTGATTAGGTTAGCGACGGCGAATTTTCTGGCCGTAGGAAGCTATTGGTTGGTCGAGGACTGTAGGGCGGGTTATAAGAATGACCTGGATGAGTTGGGGGGTTGGGGCGCTTCACTAGAGGTAAATTGTTATGTAGTGAAAGAAGAAGTTGTGGGCCGCTAGCCTCGGCGACAGCGATATGCAAGAACTTCAAGCATCGAGGACAAGGTAGCCAAGAGATCTATATTACAGTTGTATAGAATGTGTGTATGACCGAAGAATATAGTGGCCCGGGACGCTGTTAATGTATCTATTCGAACTTGCGATCTGCACGTGCATCCGTCAGTCTACCTTAGGATCCTCACTCTTTACACATAGCAAAACACCCACAAACGATCAAGCAGATAGTATTTATTGTATAAGTGTTGTGAATGTAGCTAACATGGTATAATATTCGCCCTGGGTTGCCTTCCTTACTACATCAAGACTGCTGTCATAGTCATTCCACCGAGGGACTTCCGCCCACCGTACAAAACATTAGACCCAGTCGGTCGGTCGTATCAAGGGTCCACAGGACAGATAAAGGAGTAAATATGGATTGGAAGTAGAAAAAATTGAACGCCAGCGCTGTGCTTTGGTTGTCACTCGCCGACTGTAATATTTGTACACCGATTGTGATGGAAAGGAAAACGAAGATACTATTTGAAACAAAAATGAAAATGTAGGACAGGGTATCACTATAATGATAAGGCCAAAAATCAAGCGCATGTAGATAGCACTCCAAACCAAATGAATAGACAGCAAGTGGTGCTGGTACTTAAGATGAAGATGATGACTGTGGAGGGGCGCGTATTGTAGTTCCATTCCGGAAAACGATGGTGAATTTGACAAGATCCAATTTGAAAGGACCGACATCAACACTGCTACCGTCGGCGTTGCCGTTGCGATTGTCTGTAAGCAAGCTTTGAATCGACTCCTGTGCGCTGGCTGCGATATCCAAGTCGCTGCTCTCCTGTAGAGCAAAAAGAACGCCAAGACGAGCAAAGTCAAGGGAATCGACATTGCTAGAGATTGGTTGCGTCATTGCTTCGGGTTGGGCGGTCTTGCCATTGCTGGAGACATCAGACTCGTCAGTATCGCCGACTGTTTGACGCCTGATTGCCTGGTCAGGACCCTGCGCTGGGTGGGGATGGTGGAGGATTGGCGAGGGGTGAAGCGTCGTCTTTACGTTCATCGAGTGGAGATACCGCGGGGCTGAGCGAGATGCCAGACCATTGAATGTTATGAGCGCGTTCTCCGCAGCGCAACTGAGCGACATGGTCGAGAAGAGCGACAAGATACGAGTCGCATTCAGAGGAACGTTGAATTTGCCGGCGGTGTTTCCTATCAGACGGGGGATCCCTGAGCCCATAGTAGCATTGTTGGCGCCTGCAATGTTCTTCGCTGTGCATCCAGTGGCATCATTGTTCGTACATGTGCGTCCTGTGAAACCGTTGATGCAGATGCAGTTGCACGATCGATCCGAATTGAGTATCGCAACACCTCCATTCTGACATGTAAGAATGCCGTCGCATTGGCTGTTTTCTGGACTAGCTGTTGGGACCGGCAAGGCAGGCGTGTTCGTGTTGCCCATGTTGACACTTCCTTGAGTGCTGCTACTTGTTTGAGTACTCTGAGCAGTACTGTCGAGACCCTTGTTTTGATTCGGAATGACCACAAGGACCACTGGAATAACGACTGCAGCGGCAATGATGAAGAGCGCAACTATGAGGAGTGTTATGAAGGTCCACAGAGGCATACCGCAGCATCTTCGACGTTTCTCGGTCTTCTCATTGCTCAAGCCAGAGTCTGTTACGCCGTTGCATGAGTCGACGCCGCCTGACGGCCACTTGGACAAGCCGCTGCTGCCGATTTTTGGGGTGCCGGTTTGATTTGGCGTGTCTTGGCCTGGAGGAGGGAAGGCAGCGAGCATGTCTGACAATCCAGATTGACGAATGTTATTCTTCTCGGGAGCTCCAGACTCCCAAAAATCCAGGCCCAGTCGACTGGCTGTTTTGCCGCGATCAAGGTTGGCTGCCAGTCTGGTTGCTCTCCGTATAAGATCTGGCAGACTGGTCAAGCTGCCGCGTGCCTCAGCATCTCGTACGGCATCCATATCGATTTTCGGCGGCCTGCGCATGCCGGCACGTTCGGCTAGGGTAGCAGGACGCACGTCCTTTTGGAGTGGTGATCCAAGCCCTGCATAGTTTCTAGCTTTGTTCTTGTAGTTTTGAAAAGTGTTCAAGGATTCCGACGAAGACGAATCCACACTCAGATTTGACCTGCCGAGACCTAAGCCGTCTCTTGCTGCCAGCGCTGCACCCCCTATTCCTATTGCGCCAGCCCCGACACCTTCTGCCTTCTTCTTACTAGCCACACCCTTCTTGTCCCCAAAGTTATCAACCGATTTGATCGTCATCAGCGATGGTTTTGTCCGCCTTCCTAGACTAGCCTGTCGCAAAAGCGCTGGTGATTGCGCGACAAGGACACTTCGATCGTCATGGTCCATGGGTGATACGTTTCCGCGATCGCTTGTAATCGTCTCATCATCATCCGAGAATAGTTCGCTGTTAGGATAGGAGCCTTTGTTTGTCGGAAACACGTTGCTAGAAGCATAAGAGCCATGCCGCGACCGTATTGTCGCAGACCGTGTGTCTGACTCTTCGACAATGGGTGACACGTACGACATCTGGGTGTAATATGAAGAGGGCCCTCTTCGAGAAGAGGGTGGTGGGCCTAAACTTGGAGTCCGTCGATTTTGCTGAACGAATCCCGTCGGTGGCTCTGGTACGGGGAAGTCGGGTATTGATCCGAGCGACGAGACCTCTGACGCGAAAGATGAAGTAGTTATCGGGCGAGAAGATTGGTAAGAAGTAGAAGGCGAGAACGTATCGTCATTCGGATACGACACGCCATATTCGGGTGACGGTGGCTGTAGGTAGATGGGAGAACCTGTTGGCGGGTACACTGGCGAAAGTTGTTGGATAGGATATTCGTCCGATACCGGCCGTATATTTTGATACGGTGGTTGTAATCTTTCCGGCGAGCGAGGCGGGACGACCGGAGTGGATGCTGACATGGCATAGTTTGGGAGGGGCCATTGAGGTGATGGCGAATCCGTGCCCGCATCTTCTCTTGCTCCTAAATATGTTGGTTGCGGTGACTGCCCAGTTTTTTGCTTTGTGATGAGCTGGTTCGGCCGCCGCGGAAGACCTATTATCCTCGATGTGTCTGGAAGTTGTGTTTTCTTTTGCGCTGCCTGCATTCTGTCTCGCGCTGCTCTTACTGAGCCCTTTTTCGCATCTCCATCATTGTCTCCGCCTCCGTATGCGCGGGCGCCCAATTTCGGATCGTACCCCATGAATTATGTCGTGAAGAATTATTGGCGGCGGGCGTGTCTCCAACGACCGACACAAATCCGCTGAGGTAGGAATGACGCGTGATGTGAGGTTCGGCCTCGAATAGCGATGTGGACTGAGGGCTCACTTTGCTCCAGGCAGTCGGTAGTCAGACGATAGACAAGAGTGAGTTATTGTGCGACCACATGCGCATGTGCACTTGTTCCAGAACGGCCTTGGGTCAATGCGGGCAAGGATGACACACCGCTGTCAAAAAGATGCTCGAGCTTTCGAATGTCGAATTAGACACCTGATTCAGATACAGGTAGATGCGTGAGTAGGAAGTAGGGACAAAAAATCGGTGGGTGCCAGCACACAGCTGAGCACAGCAGTTCCTTGCTTCAGAGCCTCTCCTTTGCTGGTGTCTCAGCACAGCGAGATCAAGACTAGGGGCTGGTCTGGATGGAAGATACACTGTGTCAGATCTCAATGGGCCTGTTGTCTCAAAGTTAGAACATGTCCCTCGCATGATAAAAATTGCTCAATCTGGACAACAAGGGCTCTATCAAGAAGAGGGACCAAAGTGGCGCGGAAAGATACAACGACCGTTGTACCCCACAAAGCTATACACGGCCAAAGAGAGGCTCATTGTCATCATGAGAGGATGTGCAAGCGAGAAAGGAACGAATGTGTGACGCGGTCTGTTGCAGTATCGCGAACGTGACTCCCAATGGGGTTTCAAAAGAGATGCATGTACATACAGGATCAGCTTGGCCTGGCCAAAAGTCAAACCAAGATTGTCGGAAGAGTTGGGTCTAACATGCAAGAAATGTTGGCTATCGAAGGCCCGATGGCAGTGGAGCAAGGCGTGCCAATGATCGACAGGTCGTTGAGCTTCGATAAGCAATATTTGAGGCGTGTTGCCAAGTTAGACAGCGCGAAAGAAAGAAAATAGTAAAAGAATGGATAGAAGTTAGAGTACAGCAAACGGCTACGCCAGGAGCGTCGAGCCCACGAAGACAGGAATCAAGATGATATCGAAAGACCGAGGGTTTGCAATCGACACAGGAGGCAGCGACATGTCTCGCAAAAGCAGAGACTTTGGAGAGCAGGCCGGGCTGATGGTGTAACACGCAAGGTTGGCAGGGTGCAGTCAGAAGCACGGACCGGAACCTTGGTGCATGGAGCGAAGGCCCGAAGACGCAACGACACGCGCAGTCGACTCAGGGGCCGCATGCGAGCGACGGCCTATTGGACGCGGCATGGTGCGACAGTAGCGGGCAACGCACATGCTCCCGTCCTTGCACAGGGGGGGGGGTGAGGAAGGGGGTTTGAAGACGCTCCAAGTTGCTTGCGGATTTGGAAGACACAGCTGCGGTCATCGCTGCTCGAGGTCTGAAGGCGCAGTCTATGCGATCACGTGTGGCAAGTCCGCCCCATGAGCTACAAGTAGTTGCTTTTCAGTCAGCAATTCGACGCGGTCCTGGTGTTCTGATGCAAGCCACGATGGCGCGTTTGACATAGCAGGAGCCTGCCTCGAGGAGATAGGTCCCTGAGTCGGTCTCGTGTGCGGTGCCGGCCAACACGCCCTTTCGAACCATCCTGTTCCTGCATGTATGGCGCCTCTTTTAGCAGCTGCGAGTGTCACAAAGGATGGCTGCAGGGCTGTACGGACGGATCCGTTCATCCTATCGACAAGCGTTGCGCACTAGTAGATCGTGGCGCCAGGGTCGGCGTGAGATTGAGTGTGCGACATCAATTACGGGCGAGTTCAAAGCGAAAACAAGGATGAAGGATGAATCAAGGCCGAACCATGTTCGTGGGACGACTGTTGCAGGAAAATGCCTATCAGCTGGAGAGATAGCGATCGACAACCGAGTCTCCAACAGCATGTTGTGTCTCATTGCACGCCTCACAGGCAGTGTACCAACACACGAGGCCTGCGCATAGTAGCTTTGAAGAAACGCGTCTCTCACCAGCACAGCAAGCTGATGGCCAATCTCCAAACGCCTTCCATGAATCCGTCTGTGCGTACACAAAATCTCGCGGAGATTGAGCGCAAAGCAAAGGTATACTTGCATTTGTATTTACGTGAGTTGCTCTCAGACCGCTGGGTGAAGAAGGCGCACATTAAGTATACGGAAAACATAGGTCGCTACCATAGTTTCATTATACATCCTTCCATTTTACGATTTCTTGTCTACGTCATCTCTTACAAACTACCGAGCATTGGTCTCAGGGCACACAACGTTAGAGTTCAAGACATGGCGACTTTCGGGCTGAATTCCAAACACGAGTGCCACGGGCCTGTTCAGGCTCTGCACGTGTGCAACTGATCAGTGGTGGGTGCGCGTTTCGAAGATGTGTTTATGCGCTCGTCCCACAACATGTCAAGGAAGCCGCTGCTTGCACCTGGCGAGAAGGCACAACGGCCGGATGCAGAGTGTAGAAGCGCTGGTGTAGCTCCTGCTGTGCTCATGCTGTAAGCCGCGATGCAACATTGGAAACATCGATGCCCTTCTCGAGTCCTCAATCGTGCAGGCAGTCTTCCAAACCACACAAACACAAACACCTCACGTATGCCTGAAGGTCCTCGCGTTACGAACATGGCCCGTTCGCAGCAAGTTCGTTGAGCTTGTACAACCATACCTGCTCTCGCAAGATTCTTACCGCCATTCTAGGGTATTTCTATACTACCCAGCAGCGCCTCGGTCGCCGTGCCACCTGAGCACGTTCAAAGCAGCGAAGTCGAGGAGACTTGCACGCCTGTGACGCCCGACCAGAAAGCGACCGCGTTTAGAAACAATCGGCTCCCCGGTGCCAATAACACGAATCTCTGTCTGGATGGCGGCATAGCTCTTGGGCCTTCCGATGCCACATGCACATCTAAAATCACAAATAACGGCTTTCCTGGGGCGAACATCCGGATTCGACGTTCTCACCATGCATGTGGCTCGACACTACTACAGTCTCCTGCCCGCGCGGGCCATGCAGCACGCATGCGTCAGATCTTCGAAGATGCTGGTCGTGAACAACGAACACCACAGGATAATAAAGGGGTCTTATACCCACAGCTGCCGAATATCTCCAGGAGGACCTCACCGCCGCCAGAGTATCGCCTGCCGGATAAGTGCCGAGGTTCTCATTGCTCCCCTTCTCGCCGACCAGAGTCTTTGTGCATGTCGACGAACTCGTTTCGAGCCATACCACAGCCACAGGTGAACAGTGTGCAGCTATTCGAGCGAGAGTCAGAATCCTGGTCAGACGATTCGGGCTATTTTATCGGGGATTCACGCATTAGACCGTCTGCTGTTGCTGTGCCACCCAAGGAACGAATCTACGATTGGCTTCAAAACGTTTCAGAGCCGGAAGTAGATGATGCCGAAGATGTGGAGTGGGATAGGAGCGGCAGCCGCGAATCACTCCAGCGTTCTCTATCTGATCTGAGCACCGGCTTCGCCTTCCAAAGCAGCGATCTCCCGCTTTCGTCGAGCACAGAATACAAGCGGCTGCAAAACGAAGAAACGACGGCACAGGACCCATTCATCCAGCCCGACCATGAAAATAGCAGTCTTTCCCTGTTCAGCGGGAGACGAGCTCCGTCCACTGCGCCCCTTGCCCACGTGATCGTCACACCCCGTTCATCGCCAGTGTACTACAAACGGCACGATACCACACTGCGCAGTCCCTCAAAACATCGAGCTCTTGAAGACGGCGGTGTTCAACTCAGCCCGCTGAGTCCCAATGTTTGCGTCGAGCGCGGCCCTGCTCGTTACCACACTGGCTACAAAAATCCGAACATGGATCATACCCTGACGCCTACTAAAGAGCGACCTGCTCTGTTCAACGTCGGTCGGCTCACGGAGAACCTCACTGTCGGCGCGGGAAATACTACAAGGCTCGGCAGTCCGCTTGCACCATGCAAGATTGGTGTGGGCACGAGGTTTCAGCACCCACGTCACAATAGCACTCTTGCTTCTAGCAGGTTTGGGCCATGTACGGGGTCATGAGTGAGAAGCTCCAGCCCTCTTTACCTCTTTATCAGAGGTTTGAACTGGTGAGGAGCCAAGGATGTGAGAAGCTTCAGCCCCCATTCCCAGAAATTTGAACGGGCGAGCAAAGAAAAACGTGTGGAATATTGGGTATGGACATAGACATGGGCTATTTCTGCTAGAGTAGGGACCTATGCTATTTTCTTTTCTCTTTCTTTCTCTTTCTTTATCCTTCTTTCTCCTTCTTTCTCTTTTGGCGGGGTTATTGCATTGCCTTGTATATATGCCATCGCACACCAACAGAAGCATTAAAGACACACAAATCCCAGTCAGGCCACGTCCTTCTTGAGGCCTAGGGCTGGTACGTTATTATACATCCATCTTCATACAGCAGCGCGTCGGTGCCGCAGCTACCGAATATTGGCGACACTCCGCGAAGCTCAAGACTGCTGGTGCGCATCGGCATCAGTCTGCTGAGCGGTTCCCCAACCAGGGCATGTCAACCCTTCGGCTTCAAACTGTGCGTCTGTAACCACTCGGACTATCTGGATCTTGGATTTGCCGGACCGGAGGACAAGTGCCTCCCAGTCGACCAAAAAGTGGTTTGGATCCACAGCGACACCAGCTTCAATCGTCGCCCACCTCAACGCTGTAGGATTCTCGGGAGACCCTGAGTTCGGCACGATGACATAGGCGCCCTTCTTAGCGATCAGACGGTTCGCTTCGCTCTTCGAAGAGGCAAGACCGGCAGCATGCAGAACACGCGAGAAGGAGCCGGCCTGGAGCATGGTGAGAGGTAGAGTTATAACATTGTGGTCTTCACTTGTCGGTCGCTCGAACGTGGTGCCGGAGACATTATGCGCGGTGGAGGACGCAGCGTAAGCCTTCTTGTAAGCGAGGAGTTCCTTCTCTTTCTTCCTGAGAGGCTCGACGATAGGAGATGTACTGTCCTTGAAGCTAGACATGGCGTTTCTTAACGTTCCGAGCGCAAACGTGTTGGTTCCGTGACTGAAGGCCTCCTTATGTGCAGTCTCGGCCTTCTTCGCTTCTGCAGCTCCATGAGCAAGCTCGACGATCTCTTTAGCCAGGATGTGTTGAGCCAGGCGCTTCGATTCATCTTGCCTCTGCTGTGACATGAGAAGCGCGATGTCGCTGAGAGGCAGGAACGTGAAGAGTTTCAGGTAGCGTTCGACGTCATCGTCTGCTGTTCGTAGGAAGTACTGCGCTTGTTAGCTGATGACCACATCGAAAGACTAAAGATGAGTGTACCTGATACAGATCGAACGAGTTCAGCATCTGCCCGTCAAGCCAAACAGCATTACCAGCACTCTTGCCAAACTTCTCACCGGAAGCCGTAGTAAGCAGCGGCGTGGTAAGGCCATAGGTAGCTACTCGCGGATCCTCATCCTCCTCCTCAACTCGGTCATGCAGGCGATGGATCTTCCGCATGTGATTGACAGCGCCCATACCCGCAATGATGTTCCCGTACTGGTCAGAGCCACCGATCTGTAGCTGGACGCCCTGATTCCTGTACATGCTCCACCAGTCGTAGGCCTGGAAGAGAGGGTAGCTGAACTCAGATATGGCCATGCCTTCGCCGCTCTCCATTCGTACTTTGACTCTACGCATCTGTTAGCCGGCTCTTACGCCGTGACTTGACCACTTACGAATCGCGACCCAGCATGGCTCCCAAGCGCATGCCGGAGCCCAGGTCCCGCATCAGCTCGATTGCACTAAGCTTCTCAAGCCACTTGCGGTTATCGAGGATATCTCGTCTCCGACTTGTCAATTGCGAATACTGGTGCTTGATTCCGAGGCACTTGACGTTGGTCCACAACTTCTCCAGCTGTCTCTGTATGCTCTCCACATTCATGGACTGCACATCTTCACCCTGGCGCGAGCGGGCTGTCGTCCTTCCGGAGGGGTCCCCAATCTGAACGGTGCCTCCACCTAGCTGCCCACCATTAATTGCCGTTGTATGTATCGAGTCGTGGGTCGCTCACCAAGCTGACAGTGTAGTAGCCATGGAGGTACATCCAATACAACGCCATGAGAGGGAGAAGGTGGCCGACGTGTAGCGAGGGGGCTGTTGGGTCGACGCCGACATATGCGCCGATGCGCTTCTCGGTGAGCAACCAGTCGAGCGTCTGGCGTCCACTGCAAACATTCAGCATGGTCCGATGTGGCTATCGACTCCTGTGCTCACCCCGCGACATCCTTGACAAATCCCCGCTCTTCAAGCACACTCAGCATGCTCTGCTGCATCCCCGATCGCACCTTCCCCGCATGCTGTTCCCATTCCGCGAGTCGAACTGCCTCGTCCGGGTCTTCGTCCGCCCATCTCACCTTTGGTCGCTCACCGCGCGCTGACGTATGTTGCTGTCGTATGCATTGCCGACATACGAACTGCCGTGGTCGCGACAGGCTTCTCAGGAGTGACATGGCTGCCAATTGCACACCACCGACGCGTGAACGCATGTCAAAAGTTCCGGAAGCGCCAAGACGGGCTGGAAGCCGCGCCGATTGGCTGGTGCGGGGAGCTCCCGCAGCTCCCCCATCGACCTCCGCATTCGCAGACGTCACCCGCACCTCCCCGTGCATATTAGTGCCTGCATATGCACCGCCTTAAGCTGTATTTAGTTACTCCACATCAATACACTCTACTCGTCACAAGCTCCTCCCGTTGTGACCCTCTTGATGACCTACACCCTCTTGTCGTCCTATTCTCTTGCTCTATAACTGCCCTCACCGCCCTGTCTTTAGTCAGCCTATCTCTTCTTCCCGTTATCCTGATACCATGTACGCTGCACTCAGTTGTCACCCTCCGTTGGGGCAGACGACGACAATTGCCTCGGACAGGGACTCAGTAAGTCAAGACGCCGCCCAGGAAGCCTGAACAAAGTCTGATTATATACTTAGGTCAGATTCACCGTGCTCATCGAAAGCTCCGCTGGCTCGGAGAAGACATGGGAAGTCGCTTTGTGGCACAATCTTGAAAGTCAAGACAAATGGACAAGCTCGAGTCTTGAGCCGAATACTGAGCCGTCTGTGGTATGATGCCAGCAAGGAAGCTTCGAATTACAGAGGCTAAGCTGATCTTGTGAAGACCGTGATCAAAGCCACCCAAGCCGGCGTACGGTGTCAGTACTTCACCATCGATCTCTACGGACGTCCGAAGCACGGTGGCTCGTTGTCTTACACCGTAACCTTTAGGGCAGCAGAGGTACGTTTCCTAATACAACAGCCCCAAACGTCATGTAGCTAGACTTCAGTATCTAGCTACAAGCTCAGTGACGGGCGCGTTATATTGCAGTGGACCTGTATTTCGGCGTTGACAACCTGTAGGATGAACCGTGGAAATGGGCCAACGAACAATTCTCGACCTCGGACGGTCGTCTCATCTACCAGTCGCCACAACCGCTAGAGGACAATCTAACGTATTACCTCGACCATCTCCCGCCCTTTCTCACCATCTCAAAGGAGCAAAGCGATACGCCTGACACGCTTCTGTGGTCCATTACCTACCCCGTCAACGCCGCTTCTGGCAAAACACCAGGCCACTCAAGCGAGAAGCTCGGTAGGCCAACGAACCTCTCTCGCTGGTTTGCTGAGATACGACTGTGGGGCCCGTGGATTGCTCCCCGACAAGGTAAAGAGCGTTTCCAGCCTGACAAGGAGGCCATCTTAGCAGCATTCGAACGTCACGACGGTTCTCATCTAGTTGTGCTTGCAGTCAGTGGCGTGGACGAAGTGCTTACTACCATGAACCACGACGGGGATGGAATGATAGTGATGAACTCCAATAACGATAGCAAAAAAGATGGGATCGTCCGGGTCGTCGCTGCAGTCGGCAAGAAGTTGGAAGACGCAGTGGCGGCGTCAATGTACTATGCACGGAAGCTGGTCATGGCATACGATGCGTCGACCGGGGAGATTGACACCGAGATGAAAGCGCTGATCGATGACTTCAAGCCTCAGTGGCTGGAGAACTGGTACGACGGCCTCTCATACTGCACCTGGAACGGTCTCGGTCAGAAACTCACCGAAGAAAAGATCTTCAACGCGCTGGAGTCTCTATCGAAGAACGAAATTAACATCAGCAACCTCATCATCGACGACAACTGGCAGTCGCTTAACACAGATAGTGGCGATCAATTCGACAACGCGTGGATGGAGTTTGAAGCTAACAAGAAAGGCTTCCCGCGTGGTCTGAAAGCCACAATCAGCGACATACGCAGCAAGTACAAACATATTCGGCATGTCGCAGTGTGGCATGCTATATTTGGTTACTGGGGCGGCATCGCGCCTGGAGGACAGATAGCCAAAGACTACAAAACCACTGTCGTTGAGCTGAAAGACGGCGTAGCAGGCGGAAAGGTCATGGTCGTTGCCGAGGACGATGTCGACCGTTTCTACAAAGACTTCTACCAGTTTCTCTTCTCCTGCGGCATCGACTCCGTAAAGACGGATGGACAGTTTTTCCTCGACGAATTGAAGGACGCAGATGATCGTCGCCATCTCATCAAGTCCTACCAAGACGCCTGGTCCATCTCCCAGTTACGATACTTCTCTGCGAGAGCGATATCATGCATGAGCCAAGCGCCCCCACTGATCTTCCACTCGCAACTCCCCTCCAACAAACCGCGCGTGCTACTCCGGAATTCCGACGACTTCTTCCCCGAAGTGCCTGCGAGCCACCCATGGCATATTTTCTGCAACGCGCACAACTCCATCTTGACGCAGTATCTGAATATCCTGCCTGATTGGGACATGTTCCAGACCTCTCATGACTACGCGGCGTTCCACGCTGCGGGACGCTGTGTGAGCGGCGGTCCGATATACATCACCGACGTACCAGGACAGCACGATATCAATCTCATCGGACAGATGACGGGGAATTCGCCAAGAGGGAATACGGTGATTTTGAGACCGCAGACCGTGGGCAAGAGCACGAGTGCGTACAACGCGTATGACGATGCTGTATTGCTAAAGGTTACGACGTATGTTGGTATGGCGCATACCGGTGTCTCTATCCTTGGGGTCTTCAACTGTACGCCGAAGCCCTTAACCGAGCTGATCGGCCTCGATGCGTTTCCGGGGGCGGAGAAGGGGTCATATATCATCCGCTCGCATACGGATGGGCAGGTCAGTAAACCCACGAGCGTGGCCACGAATGCGGCGTTTGTACATTTGGAGTTGCAGGTACGCGGGTGGGAAATCCTCTCTGCGTTCCCGTTACACTCATTCACGTTGGAACGCGAGCATCCCGGGAAAGGCCCTGAAGACATCTCCGTGGCGAACCTAGGTATCCTGGGCAAGATGACCGGCGCAGCAGCCATCATCAACACGGATAGCTACATTGATCGGTCGTCTGGCAGGCTGAGGATCTGGACGAGTCTCAAGGTATTGGGGATTTATGGTAAGACCCCCCCTGCTTCTCTTTCCCGTTTTCTCCACACTTGGCCATAGGAGGAGCGAGTGCTAATCGTCGTGTTTGATAGGCATATACATCTCCGACCTCCCTCAACGCTCTATTGAAAATGACTTCTTCGCCGTGCTCTTCGGGCGTCCCATCCCAGCGCATTGCGCCAGCGTCAGCAAAGAATGTGAGAATGTGCTTGAGATTGATACGGTGCGGGCGTGGAAGGAGACGGATTCAAAGGCGAGTTGGAGCAACGAGGTTGCCGTTGAGGTGTTTATCCGATAAGTCTCTTCGTACTATTACTCCTACAGCTTTATCCCGCCCCCTTGTAGGCGCTCCAAGTCTCGCTTCGTGAATCGCATGTACGTTCCCCCATTAAACCAATACAAGATATCGCCTGATGCCTCGACCGCGGCAGGGTCGATGCCGTCTTTCTGAAGCAAGTGCTTCTGCTGCTTATTCGTGCCCGTAGTCTGCATCTCCCTTGTGAACCTTATCCATATCGGCACCGCGAAGGCTGGAAGCTCTTTCTTGACATGGTCTGCCAGCGATCGCAATGTCTGCTCCGTTGGTAGTCGTGTCTGGGAGTCTGAAGTCGCAGACGTAAACGAGTCTTTGAGCACGACGGCCGCACATCCAGCTCGTCCATCATGCCCCGGGACCTGAACGCCGTAGACGTTCGCTTCGTCCACTGCTGCGTGTCTGCCCACCGCATCGCCGACTTCGGCCGTGGACACGTTTTCCGCTTTCCAGCGGAACGTATCGCCGATGCGATCTACGAACCACCAGCGCCCTTCCTTGTCCCTACGCATCAGATCCCCCGAGCGGAAGTATGCGTCACCTGTCTTCTTCACATTCCTCATAATCTTACTGTTACTCGCCTTTTCGTTTCCAAAATAGCCCTGGAAGGTCTCTTTGATGTTGCTGGGGTCGAGTTTGCTTAGCAACTCACCCGGTTCGTTCCAGGCACAGAGTTCACAGAGTCCGGTTTTGGGATCGCGGAGTGGCTCCGGGGGGTCGGATGCGGGGTCCATACGCACGATACTGAGCTTCGAGGACATGAGGAGGTCTACAAACACGCCGTTGCGGGCGATGGCGCCGGCGGAGAAGGCGTTTGCAGAGCGGTTGAACAGGCCGCCTGGGGCTTCTGTGGCGGCGTAGAACTCGTGGATTGTCTGTATGCCGAATCGTTCCTTAAAGGGCTCCCAGACGTCGGGGCGGAGGCCGTTGCCGAGTGCTGCGTGGATCTTGTGTTGTTTGTCCATGGCGGAGGGAGGTGCAGAGAGGAGGTATCGACATGTCTCGCCGACGTAGTGCAGAATGGTGGCGTTGGAGGAGCGGACCTCGGGCCAAAACGTTTTGTGAGAGAACTTCTTGGACAGGCAGATTGTGGCTCCTGCGCGAAGGACGGCGCACACACCTAGCACTGAGGCGGAACTGTGGTAGAGCGGCATGGATGTGTACATGACCTCGTTCTTCAACGACAACCAGCTTGAGATAAACCTTGCGCTCGCGTTGCATTTTCCCCACGCAAAGATTGCGGGTTTGGGCAGGCCGGTTGTACCAGAGGTGTAGATGAGCATGGCCATACTGTTACGTTTCTGACCGGCGCGGGAGGAATCGGGGAGACGCGTCGGCGGGAGGGTGAGGATGTTTGCGGCGAGGGCGTCGTCGAAGAAGACGATGTTGAGTTGACGTTGCAGTGGTGTCTTCGCCTGGTTCCTGACTGCCCGCGGGACCTCGCTCTGATCCATCTCAAACTCGTACTTTGCCTGATCGGCTCCCACTTCCGCCGGTACAAAGCCGTGCTCCTTCATCATGGCCTCGCTGAACTTGTCGCGCCCTTCTTGGTCCACCAGCACCAACCGCGCCGTACTCGTCTTGACCGTGTGCACGAGCGACTTGCCCGTGAGGTTGTAGTTGACGAAAGCCGGCTTCGCGCCGATGCTCCAGAGCCCAAACCAGAGCCATACGAACGTCTCCGAGTTGACAAAGTCGATTGCGACAATCTCGTCTTTCTGGACGCCCTTGCGCTTGAGCCAAGTTCCATGTCGCAAAACGATGTCGTAGGCCTGCGCGTATGTCCATGTCTTACCTTGGAATATGATCCAGGTGTGATTCGAACGAGAGGACTGAGCGACCGACTCCAGCTCGTAGAAGAGGTTCAGCGTGTCGCGCCGCTCGTTGCGCGTGCCGCCGACTGTGCCCTTGACGAGGGAAGACAGCGCCAGCCAGTCGTAGGTGAAGCCATAGCGACCATCAAGGTAGGCGAGACCGGCAGCAGCGGCGGCAGCAGCAGGGAGGGCATATGGGAGTGCTGTGGTGGTGAGCTTAGTAGGAAGACGAGTGATGCGCTTGGTGATGCGCGAACTTACGCGTCATGACAGAAAGGGCGAAGTCGAAGCAACAGAATAGGATAAAATCAGCTTCAGGGCCTTATACAGCGACAAAGGAGTTGATGCAGCTCAATATTCAGCAGTAGCAAGCCACGACATATCTGCTCTCCTGAATTGCTCCCGAAGTCACGTTTTATAACGTTTGACCACGGAGATCCAAAGCTTAGCCCTAGGCATGTCGGTATTCGCCGACATGCCCACCAACTCATCCCGCATCTTCATCTCCATCCCTCCGCTACGCTTCCCTCATCGCGTAGGGCTGGGTTATGTTTCGACTGACATTTTGAAGCCACATACTGTCTCGGCTCGAGCAGGACTGACGTACAACAAGCTCAGGGTGTTGCACTGCTCCCAGAATTATACTACCAACTCGCCGCTCTCATACTATCTTTTCCTTTGATTTTTATCATCCTTCTCCAATTCCAAGCTTACATCACGCATGTGCCTTCCATATACCTGCGGATGCAGCTCCGTCATCCGACTCGCACCATTATGTGTGCTTGCGTACTAAGAACAAATCATCGCGCAGTACCCCTTGCACCAAACACCTTACACAACAGCAAAACGATACCAACCATTCGCAGCACAACACATGCACCTTCGCATTTGAGACCCCTCACCACGCACAAAGAAAAGAATGTTTGGCATCAAACAGTTCCCTGGAGATGGCCGTTTGCGACTACCACCACAGCTGTTCGCTTCCGGCGCCTTTGTCCTCCAACACGACAAAGATGCCTTCCCGCAAGTCCTCACTCAAATGCATTTTGATGTTAACAAGAGCATCCATACATTCTTCACTCAATCCCAGAGTTGGCTAAAGTGCAGACATCGTGGTATGTTTGCCAGAAGTTGCTTGACTAGCATTTACTAATGCTCGATAGACACAAGTCATCGCCCTGATCAACAACTTCGACACCGAGCGCAAATATGGCGTCCAGATACCAGCGCCTTCCAGCCGCTCATTCTCCTGAACTCACCGACATCTCCGACCCCGAGGATGAGCCAACACAGCGAGAAGTCAATAATCGCCGCCTGGCTCAAGCCATCAACTACCTCGCTGATGAAGGCGGCGACGACTCTCCTGCTACTTACATGCATCGCGTCGATCGCCTTGATGTGACTCTGCTCCAAAGGCCACCTCAGCAAGGCCGCGATTTCGATACTAAGCTCTTCCGACGTCTCCGCGTCATGGTCCACGAGGTACAGCGCGAATTTGAGGAAACTGTGCAAGAAAACTCTACCATTCAGGAGAACGAAAAGGATCTTCCAGAGTACTACACGCCATCGGCAGAGCAATTACTGCACAGGACTGACGATGTTCTGGAACCCGAAGTGAGGAAGAGGGGTGGGTCCCTGAGCCATAAACGCGAAGCAAACGAAAACGTCCCACGCGAGAGGGAATTCAAGTATGGCGGCCCCAGTAACGAGATCGAGAACTGGCACAAGGACTTCCCTACCCCACTGCCCTTCCCGGAGACTCTCCAGATGGCGCATTGGGAAAGTCTCAAGATCGACTTTGATCTGTCCGAGCCCGCCAAACAGCTCAAGGCGGACAGCAAGATGGTCGAGACCAACGTGCCTTTCAATCATCCGGCAATCAAGCAGTACAATACCATGCAACGGTACGAGTCTGGATCGCTCTTCAAGCTACCCATGGCGAGCCAGAAAGACCAGAAGGAAATCATGAGAATTGGGAGTGTGAGGATTGTGTGCGATGTCACCAGGTTCAACAAAGGTGTTGGCCTTAAGGACTTGAGTAAGGACTATGCTCCTTGTATCTTTCTAGACCCTCTTCTTCCTAATATTATAAGTAAGTGATATGATCTGCGAGCAAGTCGTACAGCGCTGATACATTTTCAGACAAGAAGAGTTCGTTACGCGAAATCCCGATCCCGACCACGACGCAGATCCGCAGCGCTGTAAACAAGACACCCACCAAGCTTCGCACCGAGGGTCTCGGTGGCGGCAACGCTGCGCCTGGATCCTCGAAAATCGTCCAGGGGACTTCTGCAGCTAAGCCTCGTGCCCAGTGTCTCGGCGGCACTGCTACGGGCGGTTCATGGAATATCCTTACTCCAGCCACACGCCGTGACCCAAGTCTCGGCAATGCTGAGGCCGGTCCATCAACACGCAAGCAGAATCCACAAGGTAAGTAACCTTCATCCCCTGAAATATGCATGAAGACTAATGAAGGACCTACAGATGGGTTTGAAGTTCAATCGGACGATAGCCACGACCCTTCTTCCGTTGGGGCTGACGTAGGTGAGGATCGCGACCAGGGGTATTCTGACGAGGAATCTTTCGACGAGGATCTTTTTGCCGAGGCTATGGATGAGGAGCGTCCAAAGGACCCAGTGCCTCTCCAGCCGCACGCTGGCCGCCCAGCAGCGCCCAACAAGCCGTCTCCAGTTGCTAGGGAGATTGCCCGCTTGCGCGCAGAGGCGGTGGGCACCAGCCCCAGACGCCAGAGTGGCGTGACCACCATGCCCCCCACTCCCGCGAACTCCTTTAAACCCCCCGCCCCCATCCCCCAAGTCCAAGTTCAGATCAAGAAGCGTAGGCTCGCTGTTCTTCCTCAATCTGCTGCAGCTGAGCCTGAGCCGATACCCAGTAGCTCCAAGAAGGCGTCAGGCACAAAGCGCAAAAGCAGCTTCGGCATGCACAACTGCACACCCGACAACAAACGCAAGAAGTCGCTCGGTTCAGAGGACTACACGCCTTCGTCCTTGAAAAGGGCGGCGCGCAACACGCCCAAGGAGGTCAGGTTCTCCGACGACGATGTATCGGACAATATTGATGTGCAGGTGCCCAAGGTCCGCAGGAACGTGACTGTGAAGAGGCCTGCTCAGCCTGCTCACAGGAACGTGGCTGCCAAGACGGCTACTGCTGCTAAGTCGGTGAGCAAGGCTACCGCCGTGGGGCACCAGGCCAAGAAGGGGCAGTACGAGGAGAGTGTTTCGCCCGAGATGTATGATAAGTTTATGGCGGAGAAGAGGAAGGAGGGGGCTGGAGAGAAGGTGGTCAAGGGGACTACGAGGAGTGGACGGACGTTTAAGTGAGTGGTGTCCATGTTCGTGCCTAGGATAATTGATGGGGGGATGGGTACGTTTTCGTTGGCGTTTTATATGGGGGGTTTAATTTTGTCGTACTTGTTTTTGTTTTGGCAGCGGGTTTTCGGAGCCATCCCTTGAGTAAATCGAGCCAATATCAAGTGATACTGTGATGTTCAGTGTTGTTTGTAGGGCAGTCCTCAATAAAGCCCCACCAGCCACACGGCTTACTACGGCTGTGGCCAATGCAGCAAACAATTCTGAGGATTAAAGGCAGAACAAGCCAGTGACATTCAGCCCTTGGGACATTTGTTACTGCACCACAAAAATTTGATGTTCCTCAGAATTTGCACTAGTAAAATGCACAGATGGTTACACGCGTAGCTCAGTACGCACGGGTTCTAGTGGAACTTCACTTGATTCTGGCTCAAATTACCCAAGGGGGGGGGGGGGGGGGGCTCCTAAAATCCGCTGCCTTTGTTTTTGGTCATCTCCTTTTCGTTCTATCGAATTGAAAATGGTTAGTTTGAAATATTGTTTAGTGCAAGATACTTGTTCCATCCTCCCCTCCTCCCACAAACCCTTCAACACCTTTATCGACTTTCTACTTCCCCTGCTAACCGCCCTGTAACTATTTTTTCTGTGGGCGTATTGATTTGACTGATAGGGTGTGGAGAAGGCGTTGATAGAGAGTCTTCAGATCCCGGGTGGAATTTGTCTTGATGCTTTTGCGAGATGGTTCTCGAAATAGGAGAAGTAGCTTTCGATTTTAGCTTTGCCGGCTCTAGCTCCGAGGGTTAGCTCTATCTTAGCGATCTGGGGAACTTTTTTTCTATTACGTGATACGATGCAGGACATTTTCCAGCGTTTCAGAGGCCGTGGAGATGATATGTCTCGCGAGAGACTTGATGGGAGATCCATTGCCACCGCAGTTGATCCAACGAAATGCCTTTCAACACAACTCACACAAATAACTCTGAGCAAATAACCGGGATTGAACCCTGGCTAGTGTTTGTTCCCGAGTGAAACAGTTACGCCAGATTGAGGAAACGCCAGCAATCGCTGTGACGTCGTTCGCCTGCAGCTTTCACCTTTCATCACGGCAGCAGTGCTCTGCAACTCCGTTAAAAACTCAGAAAATGTCGAAGAAAACACCGGGATACCGAAATCAACAGACCCGGATCGTGACGAGCACAAGTTACACGCGTGTATGCCGAAGTGTGGGGAACCCGCACTTGGTTGGTGAGACCCGAGCGACCATCATTGGCTGACGCTTCACCTTCCTTCTCAAAACTCGGCAAACCTGCCTGAATAGGCGCCAAGCTACGACGACATGCCACGGATCAAGCTGCATCGTGACGATTCAATGGATGTACACGACCCACTGGTGTGGCCTGTTGAGTCCGGAGCGTGAACGGGTGGAGAAGCGGAGCGAGATGGAGCGAGCTTGGTCATGATATAAGTATTGCTGCCGTCCTACGACTGTGTCGTTCTTCAAGTATCTCGTATGTCTTTGCTGCCTACTGCATACGTCCATTACCGTTTACTTTCAATCGAACATCGCTTCCTCCCATTTGCCTCTAGCTGGTAATCATCATGTCGTTTGATACAGAAGTTCTGGTGATTGGGGCTGGTATGAGCGGCCTAGGCCTTGCGGTTCAGATTATCCGGAAGTATGGAATCAGAAACTTTGAGCTTGTTGAGAAGAGTGAAGATGTGGGTGGTACATGGCTTGCAAACACGTATCCAGGATGCGGATGTGATGTGAGTTCCCATGGCCTTATTGCGTGATGATCAAACGCTAATGCTGAGTAGGTTGCATCGCATTTCTACTCTTATAGCTTTGCATTGAACCCAGAATGGAGCCGCAAATACTCCATGCGCCCAGAGATCCAAGCCTACTTTCGTTCTGTGGCCGAGCAATACCGT
Organism: Clathrospora elynae; assembly: GCA_010015635.1. Taxonomy (NCBI): domain Eukaryota; kingdom Fungi; phylum Ascomycota; class Dothideomycetes; order Pleosporales; family Diademaceae; genus Clathrospora; species Clathrospora elynae. Next base: position 71,094 of record ML976038.1, read on the forward strand.
GTTGTTGAGCATGTCCGCTTCCACTCTGTCGTTGAAAAAGCCACCTGGGAAGGTATCAATAACGTATGGGAGGTGACCGTCCTGAACCTACAGACCAAAGAGCGAACAGTTAGGAGGGCGAAGATCCTTATTTCCGGCGTGGGCTCATTATCTGTACCCCGAACATGCGATCTTCCTGGCGTGGAAACCTACCAGGGCAAGATGTTCCATTCGGCTCAGTGGGACCACAGCTTGGACTGGAAAGACAAAGAGGTTGTTGTACTTGGTATTTTCTCATCTTCACGAACCAAGTGCTCTAGTTTACTGACAACCGTCAAGGCAACGGCTGCTCAGCGACCCAGTTCGTCCCGATAATGGCCAACGAACCAAATCCTGTCCGCAAGATCGTCCAGTTCGGGCGGCAAGCACAATACCTCGCCGAGCGACAGAACCCATACTACTCCGAAGCCTTCAAATCCGTGATGCGATACGTCCCATTAGCTATGCGCGTCTACCGGGCTAGGTTCTACTACGAAATGGAACGTGATTGGAGTGGTTTCGACATCGATTCGGGACGCGGTATACGCCAGGACCTAGCGAGGGAGAACGAGGCCTACGTGAAGAGTATGGCACCGCCCAAATACTGGGACGCGCTGATTCCGAAGACTGAGATTGGGTGTAAGAGAAAAGTCTTGGATACAGACTACTTGAAGACTCTGTGGAGGGAGAACGTGGAGCTGGTGGCCAATGATCCAGTTGAAAGAGTAACGGAGACTGGGGTCGTAACGAATAGTGGCCGAGAAGTGAACGCAGATGCGATTGTGTTGGCTATCGGCTTCGCTACTCAGCAGATGTTGTGTCCGATGGAAATTGTGGGCCGTGATGGTGTGAGCCTGAATGAATACGTGAGTCTACGGAACTAATTACCTTGCCATGAGTCTGACAACTGACACAAATATAGTGGGACAACACCTCAAAAGGAGTCGCACAGGCTTATTTTGGCACAGTTGTCCCTCACTTCCCCAACTTCTTTATGATGATGGGCCCAAACACGGTTACAGGGCACTTGTCTGTCATCTACACCGTCGAGTGTCAGATCAACTTCACCCTCCGCCTTATCGACCCAATTCTCAAATCCCTCCCCTCTTACCGGGCGCAGTCATTTATTCCTCAAATGCTCGCTCCATCACCGGCAACTGTGGAAGTCAAGCCTGAAGCTGCTATTGCTGACTCACAGTGGACGCAGCAAGAAGCCAAGAGGTTGGTCTGGGCCTCCGGTTGTGTGAATTGGGCGGTTGACCCCAAGACGGGCTTGAACAACAGTACGTGTACGGGTACAGTCAAAGCGAGACATGCACTAATTTCGTCGCAGTGATGTACCCTGATTGGCAGTTTTTGTACTGGTTCAGAAGCGTGTTCTGGAAGAAGAATGACTTTGTGTATCGTGATGAACAGACAGGTGAAGAGGTCAAACCTAGGGGCGGCAAGACAATGGTGTGGCTTGGTACTGTAGGCGCACTTGCCGTTGGTATGTATATGGGACGTGACTGGATTCAAGATGAGCTACCTAGGCGACTGCGGAACTTGGATGCGGGGACATTTGTGCGGAGTTTAACCGCTTAAGAGGTGTGCACTTGGTGAAAGCGGGAAGCGGTGTGCTGACGCGTGACAGGGGATGACGAAAGAGCAACCGCATGTATCTTCGACAGTCATCGCTGTTCATCGTCTATCTCCCCAGGCTGCAATACACTGCGGATATGGAAGTCACCACCACCATGAGTGCGACGATTCTATCTGACTCACGGTAGTTGAGATGGTTCCTCGCACTCCCGTGGTCGCTCTCTCACCACTTTCATGCCCGGGGATGGCACAAATTTTCTCCTGGTCGTCTCTACAGCAACGAGTTGACGACCATAACAAAGTTCCCTCATCGCAGTCCCGATTTTCCCTCCCAGTCACATCAATCAAGAGAACCCTATTGTTCTCATCAAACAACAACAATAATAGTGACGAGAGAAGGGGCACTCGACTTCTCGGCATCCGGGTGTCCCCCTTCACCTCTGATTGACCCAGCCCCTTCTATTCAAAACTTTGAAGTCCACAGAGATATCTCAATTTCTTGTCGCACATTTTCAAGAACAAAGTCACTCAACTACACAAAAACTGTTCTCACTCTTCCATACCCGCATATTTTACGGATCCCTTCAACGACTCACATCAATCGCTCCATCACATCAAACAGCAACAACAACAACAACAACACCCACCCACCCAAGATGTCTGAAATCAATCTCCTGCTTCCATTCTCGGCGGCAGTCACCCAAGCAGCCGTCGAAACGGCCACCACCGCCTACCCCTCCGAGTACATCATCGAGCACATCCTCCGCCTCAGCAACTACCTCATCGACCTCGTCGACAACTCCAATCTCTTCGGCAAGCAAGGCGCTGACCCCTACAGTCCCTGCCTCCGCACTCTCTACAACCGCCTGCGGAACAAGCAGCTCGGTCCCAGCACCCTCCCCGCGGGCTTCCTCACCCTGGAGCGCATCCACGCGCGCATCTACGCACGGACCGATGAAGAAGAAGCCTCAAACCGCCCGCTCGCAGACTTTGAAGACTTGTACTATGCCCTCGTCGCGCGCATGCAGGAAATGTACCAATTGCTCAACCTCCGCATCGGCAGCGGCTTCAACGTCGCCGAGCACCTTGTCTTCGAGGGTGGTCCTAGTATCGCCGACTTACACCACAGTCTTGCAGAGTACTGGGCCGTTTTTAACAACCCGGCTTGTGGGAAGGCGCTTGACGATGCGGTTCGTGCGGCCAAGGTACAGGCGCTGAGGGAAGAGATTGTGCTGCGGGTTGAGAAGGATGAGTTGATGCCGGGGGATGCGCATCAGCAGTTTGCGCAGCTGTATAGCTCTGAGGTGTATAATGAGATTATCGGATTGGGCTTTGTGCAGGATTGGGCGCCGACCATGGTTGGGGCACTCTTGAAGCAGAAGTATCGTGTTGTGCTGGGTTTGGAGAAGCAGAAGGCTCTGGTCAAGGATCGGGCGGAGCGGCGGCAAGCTCGCATGAAGAGCAGGAGGGGAACCATCTCCTCCCGTGAGTCTGCCGTTGTCGTCGTCGTCGTAGAGCCTGGACCTCATCAAGACGGTATTGTGCGCGGCGATGCTCGGCCGGTGGGCAAGAGTATGTGCATCGAGGTCGATCACCGCGGACAGGAGCGGCGTGAGCACGCACCAGCGCAGGCGCAGTACCCATTTGATGATCAGGATCGCGGCCAGGGCCACACCCACCCAGTCCTGCGACAGGACGAGGCTACACACTTGGACGTTCAGCAGATCGACAGCCAAGACCAACATCATCACCATTATCAGGGGCAGACCCAGCACGCCACCATGCACTTTTCCTCGGCTCTCCACCACCCTCAATTCCACCAAGCCCAACACCACCAAGCCCAACACCACCAAGCCCAACACCACCAAGAGCATTACCCCACCCTGCACCACAACCAAGAAAAACTAGAGCAAGAGCGCGCCTATCAAGACCATCTCCACCACACGCTCGAGTGGCAGATGAAGACGCAGCGCGTGTCAGAGTACAGCAGCTATCTGCGTTCGCGGGCGAGCCAGGACGCACGGTATGTGGTGCAGGGTTCTATTGGCGGGCGCGAGTCCATGGATACTTTCCACGACGTGAAGGCGTTTAGCGGCGCTGTGAAGGAGGAGCGCGGGGGTCATGTTGGAAGGGAGGGGGATGTGGATGTGGATGTTAGTGGGTATATGGAGTTTTGAGTGTGGAGTTTTTAGAGAAAGGGAGGTAGGGAGAGAGACACGAAATTGACGACGCATGAGCGGAGTCTTGGGGGGTGAAATTCATGGTGAATGCATGGACGTCGATGGCTGGTTCACACCCACTTGGGTGTTTGGCTACTCGATATCCAGTACTTAGGTAGCTTAGATAGATGATTACACTCCCAGAATGGTCGAACTTTGACGTCTCCGTCGCTGTAATTCCGCGGATTAGTGTTCAACGAATGCATTCGTGGGCCCACTGGGTCTGTTTCAACAGTCGCTCTCTTACATTTCTTGTTCGTACTCTGGATCTACTTCGATGATCATGTCCTTGCCATCTCCGATCATCTTGGGTGAGATGAGCTCGACGATGTGCCAGATATCCCTGTTGCATGCCTCGAAAAGACTGCTGTCCAGGCCTTTACAGTCATACAAATTGAGAGACTGTCCAAGTTTGTCAGCGACCAGACTAAGAGCCCATCATATAAACAAGCAACATACCTGCAAACCCCCCAATCCACCGATAACACCAAGTGTCGCCTCACTAAGCACACCACCACACTCCGCCAGCCCCAGAACCCTCAACGCCCTGTTTCCCCGCCACTCTCCCAGAAACTTCCAGAGCTCTTTACCGACAAACCTACACCAACTCAACCACAACTCCGCACAGCACCGAGTTTCCCGCAGCATGTCCACCAACTGCTCCGTATTCAGATCCGCATTCTCAAGCCTCAGCGTGTAAAGACGAGATCTCCATACTGCCTTTGAGCTGAGCAGACTCCAGGCTTTGCGCTGCTCCACGCGTTCAATCGCCATATGAGACCGTGGAACATTGAGCCCATAAGCACCACCCTCGATCCTGATCGACAAACTACGCAGCGCGATTAAGCGCGCAATGGCTTCCGCCGTCTTTGTTGTAAGCGTCCAGATCGACAGTGTCACGGTTTGGAGCACGGAGTCATGTCTCAGAAGGATACTCCGGAGCAATGCGCTCTGGAAGCTGAGAAGCGTCATGTAGTCGTAAGTATGGGCGTCGGGGATACGTAGCCAGACGTCATAAGGGTGTTTGGATACCTCGCTGGAGCCGGATAAGGTGTGGATTCCCAGGGAGAGAGTGTGGAGGTTTGCATTCGCCAAGAAGTGAGCACGGCGCGAGGTTTCGGCGAACTTGAGGAGGGACCGCATAGGCAAGCGGGCGAGGATCTGACTGAGGAGCTCGGAGGGTAGACTGAGAAGGTTGGAAGACATGTTTGTAGATGTTGGAGAAATGTATCTTGTGTAGAATGTAAAGATGGAGAGCCATCGCCAGTGAACTCGACCTTTATGTATTCCTCGGCGAGAAGCACGCCCCATGCTTACGATACAATTAAGGCGCTTGGGTATTTCCTCTGTGTGATTGTGTGTTGCTGATTTGACAGCAATTGGTCCTGATGTATATTGCTTAGCAGCGGCGATGTCTGTAGCTGCTGTGCCGCATGAAGCTGTAGGCGCAGCCCCCAATACCCTCTTCAGGAAGGGGGCGGGATAAAGAAAAGTTACCCTTTGATAAATACGGCAGCTTATGCTTCTTATCGTATCCGCTGAGGTATCAGCGGGATGTCGTGATGCTGCTTGCAGGTTCGAGTTGACCATGTTTGCATGAGGGCCGTTGTTAATAAGCTGGGCATGACCCAAGCTATGATATGCAGTGCGTAGATGCGTTGATTCAGGTGTGGTGTAGTGTGATTGTGGTTGGTCAGTTGTTCGTTCTGCTTCCGTCGACCTGCACGAAAGAGGCGTGGACAGGCCACAAGCCACACACTCTACTTGACCAGTTCGCCGACGTCGCTCATGCGCGATGTCTCGAACACGGGCATTTTTCGATACTCTGACCAAAAAACAAGATGTGTCTCAAGCCTTCAATAGCCGCTCCACCTCCTCTTCACTAACCCTCTCAATACCTTCGACCCCCTGCAGCCTCTCAGCTATCTCTTGAACAAAGTCCCTTCCCGCAGCATTAACAGTCTTGCCCTCGACTTTCTCTCTCGCGAAGCTAGTCGTCCGCTTCCCTTGCAACCCACACGCCACAATCCTATCAAACCACCATAGATCCGTGTTCACGTTCAACCCAATGCCATGACTGGTGATGTTCCGTCTCATGTGCACGCCAATCGCCGCGATCTTATCATCAGGACTCGTCCACACACCAGTGTGTTCCGTAGTCATAGCCTTGATCCCATACCTCGCACATGTGGCTATGAGGCTCTTCTCTAGAAGACAGACATAGGCCCGCGGTGTGAGTTTATGCGTGCGCAGGTCGATAATCGGGTATGCGACGAGCTGGCCGGGTCCGTGGAAGGTCGTCTGTCCGCCTCTCATGGCCTCAACAAAGTCTGCGCGGCCATTTGCGCGGAGATAATCCTGCTGTTCTGCTGATACATTGCCTACTTCTCTCCTTCCACATGTATAGACGGGCTGGAACTGGGCTGTTATAATGTGCGGAGGCGGTGCGGGAGTGTTGGACGGCGGTTTCGAGGCGAGGAAGCGCGAAACGAGGGATTCTTGGAGGCGGGCTGCCGTTGCGTAGGGGACGATGCCTGGGAGGTGCATGTGGAGAAGCTTCTGCCGCATTGGGCCTACCATTGCTGTTATTGTTCTTCGTACATGCTAGCATCTTGGGTGACGGCTCGGGGTGGATGGGACCATCAGCGGAGCTAAAGCCGTCATTGATCCCTGCGCCGTTTTACCGGTATCGATAACCATTTTGTAACGCGACGCGACTTTGCGACAGCTTCGGCACTTTCCACCTTCACTCACATCCTATTCCTCTCTTTACGACCTGACCCAGAAAGACATGGCAGGAACGAAACGAACAGCCGACGGCAAGGTCAAGCCTCAGAACCCACCTCAGCAGCCAACCTCAGATGTGACCATGGCAGAACCAACACCACCATGCGGGCAGCCTTCGCTACCTTCCAGCAAGACCACCGAGTCCGAAATCGCAGCAGGAATCCAAAAATACGCAAAGAATCTAGGACCACAACCCGCAGACAGAGCTCAACCAGCCTCCAAATCAGTCCAGCAACCCTCAAAAGCACGCAAGAGGCACCAGAAGGTACAGAAGCTACCAGACAGTACGTCTCCCCCTCCGAAAACAACAACGAAGAAGCCCCTCTTACCTGCCTCTATCCCCTCCCCATGCTAATATAACCCCCCTCCCCAGACACATCCATCTCCAAACGACCCCTCCTGCACCCCGCCCTCCCGACCCCCTTCTCCTCCTCGCACTCGCCAAAAGTCCTCTACATAACCGCGTCCTCGCCCTACATCCCTGCCCTAAAACGTATCCGCAAGCTTCTTTCCGAGATCTCCAAGCGCGACAAGCAGTCTTCTGCGTCGCTGTCCAGATCAAGGGGACGCAGGGGAAAGGGCCCGGAAGCGAGTGGGAGACTGGAGGCTAGGGATGTGGAACGTGGGATCGCTGATGGGGTTGCAGAGAAAGGTGGGGGAAAGAAAGGCGAAGTGGTTTATTTGAAGGCGACTGGACGCGCGATACCGCGGGCACTGGAGATAGGCCTTCGTTTCCAGGGCGAGGAGGATTGTTGGGTTGGGGTTGAGATGGGGAGTGTGTGTGCGATTGATGATATTGAGGTCAAGAGCAGTAGCAGGATGGAAGATGGAGAAAGAAAAGGAGATGCTAGCAAGGAGGTGGAAGGCGAAGAGCAGGATGTACCCGAAACTCGGATACGGACGCTGAGCTCTGTGACTGTGAGTATTGGACTGAAGTGATGCAGCGAAAGGAGACGAGGATAGAGGCAGGTGCTAGGGACAGACGGGATAGACACTGGTCATGCATAAGATAATATACAAGTTAGACAATCAGTCATGAAAGAGCCAAATATGTATCATTGAAGTTGAGAATCACCACGAAGTCCTCCTCTCCCCTATCTTCCCTCATGCCCATCATACAACCCCAACCCCAAAGCCAAGAAAAGAAAAGTAACCTACGTGAACAAAGGAAAAAGGTAAACGTTTGCTGTTACAGTGAATGTTGGTGGGAACAAAAAGTTCCTTTACAATGCCCCTTGCCCGGGGGACTCTTAGGTGAAATCCAAACAACGCCAAACAAAAACCAGAAGTGTGGCATGAGGCCTTCGCCCGAATTCTAATGCAGGACCGCCAAATTAACGCCATGGTAAGGTAAGAGAAGTTGGATGTAATGTCTTGATGTCGTGACATCGGTGCCATCTGGATGACCCAGTGGTGATACATGAAAGTGGTATTATGTAGGATAGTCGTGTTGTGGTGTTGATGGGCACTTTTGTAGCCAGTAGGGGTATCGTGGGATGCGTCAACATCGTACAACAGCATTTTCAGGAGATCCAAACGATCCGTCGCAGCGATCGCGTCGCGGGTGCCTCTTTTGGCGGTGCTCGACTTCTGACTCGCGCCTGAAGCAGCAATGTTCCTTCCCCTAACACACTGTGCTTTTCATGGGCCTCTTATCGGTATTCGCTTCTACAGCAAGCTGCCCTCTCCCAACGTAGTAGTAGATGATCGTCTATGACCCGCATGTTCAGCGCTCAGCCTTTGGGTACTGGTTCAACATCGTCATAACGGCGACGCCGATTGCAACGACCGTGACCATGGCGCCGATTGGGCCGCCATGATACATCCAGTCGCGATCGGGTAGTCGAGTGACCATGGAGTTTGAGTTCGCCAGCAGCTTCACGCCATTGTGCCCCACAGCATGCCCGTTCTGACCGTTGGTCTCCAGCAGGGGCACGTCCGGACCATCCTCGCCGATGTCCTTCTCCCTGATGATAGTGATCTCGCCCTCTTCGGCCTCATTGCCAACCTCAGACCCATCAGCGCTAGCATTCGCGCCTGCTCTTGCCGACTGGCTAGCACTTCGGCTTCGCCGCCGAGCTTCCCTGCTGGCCGTCTTTGCGTTGTCTTTTCTGATGTTCTCAACCATCTCCGTCAAGGTCTTACGGTCGGCCTCGGCAGTCTCGGCTCGGTCACGGTAGCGCTCCATCTGCTGCTTCATCTCGTTCATCTCCGACATCATCAGCTCCAGCCGTTGCTGTAAACGAGCAGTGGTGTTCTCAGCGCTGCGAGGAGACACTGACCCGTTCTCTGCCCCGGTGAGCTCTTCTTGTTCTTGTTCGGCAGTCTCGAGTTTATGTATATCGCCATTAACAAGTACCGGCTCTTGATCTTCCCGATCTTTGACGGTTTCACGTTCGAGTCGGTTCGCTCGCTCCTCTGCATCTTCTCGCGCGCGGCGCTCTTCGTTCAAGAGAGTTTCCAAGTCCTTAAGTCGGGTGCCCTGTGATTCTATCTCTTTCTTGGCACTGCTCAAAGCTTCAGTGAGCGAAGATAACTGTGCATCAGACCGCATTGGCGATGTTGTCTTCGAACGCTCGGTATTGGATCTTCTGAGGGATGTTGCGGCGTCTGGCTTCTCAGGTAAAGGCTGCTGTGGCGGCGGGGCAGGCGGGTCTGAGAACCTCGCCTTCAGGCTGTTGTCCTTGATCGGAGATATCCTGACTTGGTTGATGGGTGATGACTTGGTAGATTCCTTCTTCGGATCAGCGGAAAGTATGGCGTTAATGTACTGGTGGGTCTGCTGGAGCTCCTGCGATTGTTGCTTCGCGGCTTTGATCTCGGCCTATCACGGTTAGTATATCAACCAGCATCGACATGGTATCAACTCACATTGAGCTTCTTGACTACCTGCTCCATGGTGATGGGTTGCAGCCAGAAATTGGGGTGCCGCGGTTGCTGTAGGCCGTTGGGGTATTGTGCCATGGCGCCCGGGCCTTGGAGGCGCTGGGCGTTCATGGAGCCTTGACTCGGTGTGCGGCCGCGCATGTTTGCTAGTTGTTGCTGACCGCCCGGTCCCATCATGTTGGAGAGCTGGGGCCCTTCTAGTTCTCCAAAGTTGAGGTCGATCATCTCGCTACTGGTCCTGGCGTATATGCCGGCATGCTCGACGCGCGCAGCAACCTTGTGATGTACGATTGTCTTCTGGTCCTCGCTGACGATGTCGATGCCAAGCTCCAGCATATCCTGTTCCCGAAGCTCATGGGGGTCCGAGTCTCGATTTTCTTGCGACAGCCGTGCCCCATTGACAAAGGTGCCGTTGGATGACTTGACGTCTCGAATCCATATCTTGCCCTGTCGATCCGCCCAGACTTCGGCGTGCTGTCGTGATAGCACCTTCGAGTCGAAGTAGCCATTGAGCGGGGTCGGTATCGTCTTGTTGTTCGTTTGTCGGCCGATGCGGAGGACATCGGGGAAGAAGGGGACGGTGATGGTCTTGCGCTCGAAGGTGCCGTTCATAGGGACGAGGTGCAGTACGGCAGTCTCCTGGCCCTGTGGTCGCGGCACGCCGTTCTGCGGCTGGGCCTGGACGGCGCCGTTGTGCTGTGACGGGACCATGGCGGACGGTGCCTGCAGTGCGCTCATGGCTGAGGCGGCCGATGACCCGGGCCCTGCCGATGCGACGGGCTGCGGGCGGGCAGCTGTGATCCCGGCTATGGGCTCAGTCTTGGTTGCGGGCCATAGTCCCTTCGGTGCCTTGGTCTTGCGGGTCGCCGCCCAGTCGGTGCCGTTCGCGGTTGCGGTGCCGTTCGCTTGCGACGACGATGCCAATATAGTAGATGTGCCGGATGCCTGGGAGGAGAGGCTCGAGGACGAGTTGGATCGTTGGGCGCTCTTCCGTGGCATGAACATGGCACCACCGGTCGGCACGCCCTCAGCGCTCCATGCCTGGCGGTTGATGTTCTGGTAGTTGACAGGGGGAGCCACAGCCGTCATTGGCGAGGTCGTGCGTGGGGAAGGAGCGAAGTGTGGTGTTAGGGGACCGCCGTCACTTTTGTTGCACGCTTCCCGTGTTCTCCTCCGTCTTTAGCGGCGCGACACAAGCGTGACTATGCCGAGTGCAGTCAACAACGGCAGGAGCAGTCGAGGGCTCGCTCATACGCTCAGGCAGCGCAGCGCAATGCAGTCGTCGGACGAGCCAAGTGCGTGGGCAGACGGGGGTCCGCGCGCGGTCGTCTGTCGTGTGCTGTTCGTGAGTGGAAGCCGGTGCGACGTCAGGCCGATGCAGACGCTGCGGAAGGGCGCAGAGCACAGCAGCAGCAGTGCCGAGGAGGTGCGTGGATAGGGATAGAGGCCGCGAGACGGGCTGCTCGATGGGGTGTGGGTGGCGGTATGGATGGTCTAAGATTCGAGTTCGAGGAGCAGAGGTGTTGTTAGGCCTTGTCCTACTGCGCAGCGCTGACTGGCCAGATGTGCGAGACGAGGGCGTGATAAACTTCGGGGACGTGATGGACCAGAACAACACGGATGGGAATCACTTGGAAACGAGACAGTTGATCCAGCAGCATGCATACTAGAACGCAAGACGCGATGTTCGAAACTACTTCTCATCATTCCTGCGCCGCAGTTTAAGGGCGTTTCCTATATCACGGTCACGTGATCGTTCGGCAAGCGCCGCCACCTACATACCTACGTCAGATCTCCCTGCAGAAAGCTACGGTGGTCGGTGACAGAAAGCATACAAAGACACACATGTACCGCTGGGTGTACCTGAGAATGCCAGTAATTGTGATGTCAGCGACATCAGACCTCGGGAGTTAGCTCCTTGGTGCACCCATGGATGCTCTTTCCTTGGCGCTGCAGCAGCCGCGGCGAGCTTCGAAGTGGGACCATCGCCAGAGCTGCCCGTCCCGCCTTTCTCTCCGCATTGCGAACTCTGCGACAACTCACAGAGCGTCAGCAAGATGCCAGTACCGGTTGGATCTATGCCCCAAGGGGCGCATGGCCCTTCAACCCTTGACAAGCGTACGCTTCTGCACGTCGCAAGCCCTTGAAGGCAGCTAACAGTATGCAGTGAAGATGGGTGGCATGATGGGTGGATGTACGTTGTGAAGATGCAAACGACAAACTTCGTATCCTGACGCTGCATAGCCGTTGGTCTGATCATTGGCTTCATCTTCGGTTCGCATGCCCGAGGTTTGTCAACATCTTCTCTAACGACAGTAGGATTCACAAACATCGTCCGTTTCGGTCCCGGGCCTAATGGAATGCTACGAACGCTGGGGCAATATATGATGGGGTCTGCGGCCACGTTTGGGTGTGTATGGCGAACCACGTATGCCTGCCATCGCTAACATCCTGCGACAGCTTCTTCATGGCCATCGGTACCACCATCCGGACAGACAGTTCGCCCATCGCGACCGAAGCTTTCAACAGGATTAACCGCCGACCCATGATTCTGCCACGGCAGTACCAGCGCGCCGCTCGCGACGAGAGGAATTGAGGCATACACGTTATGAGATGAGGAAATAGGCGGAACAAGCCCTGGAAGCCGGGCGTGTACACCAGCATGCGTGCATTTACAAATGAGAGCTTGCACATCTAGCAATGGGAATAGATAGCGGCTCAGTTCTCTGGGTGGCACGCTGTGTTTATAGGCGCAAAGGTAATGCCGAAAAGAATCCTCGTACTGGCCTTCACCAACATTGTCGCGCCCACGAAACCCACTCAAAACATATCATAATACAGCTACTTCTTGTTTCACTTATCATCGCTCATGTCTCTCGTTAACTCTGGCACCCATTCCTTTTCAGTCATTACGACAAGTTCCTTCCTTCTCGCTCTGCACGACCCGCGACAATCTCCGCGATCTCCACAGTTAGCACACACCTCAACCGCACCACTCACCTCTCACCTATCACCTCTCCAGCACAACAACAGCTTTCTACACTATGGGAGTTCCGTCGCAGAGTAGCACGACAGCCTCCCACAAACGTGTTACTTACAGCCGGCGCCCGGGTGCCGCGAGCAATGCGCGCAATGGGAGTGCTGCCAGCAACGCTATTGAAGTCGAAGGCGAGCATGCCTATGACAAGATCCGCTGGTTTGCTAGATCCAGCAACCAAAATCGAGGTGGCAGTGCAATGGGTGCGCACATCGGAGCGCAAAGCAAGTCACTCGCCGGTGCTTCGTCCTCAAACCAAAAACCCTGCCTCAAGTTCGCAGACACCGTGCAAAAGACCGAGGCAGTACGGCACGAAGGCACTCGCAGCACCAAAATCGAGGAGAAAGACGACATCGCAGTAGCTATAGCACGCTCGCTGGCCGATAGCGCTTCTTCGCCTTCTGTCTCTAGCCCGATCGCACCAAAGACTCAGGGAAAATACGCCGCCGATGTCGCCAAAGCCAAGCTCATGTCGCTATCTAACGACAAGGTCTCAGCGCCCTCAATCAGGCCTTCTTACGCGAAACCCGGCAAAGCAGGCGCACCTCACGCGGCGCTTCCCGGTCTCCTGGAAGACATGCACATAACAGTCAAAGCACTAGAGAACAAGGCACGTGAGTCACTCATGGTGGATCCGGAGGATGTGGCTGTTTTTGTGAGGGGGTGGGAAGGCAAGATGTTTGGGGTTAATCTTGCGCTTGAGGCTGTTGAGCAGCGACGCATCAAGGATATTCAGATGCACCTAGATTTTGACTCGGGGCTTGTAGCCAAGCACAAGGAGAAGTTAAAGCAGGCGAATTTGATGTGGGAGGTGAAGATGCGGGCGAGGGAGAAGCAGTGGGAGAAGAAGATGGAAGAGCAGAAGCAGACGAACGAGGTGCACATCACGGAGCAGAAGCAGGTGTACGAGGCGCGTCTCGTAAAGCAAAATGTCGCAAAGCCATCCCCGCCACCCCAAGAGTCGCAGAACCGGGAACAAACACCCAAGAAAGAGCACACCCAGTTACGAACCACCAGGTCTCTATTAGCGCTTACACACGAGCACGTCGCAAAGCCATCCACGCGCACCCAACAGCAGCCGCCCGTTGAAGAGCATATGCAGCCCCGAACCGTTAGGTCACCATCATCGTATATCCCCGAAGGCATCGCCGACTATCTAGAGAAGGTCGACCGCCTGTGCGTCGAAAACGTAGCCCTTCGAGAGACGCTGAAGGCTAAGGACGACGACAGCGCGCACAAAGAGGAGCTAGAGAAGCTGAAGCAGATGCATGAAGCCCAGCTCGGGCTACTCAGGCAGAAGGTGGAGAGGCTTGCGGACACGAATGCAGAGTTGAGGCGCAGGAAAGAGAACGATGGACAGGCCACTCTAACAGTATCAAATTCGCCTAACAAGCGCAAGCTGGGCAGTGCGGCTTCCAGTCGAGCGGAGATTACAGGGTCGTCGCCTAAGAAAGCGAGGAATTGATGGGTCTAAGAAGTGAGCAGGGTGGATCTCGAAGTGTGAAAGATGCCAGCGGCACATGGTACTATACCTTTACTTATGGATGCTATCTACGAGACCCTACAAGCAGTAGTAAAAAAGAAAAGTATTTCCTGAAATACTAACGTTCAGATGCACTATACGCTGGCACGATTGTATGCCGGTGATTGCTAGTTTGTTAATAAAGTCAGGCCCATTTCACAGTGGAAACGGCATGTGATGTACAGCGCCTGAGCACGCCTGCAATCAGTCACTTCTTGTAAACGATATAGCTGAGCTACACAGTGTCTGTTGCTGGAACGCCCCTATCGACAGCGCATCTATACGTGTTAATCTTGGTCCTCGTAAACGCAGGTCTCGCTCTCTTCACGTGGTGGATGCACATGATAAAACGATCGCAGACGGACAATAGTAATGTCTTAACTGTGAATGTGGATGAATACCGAAAGCGTAGTGAGCGAATTGTGGGGGCGACGCCGGAAGAGGCCTAGCGGGAGGCTGAGGTGGTCGAAGCTCAGTTCTCTCACTCGATCCGTGGTTCTTCGAGGACAACCATTGTTTCGACCGCAGCGAGCAACCAGCGCTTATATCAACCCCCAGTCTTGCGCGCACTTCCACTTCTGCTCTACCTCCCACCTCCACAACGCAGAATTAAGGTTGATTTAATTCTCCAACGACTCCCCTGAAGCTTACGTCCCTCAACAACGCGCGCCCCTGTCCGTGTCGCGTCCAGGCTACCAACAACCTTATCTACACCATCGGCTATCACACGCGCAACGATGCCGGAATACTCAAAGATGAAGAACGACGAGCTGTCGACGCTCCTCAAGGACCGCAAACTGCCGCACACGGGTAAGAAGGCTGAGATGGTCGAGCGCCTTCAGCAGGACGACGACGACAAGAAGACAGGCTCCAAGACAGCAGGTGCTGAAGACGAGATCGACTGGGACGATGAAGGCGACGATGCTGCCGCCGCACCTGCTGCTTCAACTGCAGCGCAAGACGACGCCGTCATCCCCAACGAGGAGATGATCGAGAAGGCCGGAGGCGAGGGCCAGCCACCGAACCCACAAGCCGTGCCCAACCAAGTCGCCGACATGGATCCTGCGCAAACCAAAGATCTGTCTGTACAGCCACCCACGGAAGGCGCAGATGAGCCAAGCGCTGAGACCACGATGGAGGAGAAGAAGGAGCCTGCTCCCGACTACTCAATAGGTCTCGCGCCCACCAACCTCGATGAGGAGATTGAGAAGCGCAAGAAGCGTGCGCTGAAGTTCGGAACAAAAGTCGAGGACGACGAAGCACTCAAGAAGCTGGAGCGCGCCAAGAAGTTCGGAGAGGTCAACCCACCCAAGGGTCTGGATGACGCTCTACCAGAGCGCGGTCAGAAGCGCGGACGCGAGGGTGGTGAGGATGCTGGCAGCAACAAGCGTCGCGGCGGAGGCCGGTCGGAAGGACGAGGACGCGGCGGACGCGACAGGCGGGATAACCGGGACGACAACCGGAACCGAGACGGCAGGAACGACCGCCGCAGCGAAAACAAGACGAGCGGTGGCAGTGGAACCACTGGCTGGATGAGCGAGAAAGACAAGGCAGCGGCTGAAGCCCGGAAAGCCAAGTTCGCGAAGCCTGCGGCTTGAGCTTGAAAATGCGGCAGCGATGATTTCCTCGATTTGATTCAGTGCAACCGGCGAGCGAACCATTCAAGAGAGGACCTCGATTCCATGATTCCATCGTGTGACTTGGTCCAAGTGCTTGAGGCAGGGCCGGTGCGCTCTTTGTATAACACATATTTGCCGTCTATTTATTCCAGATTGCCGGACGAACTGCGATCGTCGCTTCTTCAGACACTACGGACATACCAATGAAAGCTCATTACTCTACTCGGCCGCCTTGTCGTCTCTTCACCCTTCACTGTTGCTTACTACCACATTGCGGACTATTCTTCAAACCCATGCGCCAGCTAGCAGCACGTCTTATACGAGATTGGATCGTTGCTGGGTCTCGGGATATCTCCAAGGCACTGGCAGCATCCTTTCGTGATGCAAGCACGCTGTCGCTTCCGACCAACGAGACGAAGTAGAAAGAAGACGCAGTCCAGTGTCTATGCACGAACAGTCTTCGCGACTGGACATAACAATGACGCCCTGCGCAGCTTCCGGTCAACCCGCGAATGTGATTATGAAAAGCGACAATATACGACAGCTTGGTGATACACAGCGGAACCATCGATCACAAGCCCGACAGCTCTGAACGTCCGTTCAAAGTTCTTACATCCTTATGTACCCATGTTCACCAGCAACATCTATTGTACAACATCAAGAAAAGAGAGCAGGCTTTCGCTTTCAGAAGCTTGAAGCATCCTCATAATTTCCTTTTGATATACTCACGCACAAAATCATTACTGTTGTGCTACAAAACATGATGACTTTGTCCTAATATCGTGATGTTAGCGCCGTCCACGCCATAGTTGTCACGGTTCAGGGTGTGTTCTTGCCTTGCGTGCAATCGCACCTCACCTTGATGAGATGCGACTACCCATCCTGTACTAGTGCTGTCTACAGCCACTCATGTATATTTACTGTTCGTAGCTTCAGACAATACAACATCAGTACAGTCTTCAACATCTTCCCCTATACGTATGGGTCACTAGCTCCCACAATAGTAATATGCATACTCCCGACCTCGGCAGCCGTTTATCCCCGCACTTGTTGACACCCTAGGTAGTATTGCTAAAGAAAACGCTTAGCAATCGTGAACGATGCCACTAGGGTTTGTGGAGAACTTCTCACCTTCTCATGTCCGTCAGTGTTGTGGTATTCTCCCCCGTCTTTAGTTTCGTATCTACCTTTCGACGAATTCGCCTGCCAAGCGTTAACTGACTTCGTGCAACGGAAGATCTAGCTGTTTGGGGATTGCGGCCTGGATGACTCAATGACCTCGAAATCCGGAATGAATTGAAAGCCGGAATGAATTGAAAGCCGGAATGATTTAAAAGCCGGAATAACATACAACACAAATAAAGCTCAAGTCTGGGCTAAATCGCAAACCTCAAACTTCCAACCTCCAAATGTTGTCCAAAATGGATCCAGAGTCCGAGCACGTCATCTCAGACAAGTCTCTCGCTCAGGAAGAAGAATGTAATCTTCCATCATCCTCAACCCCCGACATCCGACATGAACGCGAACCAACAACAACCAACAACAACCCAGAAGCAGACAAAGAAGCCCAAACCGACACCCGCTCAACCCTCACAGCCGAATCCGCAATCCCCCCACCCCCCGATGGTGGCCTCCACGCCTGGCTCAAAGTCTTCGGCGGCTTCATGATATACATCAACATCTGGTCCGTCGCATCCCATCCCCGTTCCCGAAGCCAGTCCTCACACAATCACTAACAACAACCAACACAGGGGCTTCACACTATCCTTTGGCGCCTTCCAATCCTATTACAAAACCACCCTCCTCTCGACCTCCTCTCCTAGCGCAATATCTTGGATCGGCACCGTACAAGCCTGGCTCCTCATCGTCATTGGCGTGCTATCTGGACCCCTTTTTGATCTCGGGTATTTCCGCTCCATGCTTTTAGTAGGTAACCTTTTGATCGTGTTGGGCATCATGATGTTGAGCTTGAGCAAGACGTATTGGCAGGTTTTCTTGAGCCAGGGCGTGTGTATGGGGGCTGGTGCGGGGATGTTGTATATACCGAGTTTAGCAATGGTGGGCGTGTGGTTTAGTACGAAGAGGGCGGTTGCTTTGGGGGTGGTTATGAGTGGGATTGCTGTTGGTGCGTCTTGTCTCTATTTCCTCTTCTTCCCTTTTCCTCTTCTTCCCTTTTCCTCTTCTTCCCTTTTCCTCTTCTTCCCTTTTCCTCTTCTTCCCTTTTCCCCTTCCTCCCTTTTCCCCTTCCTCCCTTTTCCCCTTCCTCCCTTTTCCTCTTCTTCCCTTTTCCCCTTCCTCCCTTTTCCCCTTCCTCCCTTTTCCTCTTCCTCCCTTTTCCTCTTCCTCCCTTTTCC